>OZ012737.1:514761345-515268845 GCA_963859935.3 Lathyrus sativus
ACTGTGAGTTATGCGGAATCGCCACTCATAATGCGCTCGAGTGCCCATTATTGGCAAGAATCCCACCAGATCAAGTAAACTACGCTCAAGGAAATCCTTACGCAAATACTTACAACCTAGGATGGAGGAACCACCCAAACTTTTTCTACAAGAACGATAATGCCTTGCAAGCACCCGCTGCTCCGCCAGGATATCAGAAACCAGCCGCTGCTGCCCAGACTGCCCCTAGGAAATCAAACCTCGAAGTGATGATGGAAAAATTCATAGCTACTCAAGCTCAAACAAATAAAGAATTCCTGAATCAAAACATACACACTAGCGAGCAAATTAAACAGCTGACCGAAAAAGTAGACGCTTTAGCCACCCACAATAAGATGCTCGAAACGCAAATATCACAAGTGGCTCTACAACAAGCCTCTGCAGCCGCACCAGCTGGAACATTTCTAGGCCAGCCAGAACCTAATCCGAAAGGTTACGCAAACGCTGTTATATTGAGAAGTGGGAAAGAATTGGAAGGCCCAACAGATCCTAGGAATGAAGATTTAGTAATGCATCAGAAATCTGATAAACCAACCGAAAAGGAGTCTGAAACAGAAAAGAAGGAATGTGACGAGCAAAATGCCGCCAAAGATGAAAACTCATATGTGCCTCCAACGCCATATAAACCACCTATCCTTTATCCTCAAAGATTAATAAACTCCAAAACGTCAGGACAATTTAAGAAATTTGTTGAACTTCTGAAACAACTAAACATCACTATTCCTTTCACAGAAGCGATAACTCAAATGCCGTCATACGCTAAGTTTCTTAAAGAAATCTTGTCTAATAAAAGGAAAATAGAGGATAACGAGACAGTGACACTCACTGCCGAATGTAGCGCAATCATTCAAAACAACATGCCTCCTAAACTAAAAGACCCAGGTAGTTTATCCATACCTTGCGTCATAGAAAAGTTCGTTATAGACAAAGCTCTATGCGATCTAGGAGCCAGTATAAGTGTAATGCCTTTATCTATATGCAAAAAGCTGAATATGGGAGAACTAAGACCAACTAAAATGTCCGTGCAATTGGCCGACCGATCAGTCAAATATCCTGTCGGTGTACTGGAAAACGTTCCAGTACGCATAGGCCAATTCTATATCCCAACTGACTTCATAATCATGGACATAAAAGAGGACTCTGTTACCCCAATTATCCTAGGAAGGCCGTTCCTAGCGACAGCCGGAGCTATCATAGATGTAAAGAAAGGAAGGCTAACATTCGAAGTAGGAGAAGAAAAGATAGAGTTCATCCTTACTAAGTTCTTGAAGGCACCAGCTATAGATGACACATTCTATATAGTAGATGTCATTGACGAATGCATACGAGAATTAGAGAAGGAAGAAACTACATATTCTGAAATCATGAAAATCCAGATCCCTACTATTCATGAAGACGACAACTGGCGTGCACCATACAAAGATGATAGTCTGAGCGAGATCTTAGCACTCACTCCAAATCACATGCCAGGTCCGAAAACCCCATCTTTAGAACTTAAAGAACTACCTAAAACCCTCAAGTATGAATTCCTAGATACAGAATTCAAAAAGACCAGTAATAGTCAACGCTAATTTAGGACAATCAGAAACTGAGCAATTACTAGAAGTCCTAAGGAAATACCCAACTGCGTTAGGCTATAATATAAGCGATCTAAAAGGCATAAGTCCTTCCATCTGTATGCACCGTATCATGCTAGAGGAAGACTGCAAAACTTCAAGAGAACATCAGAGAAGGATAAACCTGATCTTAAGCACTGTAGTCAAAGACGAGGTGAAAAAGTTACTAGACGCAGGAATCATATACCCGATCTCCGACAGCCAATGGGTTAGCGCGGTACACGTAGTACCAAAGAAAGGAGGCGTTACTGTAGTGAAGAATGCGAAAGGTGAATCGATAACCCAAAGAGTTGTGACCGGTAACAGGATGTGTATCGATTACAGAAAACTGAACAAGGCAACTCGGAAAGATCACTTCCCTTTACCTTTTATAGGCCAGATGTTAGAAAGACTAGCAAAACATTCGTACTTCTGCTATCTAGATGGTTATTCTGGATTCTTCCAAATTCCTATTCACCCCGATGACCAAGAAAAGACGACATTCACCTGTCCCTATGGTACTCTTGCTTATCGCCGATTGCCATTCTGACTGTGCAATGCTCCAGCAACCTTCCAAAGATGCATGATGGCAATCTTTGCGGATTACATAGACGACATCATGGAGGTGTTCATGGATGACTTCTCTGTATGCGGAAAAAGTTTTGAAAGTTGTCTGTCAAATTTAGAAATGGTACTCAAAAGATGCGCTAAAGTGAACCTTGTCCTTAATTGGGAGAAATGTCATTTCATGGTCCGACAAGGCATCGTTTTAGGACACGTCATATCTGAAAAAGGGATTGAAGTTGACAAAGCTAAAATAGAGATCATAAAGGATCTTCAACCTCCGAAAATCGTACGAGAAATACGAAGCTTCTTAGGACACGCTGGATTCTACCGAAGATTCATAAAGGATTTCTTGAAAATCGCAAAACCTCTTACAGGTTTGTTAATGAAAGATGTCGAGTTCATCTTCGACAAAGAATGCTTAGAAGCATTCAAAACTCTAAAGTCAGCACTTATCACCACACCAATCATGCAACCCCCAGATTGGCAACTACCATTCGAAATCATGTGCGATGCGAGTGATTATGCTGTAGGCGCAGTTCTAGGACAAAGGAAAGACAAGAAGCTTCACGCTATCTACTACGCCAGCAGAACATTAGACCCTGCCCAAATGAACTACGCCACAATGGAAAAGGAACTTCTAGCAGTTGTATTTGCACTTGACAAATTCCGTTCCTACTTGGTAGGAGCCAAAATAATCATATACACAGATCACGCTGAAATTAGGTACCTAATAAGCAAAAAGGACGCCAAACTAAGATTATTGAGATGGATCCTATTATTACAAGAGTTCAACTTAGAAATTAAAGTAAGAAGGGGACCGAGAACGTAGTTGCAGATCACTTATACCGTATAGAGGGCATTAAACAAGAACCAGTGCCTATCAATGACGACTTTCCCTACGAACGTCTGATAGCCAAATTGGAAAGCGATATGTCCAACTCAACCTCGGATGAACCAGAACTGGAAAAAGTCGTGGAGGCTGTCTATGCCCAAGCCACTTTGCCGTGGTTTGCCGACATCGTTAATTACTTGGTCGCAGGCGTGCTTCCACCGAACCTAACTTATCAACAAAAGAAGAAATTCTTCCATGACTTAAAGCATTACTACTGGGACGAACCTCTACTCTTCAAACGAGGCGCCGATAACTTATATCGTCGCTGTGTCCCAGAGGAAGAAATAGAAAACATCATTTCCCAATGCCATTCAGCACCTTATGGTGGTCATGCTAGCACCTCAAAGACGTGCGCTAAAATTCTACAATCTGGCCTATTTTGGCCCAGCGTGTGGAAGGATGTCCATATCGCTGTACTAAAATGCAATCGGTGCCAATGCACTGGCAATATCTCACGACGTGATGAAATGCCTCAGAAAGGAATTTTAGAAGTAGAAATCTTTGACGTCTGGGGAATAGACTTCATGGGACCTTTCCCGTCTTCTTTTGGAAATAAATATATACTCATCGCTGTCGATTATGTATCTAAATGGATAGAGGCCGTTGTCGCTCCAATAAATGACACGCGAGTAGTCGTCAAACTCTTTAAAAACACAATCTTTCCTAGATTCGGTGTGCCCAGACTCGTCATTAGTGATGGAGGTTTGCACTTCATATTGCGAATCTTTGACAAACTCCTCTCCAAATACTGAGTCAAACACCGCGTAGCCACACCTTATCATCCACAAACTAGTGGACAAGTGGAGGTTTCGAACAGAGAAATAAAGCAAATTTTGGAAAAGACTGTCGCAACCTCCAGGAAAGATTGGCCTTCAAAGCTGAACGAAGCTTTATGGGCTTATAGGACCACCTTTAAGACACCAATAGGTACCACACCATTTAAACTAGTTTACGGAAAATCATGTCACCTGCCGGTGGAATTAGAGCATAAAGCCTTCTGGGCTATTAAGACGCTGAACTTCAACTACACTGCGGCAGGAGAGAAACGAATCTTGAACCTTCATGAATTGGAAGAGCTCAGATTGGACGCATACGAGAATGCACGTATCTATAAAGAAAGAACCAAGAAATGGCATGATAAACGTTCGATCCGGAAACAATTTAGTGTGGGAGACATCGTGCTCCTATTCAACTCTAGATTAAAACTTTTCCCTGGAAAATTAAAATCTAGATGGTCTGGACCTTTTGAGGTCACCAAAGTCCTTAAGACTGGAGCTGTTGAAATCAGAAATCAGATCAACGCACCGTTATAGTAAACGGACAGCGTTTGAAGCATTATAATCAAAATGAACACAACGACCACGTGAGCAATATGAAATTGCTCGAGCTTCCCGAATAGCTTATCGCCAAGCTATCGTCAGGCTTCTGACATTAAAGACAGTGCTGATTGGGAGGCAACCCAATTTTTCCTGTTTTTCCTTTCTAAATTTATTAAAACTATGTTTTCCCTTTAACTTATAATTTCTATAAATTTCTATTTTCTTATTTTCTACTATTTATTTTATTTTTCTTTCTTTTGTCACCCTTTGCTTCTTAAAAATATGATCTGAGTGAATGTGATTTTAACTTTTCCAGGATTTTAAAGTCGTTCTACTTTTCTCCTATTTTTATCCGACTAACCTCCGAGTATGGCTGACATCAACGTTACGACTGTTGTGTTTAGAGGACTAGCTCATAAGGCCAGATTTGAGGCTCTGACTCAGAGAAGCTTTGCTTCGACTCTGTACTACGATAGACCCATCATGGACAAGCTAGGAATCCAGGATAGCATTCAGTATTTGTTTAACTAATTAGGCTGGGAGCAAACTGCTCTAAAGACCCGATTTGCTACCTACCGCGAACTGACATTTGAATTCCTTAGCTCCTTAAGTTACTTACCCGAACATGGCTATGGATCCACTAAAGAGCTGATAACCTTTAGAATGTTTGGAATGGACCAAACACACAACCGTACATCGTTAGCTAACATCCTAGGCTTCCCTAGCGGACCTTTTGTGTTTACCACCACTGAAGAGGATATTGATCTCGAGTTAGAACAATTTTGGGGTACCATCACCGGTAACTATCACCCTAAACCGAATGACATGCACAACAACGAGATACACAATCCAGCCTTCCGCTATTTCCATAGGATTTTAGCCCATACCCTCTTTGGGAAGGAGGAAAACATTATAACAGTCTCAAAGGAAGAGTTGTTCATCCTTCTCTGTGCTTCACAAGGCCGCCCTGTAAATGATGTCCCTTTTATGATGAGGGCATTCACACGCCTTAATCAGGAACTACACTCACCCATTTCAATAGGAGGCCTAGTCACCATGATCGCCCACGAAATTGGCCTGAGGTATTACTTAAACAAAGTCGTTCGTTTCGGAAACCTCAGATCAATGGACATCTAGTTCTGCTTCAACAGACGTATCTTAGGTACTTTAGGACTAGGAGCCTACGAATACCTCATAGCTGATCAACTTGTCCACCTTTTCACATTGCCCAACCATGAGCTAACCAGTATCCATAACAGAGACAATTGGCTTTATGAATTGGACGAGCCTATGGGACCCCCATCACCTCACTCCACACCCCAGGCTTACATGTATGACAGTGATCAAATCTCAGAAGCACATGATTATTTGTAGTACCAAGATTATGAGTCCGAAGTGGAGATAGATCCTGAGACCCCTCCTAACTACCATAACTTTCCTGACCCCACTCCTGAACAAGACACAGGCAAGTTGGACACTGTTCTGAGAACTATGGACGACCTCAAGCTGGAAGTAACCACTATAAAAGATGAATTAACGCAGCTTCACATGGATTTTGTTACTTACATGGACGTAGTTAGCGACCAATTTAATGACTTTATTCAGCAGGTCAACAACTTGAAGAAACCAAAGGAGTGATATTTTAGTTTTCTCTTTAATTTTAGTTTACTACATTTCACATTGTTTCACATTATTTAATTTTGCAATTGTTTCTTTTTGGATATTGTATTACTTTAAACTCACTTTTGATTCAATGTCATTTTAATTTCATTCTGGTATCTCCCTTAATTATGTTTCATGTTATTTTTATTTTGTAATCAGTCTATCATACTGCAAAAGTCTTTAAAAATCAAATTTTCCACTGTTAAAACGCCCCACAAGCGAATTTTTGCATTTCTGCAGAATTTGCTGATGTAACGGTCGTTACACTCCCCTGACGGTCGTCACACGTGTTACGAACGTCACACATCCCTGACGGTCGTCACGCATATAAAACCCCAATTCTGTCAAAATAGAGGTCACGCACCTCTCCACCTCCACTCTCCTAATTCACCACTTTCACACATTTAAACCCCACTAAAAACCCTCTGAATCCCCCATTAAACCTCCACCATTTCAACTTCCAATTCACTACTATATATTAACCTCTGCATTCCCATACCTCACCATCCATAGAAACTTCCTATTCTCAACCTCTGCACTTCTCTCACGAAAATGGCCAGACAAAATCGTGCAAACCCCGACTTGAGCAATATCACTTTCCGAGAAGGCAAGGCCGGCGAAAGGCAGCAGACCAACTTCATAGCTTTCCATCAGCGGTCGCTTCAGCCGACCCGGTATGCTCACCTGGATTCTTTGACAGAACTAGGGATTCTGGATGGCGTAACTTGGATGTTACAGAGAGCCGGCATCTGGCGTCTCTGCACCAATCCCCAACCCACCTACGAGCAACTCACACTGGAGTTTCTCAGTTCCTTCGCGTACGTAACTTCACCCGGCGATACCAATCAGCTTACCAGCGCTGCCTGCTTCCGCTTGTTCGGCACCGAATATCAAGTCCCCCAGGACCGCATCACCGTCATTCTATAGTTCCCTCACAGCGACGATGCTCATCGCCACCTATCCGATCAGTTCTACCAAGAAGCTTTCCCTCTATGGAACCAACTGACCGACACCACTCCAGAAAGTTGGGACACTCTGAACACTACTCATATCCACAACCCAACAATCCGCTACTTTCACCGCGTGTTGAGCAACACCATATTTGCTCGTGACAGTAACCACAAGGTCAACTCGAAGGAGCTGTTTTTCCTCCGTTGTGTGTTCGCTTCGGAACCTGTTAACGCCGCCTCGTTCCTCTTGGCTCACATTCAAGCCAATTGCAACCGCGGCTCAAAACCTTTCTATTTTGGTGGTATCATCACATCCATTGCCATAGGCCTCGGCCTTGGCGACTGCCTCCAGACCCTCCGCCAGATGCCCCCTGTCTTCCAAGACACCAACCACTGTCGCGCCTCCTACCTCATCAGATCCCGCGCAGATGGGAGATACCATCCGGTAGTGCGAGACCGCACTATCCAGAGCATCATCATGCCTTCACGCACCCGAATGAATCCGTAGGACAGAGCCAACTGGCTCTTCGATACCACTGCCCCAACTCAGGATAATTCCCAAGAGCCCTGGGATGAATTTCAAGAGGAGTTAGACAGAGCCGACAAGCCTGAGCCATCACAAGTAACTGCTGCAGAAGGCCCTTCCGCGCGCCGCCGCCGCCGTTCTGCCACTGATGACACATCCGAGGCCCTCCTCCGCTGCATCGAACAGCAGAATCAGATGATGCTTATGATGGAACAGCATAACCGAAGGGCTGAAGAATTCGAAGCGTGGCAGAGAGAACAAACCGGTCACATGAGGTAATCCTTGCAACGGATCTAGGATGTCCATTCCGGCATGGCCGATGAGATGGCACACCTCACTGTGCGAGTCGACGGCCTCCGCGATTACATCTTCCACACCGGAGCTTTGAACCTCGCGGCACGCGACAGCACAACCAGAGGTAGAGGTAGAGATCGAGGAAGAGGAAGGGAAGAGTTGTATTTTTTTCATTTCTTGTCATTTTGTTTTTTTCTTTCCTTTGTATTTTTCCCTTCCGCATTCTTTCAAATCAGTGAGGACACTGATTGAGATAGTGTGGGAGCGGACCGTTATTTCCCTTTTCCCTGTTATTTCCCATTTCCGATTGTACTTTTTCTTTCAAATTTTCAATTTAAAGCAAGTTTAATTTCGGCAAATAAGCTCTTATATATATATATATATATATATATATATATATATATATATATATATATATATATATATATATATATATATATATATATATATATATATATATATATATATATATATATATATATATATATATATATATATATATATATATATATATATATATATATATATATATATATATATATATATATATATATATATATATATATATATATATATATATATATATATCCGTTACGTGAACTCCCCGTGCTTCATCTGACATACACAAAGAAACTTTTATCCTCTCCAAAGCATCACGTGACACGCCTAAACTTTACCAAGTTGGAATTTCCAAGAAGAAAATTTTAACAAAACTTTTACGCCCTGACACCTTAGACCTATGGTTTATGCGAGTCAGTCTCACTACTTACTCGTACCAAAGCCTCAAGTTTCGACTCGAACGGAGCCCCTAGTAGTTTATACGAGCAGTCAGCACCATCCTAAACACTTCTAAGCAAGAAACCGATGCAAATAAGTGTATAATCTCTAGTAAGAATTCAATATAGCTTGAAAGAAAAGAAAATCCATATAGCCTGAATATAGAGATATGTCCCTTCTAAGTTAGGTGCTCCTCACCCGAGTATTTAGCCCAACGGTACGAAACTCTTGCAGATTTATAGCAGAATGAGCATATGTGCAAAGAAAAAAAATCAAACTAGCAAAGAGATCATAGTCACCAACAGGTTTTCTTGCCATGAACATGTATGGATAACGGGCTTAATGTGACTGCGCCAGAGCGAAGCCGGGTAAAATTTGTTGCTAGAAACTTGAAGCCGAGCTGCAGTAACATGATTAAGACTGGCTTGCATAAAAGAGAGGCCTTCGAAGACTTACAATCAAGTGTCGTTGCCGTATACGCTTTATTTCCATTGGATCCCCGGCTTTTCTTAACTTGGCGTCCGAGAAATCTTATCAAGGGAAAAGCGTGCCGCGTGCTTGCCAAACTTTAAACTTTTCCTACCTTTACTTGGGGACAAGCAAAGATTCAAATTTAGGGGAGTTTGGTAACGCGAAATCGTATATATATAATGACATACTTTTCTATTAATCAGCAACCGTTTTCACTCTGATTTCGGAGATTTCCATACTATTTGTCCAGTATTTTGCAGGTATTCAAAGTCCATGCTCAAATGGAGCAAGATGAAGAAAAGAAGCATTTACAGGTGAAAACCAGGTGAAAATCAGGCCAAAAAGCAGCAAAAACGAGTTCTGCTGCTATGACGACCGTCACAGGTCCATGACGACCGTCATGGAGTTAAAATGCAGATTTTCTGCACGTGCTGTGAAGTGCTGAAAATGCCAAAGAGGAGTGGACCATTAACTCCTATATTTTCTGATATCATTCCCATTTCTCGAAGAAATAAACCGTTGAAAATCCCATCTATAAAAGGAGGGAGCTGGTACCAGAAAAGGGAGCCGCATTGAAGAGACGAAGTGCTGCCAATTTACTTTCAGAGCAATTTACAGTTTCCCATTTTCTTATCGTTATTTTGTTTCCTTTTCTTTCTTTCCTTGCAATTATTGTTTTACTTTCCCATTTCTATTCTGTACGAGTAATTGGCATAAAGACTAAATCCTGCCGCCATTTTGGAGGATTTCCCAAAAGCCAATCGAATTGTTTACAGGTTTTTATTTTAATCGTTAATTGATTGTTATTTCCCATTATAATGCATATTATTATTTTCTGCCATTATTTACGTGTTGTTAATTTATATTCCATGTCTGGATAAATCTTAAGTAATCGGTATGTAATAAATAATCTGATGGGATTCGATAATTAACCGGTGTATACCTACCTTTTCAAAACTTATTTATGGCTTCAGTTTTTAAATCGATTTTTCTAAATAAACCTTCGTCGCGACAGCGAGAAATTATTTACAGTAGTTTTGCCACGACAGTGGGAAATTCATAAAGGTACGAACCAACAAGCTACAGCTGAGGTTAAGTCCAGATAGTAAAAACTAAGCATTCATTTTAAAAACAGCGACAACGCTTTAAAGGGAATTAGAACTTAATAGTTTTCAAAAAGTAACTTTAACCCCGAACGGGATAGCGACAACATACGTTCCGCCTTAGAGTTGCGACTAGCGTCAACAACCATCGTGAGACAAAGGTCTTTAAACCGTCATTTTCTTCTTAAACTGTTTTTGAAAACCTAAAGACACTGGTGACCTGTAGAATCCCTGAAGAACTAACATATTACATACTGATTAAAGCATTTATACCTTAATTAAAAGCTTTAGTTCCCTTTAGTTTACGCACTTATTTTGGTTTTATTTCCCCTAAAACATTACCAACCTAGCTAAACACAGTAACACCCGAAAATACTAGTTTAATTACGAGTCCATGTGGGATCGATATCTATTATTACTATGCGATAGACTGTGCACTTGCAGTTAATTGAGTTAGACATAGAAAGTCACGATCAAAAGTTAAATGCGAATGAAATTAAATACAAAGGAAATAAAGATTATTAGTTTTAGAAATATATTGATAAGGGATATTGGTATGTAATGCCTTAATTATCGGGGATTCGACAGGTCTCCGGGGCTTTTTAGCTTATGCAATCACTTTTCAGGAGAAAATACTCGTTTAAAGACCTTTGCCTCACGCTGGTTATTGACTCAGGTCATATTTTAAGGCAGAATGTATGCTCTCGCTGTCCCATTCGGGGTTAAAAATACTCTTTGAAAATAAATAAATTCTGAGATCTTTTAAAGCGCTTTCGCTGTGTTTAAAATCAATGCCTAGTTTTTACTATCTGGTTCAAACCCCACGCTCTCACGTGCCGGCTCGAACCTTAATAAGTTTCCCACTCTCATGGCAAAACCGTTGTAAATAGCTCCTCACTCTCGTCACAAAGGTTTATTTATAAAATTATATTAAAAACTTTGGCCAAAAAATTGTTTGTAAAAAGGTAAGGCGCACCGGGTATTATCGAATCCCGTCCTACTAATTTGATTACATACCGATAATATTGGTTTAGCTAGACATGATAATTAATGCAAACGTAAATAAACAATAACAGTAAAATGGTATAGCATGCATACTGACAGAAATAAAATAAGTATTAATAAGAACCTGAAAGTAGTGCTGATACTTGAATTCTCGAGTAGTCCTTCACAATGTCGGCAGGATTCTACTATGGCGAAATAAAAGTGCAAAAGGAAATACAGTGCTCTAAACTAAAGAGAAAAAGGAAAGGAAATAAAAGAAACAGTAAAAATGGAAAAATGGCTTCAACAGAATTTTGGCAGCACTTTGGGACGTAGAAATGAAGCCCCTTGGTTTGGTCCAACTGCTCTCCTTTTATAGCCGAGGTTGCATGAGGAAATGCCAGAGGAAATTGAGTTGAGGGAGAGAATTCTCAGAAAAGGCACACTGGGTCGTGGCTACCTTCTCTCCCCTTTGTGGCCACGTTCTGTTTTAATGTTATTACTGATATTAAAACCATGACGAGTGTGGTAGTGTTGTCATGCGCGTGGTTGTGTTGTGACGAGCGTGATGATGTTGTGATGAGTGTGACGCCTGTGATGGTCGTGGTGGGTCATGACGGTCGTCACACCTTCAAAATCTGCATTCTGGCTTTTTCTGGCTTTTTTCCTCCTCTTTTGTTCCTTTCTAACGTGCTTTTTTATGTCTTGCTCGTTTTAGCGTGAGAACGAAATACCTGCAAAAACACTTAGCAAACTCGCGGAGTAATCTAGATTCGGGTTGAAATCATATAGTTAACTAATGGAAAATATGTCAAATATAAGATACGTTTTCGCGTTATTAGCATGTCCAGGGATTTCCTACCACCAATCAACAATCCTCAAACTTCTAGCTTTCAACCACAAGTTGATCCAATGGCGACGAATCCTATCTTCACTCAGGTAGGAGGGCCAACTCATGTCCAACCTGTTTTCGACCATCACCAGCCAATCTTCGACATACCATATGGTTCTGAAGTTGAAGATGAGAAACATGAAAAACCAAGGGTGGAGATGGATATTATTGACAAAAGAATGCGAGCTATTGAGGGGAGTAATGTCTTTGGATCAGACGCCAAAGACATGTGTTTGGTATCAGGACTGATATTCCCACCAAAGTTCAAAATGCCTATGTTTGACAAATATGAGGGTACTACTTGTCCCAAGATGCACCTAATCATGTATTGCAGGCGGATGGCTTCGCATATCAAGAACGACAAGTTGTTGGTGCATTGCTTCCAAGATAGCCTCAAAGGAGCATCAGCCAAATGGTACTTGAGCTTGGATCAGGCAAAAATCCATGGTTTTCAAGACTTATCAGATGCTTTCATCCAGCAGTACAAATACAATATAGATTTGGCTCCGGACCACCGTCAACTTCTCAGTATGACGCAGAAAAAGCACTGAATCTTTTAAGGAGTATGCGCAAAGATGGCGTAGGACAGCAACTCAAGTTGAGCCACCTCTCATAGAAAAAGAACTAGCGGACTGGTTTGTAGACATAATCAAACTAGAGTTCTACGAAAGGTTAATCAGCAGTGTCACCACAAATTTCTCCGACACTGTTATTGTAGGAGTAAAGGTCGAAGCCGAGTTGAAAAGTGGAAAAATGACAACTTCAACTGGCAATTCTAGCGTCATTGCCGCCAAAAAGCCAGCTAGTAACTTCCACAAGAAGTAGGAGGGAGAAGTAAGTGCCATAACTGATCAGTGGTCTTTATACGTTATTTTACCGTTTGTTTCAGTTAATCATTTGTTATGTCTTATCGCATTTTATTTGTTTTTATTACATTTTACACGCCGATTTGGTATTTTCACTGTTTCTAGGTTCAGGTAAACAATAAAGGAGAGGCATAGCAAAAACCGGGGAAAATGGCAAGAATTCGGAAGAGTTTTGATGTGGACCAGGAGCCTGACACGGCCCGTGTCAGGAAGGGCTCAGAAAGACAAGAAGTTGAATAGCCAAACCCAAGAACCATCAGTTTGACACGGGTGCCCGTGTCCCATGACACGGCCCGTGTCAAGGTCCCTGAAGATGAAGATTGTCATCCATGAGTCAGCAGCCTGACACGGGTGCCCGTGTCCCATGACACAGCCCGTGTCAGGCCTACTGAAAGTAAATTGTTTTTTATTTCATTTTATGCTGATTGTGCAAGATTGGAGAGCAGTTTAGGCATCTCGCTGTGTAATTTGAATTCTGATATATTATACGCATCGTGGATTGAGACCAGGACTTTTGGAAAAAGAGGAATTTCACGATCAAGATTGGAGCGATCAAGGATTTGGGGAAACTGAAGGTTCTCATGAGCGGAAGCGATTGAAGATCAAGGCAAACATATTATCTTGTAATGTTCAATCTAATTTTTGATTTTATGTTTATTATTATGAGTAGCTAAACCCCCCAATGCTAGGGGGTCCCTAAATTGACTCTGTAATGACCTTGTTTTCTTTGAATTAATCATTTCACTACTTTCTAATCATAGTTGTTATCGTATAATGTTTTAATGCTTTTCTTATCTAACAAATAAGGATTTGTTTTACGGTTAACCTTAGGTTTGGAAAAAACGATTGTTAACGCGTTTATACGATAATACTATAGTAGATATTGCCTAGGAATGGGGATACCCTATAGTAACCGTAATGTTTTAGATAAAATATATTGCTTGGTATTGTTCCTATACCACCAAGGAATTGGGGCATAGGGAGAATACCAAAGGGTTTTCAGCTAAGGAATTATAGTCAACTAATCTTTAAAGCCAATCACGATTGAATTGAGTAGTGATTTCTGAAAATTAAGGATTAAGGTTATTACAAGGCTTTTTATACACCCTACCCTAACATGTTTCTCATAACTGTCTAAAACCTTTATTTTACTGCTTTTGCCTTCTGGCCTTTACAATTTTGAAGAAACAAATCAAAATCCTTTTGACTTTTTGTTCAATTGCATTATTAGTGAACTTGTATTCATACGCAGTCCGCGAGATCGATATTCGGGGAATTTCCCCTTATTACTACATTGGTAAAAATAGTACACTTGCTATTTACCGGTCAAGTTTTTGGCGCTGTTGCCGGGGACTGCCAGAATATAAGTTTGATTATAATTTAATTGAAATTTTGTTGCTCTGCGACTAAAATTTTTACTTTTCGCTTTATTATCTTTTTGCTTAGAATATCTAACTTATGTCTAACGGTGTATGCAAGGTCAGGCCTCAGCTAAATTTTCTTTTGATACAGAACTAGAGTGGGCATTGCACGAAAGACTGAGAAAAGCTAGAGTTGAAAGACTGGCAGGCTCAAGTTCAAGCCCCAGAGTTCTGTTACGAGAAAGAGAAGAAGAGGTATCTGTGAATAGTGAGCATAGTGATTCAGAAGCAGAGAGGGAGACAACACCAAAAGCTATTCAAATAGATGGGAATCAACCTCAGCCTGAAAGACTTTTGGGAGACTATGGAGGGGCCAATGCTCAACCAAACCGGATGACCATCGTAAATCAACCGGTGAATGTGGCACACTTTCAGCTACATCCTTCCATCATTCGCCAGTTGGAGAGCAAGCCTTTCTCTGGAAGAATCAACGAAGATGCAAACAAGCATCTACAGAGATTCCTAACGACTACCACATCTTTGAAGATAGAAGGTCATTCCGAAGAGGCCAAGAGACTTGTTATGTTTCCGTTCATACTGACTGATGATGCAAAAGAATGGTTCTACTCACTTCCAGCTGGGAGTATCACCACATGGCGGGAGATGGAAACTGCATTCCTTAACGAGTATTTCCCTGCTTCAGTGTTTATTCGAAAAAGATACGACATTGTCAATTTCAAACAAAAAGAAGGGGAATCTCTAGGAGATGCATATAAGAGGTTTAAAAGGTGTTTGACGGCATGCCCTACTCATAACATGGATGCCACTGAGTAGATGCAGAACTTTGTGAATGGTTTACGACTCAAGACAAAACAGCTTATAGACACTGTTGCTGGTGGCTCAACTAGTTTCACAACAGCCACTGGTATCAAGAGGATCATAGAAGCAATTGCCGCCAATGAGCATCTTGAGTTGTATGATCGTACTGTGAACCAACTAGAGGGTAAGATTAATTTGAAGCTAGCGGATCAAGTTGTGAACATGGAAGAGAAAATCAAAGCTGAAGTGGAAAGAAGGCTTAAAGGAATTAATGTGGGTACTAAAACTGTAGCTCAGGTTCAACCTGTCCAAGCTGTGAGTTGTGAGGTTTGTAATGGTCCCCATTTTACTGCACATTGTCTTGCTACTGCTCAACAAATCGAAGAGATAAAATATTTGAGGCAGAACAATCCATATTCTCAAACATATAACCCAGGATGGAAGAACCATCCTAACTTTTCCAGGAAAGACCAAAGTCAGCCTCCATATCCACAACAGTAACAGGCCCCTCAAAAAGCAGAATGGAAGTTAGCTATTAAAAGAATGACAGCTCAAAGTATCCAATTCCAAGAAGAGACCCGTAATGTTCAAAGGAATAACACAGCTTCCATAAAAAATCTTGAGTCGCAAATGGGGCAGATAGCCCAACACCTCTCAACGCACACCCAAGGAACCCTCCCGAGTGCGACAGTACCGAATCCGAAAAATCAAGAGAGTATTAATGTTGTCACAACAAGAAATCAGAAAATGATAGAAAAAGAGGAAACAAATGAGGATGAATGCATAGAGGTGGAATTGAGGTAAGAGAAAAAGTGAAAGAACCAGAAGAAGCTGTACTATCTAAAAAACCAACTGAGGAGAAAAAGAAAGAGGAGGTTAAACCGAAAACCAAACTACCGTTTCCTCAAAGAGTTACAAAGAAGGATCAGAAAGAGAAAGACTTTTGAAGGTTCAGTGCAATGTTCAACAAATTGGAAATCAACATGCCGTTCTTTGAAGCACTTGAGCAAATGCCTTTGTACAAGAAATTTATGAAAGAGGTTATATGTAAGAAGAGATCAATGGATGAAGAACCGAAGACCACAACTGATCAATGTAAGGAAATATCACAAGAAAAGAGAATCCCCATCAAGAGGAAGGATCCTGGACCAGTTGTAATCCCTTGTACTATAAAAGATAGAACTTTTAAGAAAGTCCTAATTGATTCAGGTGCTAGTGTGAGTCTCGTGCCATTATTGATTTTCAAAAGGCTGGATATTGGAAAAGTGAGCGATACGGGAACAAGCTTGAAGTTTGCCGACCACACAACTAATATCACATATGGGCTAGCAGAGGATGTACTAGTGACAATTGATAACTTCACTTTCCCAATTGATTTTCAAATCTTGGATATACCAGAGGATGAAGAGACTTCGATCATACTTGGTCGACCGTTCTTGCTTACTAGTCGGTGCAATATTGATGTGGAAACAGGTACGCTCACTTTGAAATCTTTCGATGAGGAAATCACTTTGAAAGCTCTAGAGGTTAGAAAGAAAGGTAAGGAGAAAGATGTTAAACCTTCAGTTTGGAGGATCAACACAGCTAAGAAGGAAGAACGATCAAAATCACTTCAAGTTGCTCTTATCTCTGGACCTGACCAATATTCTGTTGCAAAGAAATCAAGCAATAGAGTTTGGAGGCTAAAGTACCCCCCATAATAATGGGGAGTAGACCGTCGAGCCATGCGACGTTAAACGAAGCGCTGCGTGGGAGGCAACCCACGATTTTTTAGAATTGATGTTTTTCTTTGTATGGTTATTTTTTTTTTTGCAGGAATAAACGAGAGTTTGCAAGGGAAAACGTGGAAGCAGCAAAGAGGTGTTGCATAACCTGTCGACCCCTCTGTGAGGATCTCTGTGAGTACACCTCTTCTTCTCTTGTTCTTGAACATTGAGATAATGTTTAGTTCAAGTTTGGGGGAGGTTTTACTGTTTTGAATTGTCAATTTAAATACCTTTTTTATTTTTATGTTCGGTAAAAATCACGTCAAATTCGCCCCTACGAAGACTGAATTTTTTTTCCGTGTGAATGGTATGTGTGTAAGGTAGTCAAGAAAGTATTTAGAGTTCAAGGGAAGAGGAGTTTGAACTAAGGAACTTGGGAAACTTTGGAAATTGAGGTATAATTTGAACATCCTAGGTTCCCCGGAGTAAGGGAACGAGTCCAACGTGTAGATTTGTGCCATAGTACTTGGATTTGAGAAGTATTCCCTGATTAGTTCATTATGATAGTTCGGCATGATTGAAAGAATTGCATATATTGATTATGGGAATGACTTGTGGCACCCAAAAAAAAAAGTTGAATAATGACGGTAAAGACAACCTGTCCTTCTAAGTTGGGTAACCCTCACCCGGTTATTTAGTCTAACGGCGGTTGAACCTCTATAGCCGTCCCAAAGTGGACTAATAAACTCTTGTGAGCGAGAAAAAATAATAAAGGTGCCACAGAAAAAGTATCGAGCAAAATTATACATGCCTTAATATGATTATCCGAATGAAAGGGGTAAAAAAATCGAAGAAAAGACTTAAGCCTAAAGCATAACTAGAGAGGTGGTCGAATGGGGGATTTAGGTCCGTAATTTTACTGCAATGTATGTTTATGTAATGCCTTAGTTAATGGATAAGTGCCGAGAGAGCTGGTTTGAGCCTATCAGATCTAAGACTCACGTATGAGTATCGACACGCCTTACATCCTGAGCCTTCACTTGATGTGCTGTTTGATTTGAAAGTTATGTATCCAAGCTTTTTGCTTGAGGTCAAGCAATGGTTTAAGTTTGGGGGAGTTTGATCAGTGGTCTTTATAAGTTAATTTACCGTTTGTTTCAGTTAATCATTTGTTACGTCTTGTCGCATTTTATTTGTTTTTATTACATTTTACGCGTCGATTTGGTATTTTCACTATTTCTAGGTTTAGGTAAACAATAAAGGAGAAGCAGAGCGAAAACCGGGGAAAATGGCAAGAATTCGAAAGAGTTTTGATGTGGACCAGGAGCCTGACACGGCCGCCCGTGTCAGTTACACGGCTCGTGTCAGGAAGGGCTCAGAAAGACAAGAAGTTGAATAGCCAAACACAATAACCAACAGTCTGACACGGGTGCCCGTGTCCCATGACACGGCCCGTGTCAGGGCCCCTGAAGATGAAGATTGTCATCCACGAGTCAGCAGCCTGACACGGGTGCCCGTGTCCCATGACACGGCCCGTGTCAGGCCTACTGAAAGTAAATTGTTTTTTATTTCGTTTTATACTGAATGTGCAAGATCTGAGGGCAGTTTAGGCATCTTGCAGTGTAATTTGAATCCTGATATATTAGATGCATCGTGGATTGAGACTAGGACTTTTGGAAAAAGAGGAATTTCACGATCAAGATTGGAGTGATCAAGGATTTGGGGAAACTGAAGGTTCTCATGAGCGGAAGCGATTGAAGATCAAGGCAAACCTATTGTCTTGTAATGTTCAATTTAATTGTTGATTTTATGTTTATTATTATGAGTAGCTAAACCCCCCAATGCTAGGGGGTGTCCCTGAATTGACTCTGTAATGACCTTGTTTTCTTTGAATTAATCGTTTCACTGCTTTCTAATCATTGTTGTGCTTTTCTTATCTGACAAATAAGGATATGATTTACGGTTAACCTTAGGTTTGGAAAAATGATGGTTAATGCGTTTATACAATAATACTATAGTAAGTATTGCCTAGGAATGGGGATACCCTATAGTAACCGTAATGTTTTAGATAAAATATATTGCTTGGTATTGTTCCTATACCACCAAGGAATTGGGGCATAGGGAGAATACCAAAGGGTTTTCTGCTAAGGAATTAGAGTCAACTAATCTTTAAAGCCAGTCACGATTGAATTGAGTAGTGATTTCTGAAAATTAAGGATTAAGGTTATTACAAGGCTTTTTATACACCCTACCTTAACATGTTTCTCATAACTGTCTAAAACTTTTATTTTACTGCTTTTTCCTTCTGGCCTTTACAATTTTGAAGAAACAAACCAAAACCCCTTTGACTTTTTGTCCAATTGCATTATTAGTGAACTTGTATTCATACGCAGTCCACGAGATCGATATTTGGGGAATTTCCCCTTATTACTACATCGGTAAAATTAGTACACTTGCTATTTAGCGGTCAGTAACTTATGGAGGAAGGGCACAAAATTCAAAGAATCAACGCCAACAATATCAACAGCCATCCTATATAGCAGCAGTAACGCTTGTTTTTCAACAGCAAGCTCATTAGGGTCCTCAACAAGGGGCACCCAATCAACATCAGCAGTACCACCAGCAAGGGCAGCATCCTCAGGCTCAAGCTCCAAGGACTAATTACCGAAGTAATATGCTAAAGATACAGCCCATCCCTTTGAGCTACACTGATATGTTCCCTATGTTGATAGAAAGAGGACTTGTCAAAACGAGGAAATTAGGCGCTCCGCCTAATCCTCTGCCATACTACTACAATGCCAGTGCACATTGTCCATTCCATGAAAACACTCCCGGACACGACTTGGAAGGATGTTTCGCGCTCCAACACATTGTGCGCGAGTTGATTGAAAAGAAGATTTTGTCCTTTGAAGATAATCACCCAAATGTGAAGGATAACCCTCTACCGAACCATGGTGGAGTAAATGCTATCACTGAAGAAGGGGAGGGATCTGAAACAAAGACTGTTACCACTATTGAGGAAATCAAAGTGTCGTTGGCAGAATTGCACAAAAGGCTCGCTCAAGCCTGGATTCTCAAAACTTCTCACAAGAATCATGAACAATGCATGCTAAATCCACAAGGTTGTGACCTTGTACAAAAAGATGTTCAAGCATTACTTGATCAAGGAATGTTAGAGATCAGTAGCAGGAAGAAAAAGGAAGACATGGTGGTGATTGAGCCAATATTCAATATACCCGAAGAACCCAGCAAGAGGGCTATCTTCAGAGATAATAACAACAATACGACCAAAAACAAAAAAATTCGGCCAGTGTTCCGTGATGTGTGTAACCCAGATTTGGGAGAGATCAACCTAGGTTTGAACCAAGGAGGGGGTCCAGCCCTCACCCGAGGGCCACAACACCAAAGGATGACTATTCATGGTGTGATGAAATATTCAAAGATAGAAGATAGGGAAATATCGCCAACATTGTCGGAGGAAGCAGAATGACCCGAAGCGGTCGTGTGTATCAATCCTGAGCAAATCATGTAGTTTCTCAACCAATGGCTCCCATTCCTAAAGCCGTTGTCGCTAAGGAATCCATTCCAAAAGAAGCTGTTGCTAAGGAATCTATCGCCAAGGGAAAAGAGATTCTTAAAGATGATGAGGAAGAATTTCTGAGGATTATTCTTCAAAGTGACTACCGAGTGGTAGATAAGCTAAACCAGACACCGTCCAAGATTTCCATTATGTCACTGCTATTAGGCTATCCAGCACATCATAAAGCTTTGCTGAAAATCCTGACGCAAGCTCATGTGACGAAAGACATCACAGTAGGGCAGTTCGATTCAGTTGTGGAAAACATCACAGCATGTAACACTCTGAGCTTCGATGATAATGATCTGACAGCTGAGAAATGCAAGCACAATCGTGCCTTACATGTGTCAATCAAATGCGTAGAAGATACATTAGCCAGGGTGCTCGTCGACACAGGATCTGCGCTTAGTGTAATGCTAAAGAGAACTTTAGCTAAGCTAGCTTACCAAGGAGCTGACATGAGGCCCACATCTCTGATTGTAAAAGCTTTTGATGGCTCCAGAAGGACAGTGATAGGAGAAGTTGGTATGCCCATCATGATAGGTCCACAAATCTTCGAGATTACTTTTCAAGTAACGAATATTAATCCAGTCTATATTTGTCTATTGGGGAGGCCATGGATACATGCAGCAGGCGTTGTTACCTCCACTCTACATCAGAAAATGAAATTCATTGTCAACGACCAGTTGGTCATCGTCCATGGAGAGGAAGACTTAATGGTGAGCAACCTGTCTTCCTTCAGATACATTGAGGCAGATGAAGACTCGCTTGAAACGACTTTCCAAGCGCTAGAAATAGCCCATGTCGTTCTAGTTGATGAGTCGGCTATAACCTGTGGTCCATCTTTCGCTTCTGTCCAAAGCATCAAAGCGGTGCTGAAGACTGGAATCCCTTTGGGATGGGGAGAGATTATTGAAGTTAACGCTCGAGCAAAGAATGATAGACAAGGGTTGGGTTATAAACCAACTTTTGATGATGAGCCAGAGGAGAGCATTAGAAGAAGAAATCCTTGAAAGAGATTTTCACAAGTGGCGGACTGCAAGTTAACGCCATCATCGCTGAAGAATAAGATAGTGATCTTGACAGCCTGATAATCCAAGGAGGAGCAACTCTGCGCAACTGGGAGACTATTGAGATTCCTGTCTTTTTACACTTAGAGTAATTCATTTTGCTTGTTAGCTTTGTTTTTCTTTAAAAATTCCTAGTCTTGCCCGAGACCTGTGAATCATTTTATATGGGCCACTCTGCAATTTGAAAAATCTATGAATGAAAAAGTGTTTTTGTTAAAAATCTTATTTTGTTTTCTGCTTATCATTTTCATTGTTAAAAGGAAAAATGGCAACTTTTTGTGAAAACTTAAAAACAACCCTTCATCTGCATGTTTGTATGTGTATGTCTAATCATTCCTAAAACTGTAAAAACATGCAGAACACCTCCACCACCCACAGAATCCCGTGATCATTCGATTCCTTCTACTAATGGTTCATCTGTGTAAGTGCTTTTGATTGGCTGCATTTTATGGCAAAACATTAATGTATGAGTAAATATCATAACTGGTGTTAGGACATACATGAAGAGTGTTATGCAAGGAAAGCTATGAGTAAGTAAAGCTGAATGTCATACTGAATGTCATGACACTGATCGTATGACATCCCGCGAGCAGATTTGTTTTTCTGGTAGCTAGAAATCAAGAAACTTATTAGAAGCTCAAGCTGAAATACAAGAGACATTTTAGAAGCCCTAAAGCGAATCAAATGCTCATGAATTAAATGGCAAGCGTGCAGATTATTAAAGAAAGGTTTTGTTATGGTTAAACCTAATTTATGCACCTAGGCCCAAGGACTGACTGCTGCTATAAAAACAGAAGGAGCAATCCTAGAAGAGCAGCTCTTGACAGAAGATCAGAGAGTGCATATAGAGAGTCCTTGTGAGTGAAGAAGATTGTTCTTCACGTGTGTATTGTGGCTTAGGAATACTTGTTCACCAAGCAATTGTCTGTTGTAGAATTGCATTGGTTAGGTAGTTTCTAAGCTTGTGGAACACTCAAAGCTGTTAAGCAAGAGTGGTGTGTTCTTGATCATAGTTGTGAAGCACAATCAAGGTGTATTTGAAGTATAACTTCAACAGTCATCTGTAATTGTAATTGGATATCATTGTGGTGTGATTGAGGGGGAGTGAGTGGGAATACTCAGGTCTAGAGTGTCTCTAGGTTGAAGTGTCATTGGGTAGGTCTTAAGTAAGGTGTGCAAACTGGGATTGTTTGGCTCTGAATTAATTCTACTGATAGTGAATTTCCTCCCTGGCTTGGTAGCCCCCAGATGTAAGTGTTTTTGACACTGAACTGGGTGAACAATTACTGGTGTGATTTACTGCTTTCTCTTTACAGCTTTTTAATTATTCCAATAGTTTGTTACAGTGGATGTTATAAAATTCGTAATAACATTCATCGTGTGCTAGCCATAATTTCAATTGGCATCAGAGTAGGCACCCTACCTGTCATATCTGGGTGAGATCTAGGGAAGAAAAATTCGGGTACTTTGGATAAAGACATAGGATTCACAAATAGACCTCCAATTCTGGATGGCTCTAATTATAACTATTGGAAACCTAGGATGATTGCCTTCTTAGAGTCTTTAGACAGCAAGGCATGGAGAGCTGCAAACTCTGGCTGGGAACATCCTATGAAGACTGACAAGGATGAAGTATTTGTGCTTATACCTGAAGAGGAATGGACCAAAGAGCAAGAAGCCCTGGCTCTTGGGAATTCTAAAGCTTTGAATGCATTATTCAATGGTATAGACAAGAATATCTTCAGACTGGTGCATCATTATGTGTTGGCTAAAGAGGTGTGGGATACTCTCAAAATAACTCATGAAGGAACCTCCAAAGTCAAGATGTCAAGACTTCAAATGCTGAGCACAAAATTTGAAAGTCTAAGGATGAAAGAGGATGAGACCATTCATGAGTTTTACATGAACATTCTTGAACTGGCAAACACCTCAGGAGCCTTGGGAGAAAAGATGCCTGAAGATAAACTTGTGAGATAGATTCTCAGGTCCTTACCTAGAAGGTTTACAATGAAGGTCACTGCCATTGAAGAAGCCCAAGACATATGCCACATGAAGGTGGATGAACTCATTGGTTCTCTCCAAACCTTTGAGATGGGATTGTGTGATCAGGATGTGGAGAAAAAGAACAAAAGCATAGCTCTTATTTCAAACACTGTAGATGACTCAGAAGGAGAAGATGGTGAAAATGAGGAGAACTTGTCAGAAGCAATTGCCTTGCTTGGAAAACAATTAAATAAACTGATCAAAAGGATAGATCATAAGTCAAAACCCTATGCCAAAAACAACTCTTCTAACAACAGCAGAAGGAGTAACTCTGAGGAGAATTCTAACCAAGGTAAAGGAGCACAATGTCATGAATGTGAAGGGTATGGCCATAGTAGAGTTGAATGTCCTACCTATCTAAAGAAGCAGAAGAAGGGTCTGACAGTCACTTAGTCTGATGGAGATTCAGAAAGTGGTTCTGAAGAAGAGTCTGCTAAATATGTCACTGTTCTGAACAGTGTATGTATTTTTGATGGTGATTCAAGTGAAGAAGAGCTAACTTATGATGAACTTGCAGAATCATATAAGAAGCTATGCCTCAGAAGTACTAAATTGTATCAGCAAGGAGAGCAACAGAAGAAGTGCATAATGAAACTAGAGGCTGAGAAGATAGAGCATCCTGCAACAATTGACTCACTCAAAAGTGAGGTATGCTTGTTGGAATCTAAAGTGGAGCAGATGTCAAAATCCATAAGGATGCTAAATCCTGGGATTTACACTCTAGAAGAAATCCTACAGGGTGGTCAGACATCAGGAAATAGGTCTCGGCTGGGATTTATTGGAAAATAGAATCCCATCTTAAAGCTCAAGAGCCCAAAACATGAAACCTAGAGGCCAAAGGGAATGTCACGACCAATGTCACAACATCAAAGAAATAGAAATTGGAACCAAGTCAAGAATAAGTTCCAAAGGTATAGATGTTATCACTGTGGAAAACTTGGACATATTAAATCTGTTTGCTTTTGGCTACATGGATTTCCTAATCATCCTTATCAAGAAAAATCCAAATAGGGTGCTCGTGTCAAGAAGAAATATCATGCTAAGCATAAGAAGGAGGTTCCTAACAAGAAAAGACAATGGGTTGGCAAGACTATGGCTTTAGTAGCCTACACCTATCCTAGGATGCCTAGCAAAGATGACTGGTATTTTGACAGTGGATGTTCTAGACACATGACTGGAATTGAGGACCTCTTGATAAACCTCAAAACTCAATCCTCTAGTCATGTATCCTTTGGTGATGGAGCTAGAGGAGACATCACAGGTGCTGGACAACTTGACAGTCCTAAAGCTTCAGAATTAAGGAGTGTATTGCTGGTTAAAGGACTAACTGTAAATCTAATAAGCATCAGCCAGCTCTGTGATCAAGGCTTAAAGGTCCAATTTACCAAGGGTAAATGTGTTGTCACCAATCAAGAAGGTGAAGAAGTCATGAAGGGATCTAGATCCAAGAATAATTGTTACTTATGGGAACCCAGAAGTAACCTTACTGGCTTGATCAATGAAGAAAAGAATGATCAAGTTTGGCTGGAGAAAGGAAGACAACCTCTAAATATAGAAAGGACCGTGTCCAAAACAATAGCAAGAGGAACCTCAAAGGTTACTTCAGGGAGAAGGACAGGATGTGGTAAATGTCGTGTGGACACGCAAGTCAAGAAGGGTCATCAGGGAAAGCTAGATAGGTTATACTGGAACCTGATGGAGTCCATGGAAACTACTCAGCATACAGAGAACAATGTCACTCAAAATGTCATAACATCGTTCTATGACAATCTCAGGAACATGAACCACTATCCTAGTCAGCTAGAGAAATCGGTGAAAAATACTGACAGGCATCACCTTGGGAAAGAATGTGTGGAACTAAGAGACTCAGGAGCATACAGTGATCACAAGGTTACATGGAAGCTCAAGGCTACTAATGCACACAACCATGTGAGAACATGTTTATAGCAATTAATGGGAATAGGGAATTATAGTTTAAAATTCAATCATTTACTGATTGGTCAAAATATTAAGTTCCCTCCTCATTTGCCATATCACCCCTTTAGTCTCTATACACAAAATTCCTACGCTATTTGGTTCAAGTTCAAACTGTTCATCTCCCCTAAACCCTCCAACGAACAAAAGAAAGTCTCTTCCACGCGATCAACGTTCTTCACAATGTCTCAACACTCCAAATCACCCTTCTCCAACAGAATGTCCATCAATGATTCTGAGGTGGGAACTATCAACCTAACGAAGTGCTTGAGATAGCACCTCTGCGTATGATGACTCCAGAAGGAATGCTGGTACAGAACCCAAGAACTTCACATGCAAGGAGGCCTAGAGACCTTGTTTCAGGACAAGCTCCTCCCTATACAACGTCTGATGTCGATAAGGAGGAAGCCAAGAAAACCCACAACATCATTGCTGACATGGTAGCTAGGGCTTTGAATATACCTATTCCACCTAGTAATGAGGGGATGGTCCCAAATTTTAATGATCAAGATGATGTCATGCACAATGTTGGAACATTGAAGGACAATGCACCAAAGGATAAGGACGAGGATGAAGGTTCTGATAACTTGGAGAGTAACATGGAAGGCAACAAGAATGATGAGGTGGTGGACCTGGATGAATACTCTGACAATGATCTGATAGAAAAAGTAAATCCTATAATAGCCAAAAGGCTTATGACTAGGAAGGGGAAAAAGGTTGTTGATCAAGTTTTTGATCAAAGTTCTCCGAACAAGAATGCTGCTAATCAAAGTTCACCAAAGAAGAAGGATGTTGAGAAGGTTGTTGAGCAGAACTCTCTCTCAAAGAAGGCTAGAACTAAAAAGGCTATGTTTGGACCCTCCAAAGGTTGGAGCAAAGTAGTCACAAAGAAGAGGAAGGCTGAAACTAACTCAGAATCAGAAACAGAATCTGATGTTACTGAAAACCAACCTAAGAAAAAACCCTCAACGAGCAAACTGGCTACAAATGTTCCTGAAGTGCCCATTGACAACATCTTCTTTCACTATCCCTAGTGCGTTAACGGGTGGAAGTATGTTTACCAAAAGAGGTTGGCCTTGGAGAGAGAGCTAGAAGACAATGCTCTTGAAAACAAGGAGATTATGGCCCTTATCTGTGATGCTGGCTTGGTGAAGACTGTGACTCAGTTCTCCAAATGCTATGAAACACTGGTCAAAGAACTCATAGTAAATCTATCAGAGAAATGTGCTGACAGAAAATCTGCTGAGTTTGAGAAAGTTTATGTTAGAGGAAAAGGTGTCACCTTCTCCCCCACTATCATCAACAAATACCTTGGAAGATCAAATGGAGACCAGTATGAGATAACTACCTCTGACAACAGAGCGTGTCAAGTAATTACTGGAAACCAAGTCAAAAGGTGGTCATCAAAAGGGAAGCTAGCTGCCAGCAAACTCAGTGTAAAATATGTTGTGCTACACAAGATTGGTGCTGCAAACTGGGTGCCCACTAATCATAAATCAACAGTGGCTACTATTATGGGGAGGTTCATCTATGCTATTGGAACCAAGACCAAAATTGATTATGGCACTTACATATTTGACCAGACTATGAAGCATGCTGGTAGCTATAGCATAAAAGGTCCCATAGCATTTCCCTCGCTCATCTGTGGAATTATCTTAGCTCAATATCCAAATATTCTCAAGAAGAATGATACTGCAAGCAGAAGAGAAAGTTCCCTGTCCTTTCATCACAAACTATTTCAAGGAAGTCATGTTCCAGACATTGTCATGACATCTACTGAGACATCCAAAGGGAGTCCCAGGACCAGAAAAGGTGATGTAATTGCAGTACTCAAAGAAACCTGCAAGGAATTGGAAACAAGGAAGCAGAATCTTGAGAAACTGATCAGATCTCTTAAGCGCGATGAAGAATCTGAATTTAATGACAATGATGAGGGTTCAGGAAAGGATGATGGTCAGGAAGATGCTTCAGAAGCAGCTGCTGCCAGTTCAGAGGAAGCCACTGATGAAGCAGCAGAGAGTCATAAAGAATCTGAGAAGGTCAGGTCTGAGTCTACCTCTGAAAAGGAAGAATAGGGTGGTGATAGGCTGCTGAAGGGCTCAGGTTTCTGGTTGCTAAGCTGATGAAGATGATGTGCTGCTAGTTTGAACTTGGCTGGTTGAGATTTTTTATTTTTGTGACAGCACTTGTGATGATCTTAATGAGCAATTTTTTGTAATTCCTTAACCACTGTTCTGTTAATCATTTTAATCTATGCTATTAGCTTAGTCTTGATCTTAATTTGTGGCTAAAAAGGGGGAGAGAGTATTGTTAGATAAGAGCAGGTTGAAGAACAGGTTGAAGACTTGCTTGTTGAAGACTTGCTAGAGCAAGTATATGCTTGTGCTGCTAGAGTAAGTATATGTTGCTGCTGATATGTGTGACAACAGCTGATGCTGTTAGTATTGTATGAAGTCCTAGGTTCCAGGTTGTGTAGGATTGTATCTTAGCTATGTGAGCACTCAACTGCTGCTTGGGAGTGTATGTGTGTGTTAGCAGAACGTGAGTGTAGTGCTTCTCTTTAGGGGGAGTAGCACAGGATAATCCACAGAAAGGCGAGACATTTGTAGTCTAGGCTAACAGGTGAGAGTGTTATGCTGTGGAAATAGTGTACTTCAGGAAGTTATCCTGAATGTCTGGACATCCAGAATAGGCTAGATGTTTTTATGTGTGACTGCAGGACTGCTTGCAGGGTATGTATAAAATGCATCAGTTGAGGAGGAGTAACCCAGAATGTTACTCAGTAAAGATTGACATCTGTAGTGCTGACTACCAGATGGTATTGTGAACAGGTTGATCCTGAGAACTAACAGTGTAAGTGTGTGTAGACAACACTGATTGTGTAGCTTTCATGCATAGTAGGTTAAGACTTCTGCTGCTTGTAAACTCTGATATGTTAACAAGGTGTTTTAGCCAAAAATTAGCCAAAGGGGGAGTTTGTAAGTGCTTTTGATTGACTGCATTTTATGGCAAAACATTAATGTATGAGTAAATATCATAACTGATGTTAGGATATACATGAAGAGTGTTATGCAAGGAAAGCTATGAGTAAGTAAAGTTGAATGTCATACTGAATGTCATGACACTGGTCGTATGACATCCAACGAGCAGATTTGTTTTTCTGGTAGCTAGAAATCAAGAAACTTATTAGAAGCTCAAGCTGAAAGACAGGAGACATTTTAAAAGCCCTAAAGCGAATCAAATGCTCCTGAATTAAATGGCAAGCGTGCAGATTATTGAAGAAAGGTTTTGTTATGGTTAAACCTAATTTATGCACCCAGGCCCAAGGACTGACTGCTGCTATAAAAACAGAAGGAGCAATCCTAGAAGAACAGCTCTTGACAAAAGATCAGAGAGTGCATATAGAGAGTCCTTGTGAGTGAAGAAGATTGTTCTTCACGTGTGTATTGTGGCTTAGGAATACTTGTTCACCAAGCAATTGTCTGTTGTAGAATTGCATTGGTTAGGTAGTTTCTAAGCTGGTGGAACACTCAAAGCTGTTAAGCAAGAGTGGTGTGTTCTTGATCAAAGCTGTGAAGCACGATCAAGGTGTATTTGAAGTATAACTTCAACAGTCATGTGTAATTGTAATTGGATATCACTATGGTGTGATTGAGGGGGAGTGAGTGGGAATACTCAGGTCTATAGTGTCTCTAGGTTGAAGTGTCATTGGGTAGGTCTTAAGTGAGGAGTGCAAACTGGGATTGTTTGGCTCTGAATTAATTCTAATGATAGTGAATTTCCTCCCTGGCTTGGTAGCCCCCAGATGTAAGTGTTGTTGACACTGAACTGGGTGAGCAATTACTTGTGTGATTTACTGCTTTCTCTTTACAACTTTTTAATTATTCCAATAGTCTATGTTATAGTGGATGTTATAACATCCGTAATAACATCCATCGCGTGCTAGCCAAAATTTCAATCTGTCTTCCAAACCGAAGAAGAGAGCGATGAAGACTCAGAGATCCCTGAAGAGTTGAAGAGGATGACTGAATATGAAGATGCTTATCTTCAGCCGTACAAAAAGCAGGTTGACATCATCAACTTGGGGTCTGAAGAATAGAAAAGAGAAGTCAATATTGGAGCATCATTGGGGCCAGAAGTCAAAAGCAGGCTGACAACACTCCTCAGAGATTATGTTGACATATTCGCTTGGTCTTATCAAGATATGCCAGGGTTGGACACTGACATTGTTATGCACAAGCTCCCCCTGAAGCCAGAATGTCCTCCAATTAAGCAGAAACTTCGAAGATCAAGACTTGATATGGCTCTCAAGATCAGAGATGAAGTCAAGAAACAGATCGATGCAAACTTTTTAGCGGTATCCAAATATCCAGAATGGGTGGCCAACATTGCGCAGGTCCCAAAGAAAGATGGCAAAGTTAGAATGTGCGTGGACTACAGGGGTCTAAACAAAGCTAGTCCGAAGGACGATTTCCCTATACCATATATTGATACTCTAGTGGACAACACAGCCAGTTTTGAAGTGTTCTCGTTCATGGACGGATTTTCTGGCTACAATCAGATAAAGATGGATTTGCCCGACATGGAGAAGACGACTTTCATTACACCCTGGGGTACCTATTGTTATAAGGTCATGGCTTTCGGTTTGAAGAACGCATGAGCAACATATCAGAGAGCTATGGTCGCACTCTTCCATGATATGATGCACAAAGAGATTGAAGTATATGTAAACGACATGATCGCAAAGTCTCGAAGTGAAGAAGACCACTTGGATCATTTGTTGAAGCTATTTGAGAGACTCTGGAAGTATTAGCTAAGACTAAATCCAGCTAAATGCACATTCGGGGTTTGCTCAGGCAAACTACTGGGTTTTATCATTAGTCAATGAGGAATTGAAGTAGATCTCGATAAGTTCAAAGCAATCCAAGAAATGCCCGCTCCTAAAACAGAGAAACGGGTCAGAGGTTTCCTTGGACGGCTGAATTATATCTCCAAGTTCATCTCCAACCTAACGCCTACCTGCACATCGATCTTCAAGTTATTACGAAAAGATCAAACGGTGGTATGGAATGAAAACTTCCAGTCGGCATTTGAGAAAATCAAGAAGTATCTGCAAGCGCCTCTGGTATTGATTCTTCCAGTACCAGGAAAACCATTGTTCATGTACATGACGGTGTTGGAAGATTCAATGGGTTGCGTCTTAGGCCAAACTGATGATTCAGGCAAGAAAGAGCATGCTATCTACTATTTAAGCAAGAAGTTCATAGACTGCGAGAGTTGTTACTCTCCTCTAGAGAAACCTGTTGTGCCTTAGCTTGGGCCACCAAGCGTCTGAGACAATATATGATCTGCTATACCACTATGCTGATTTCCAAGATGGACCCAATAAAGTACATCTTCGAAAAGCCAGCTCAAACTGGAAGATTGGCCAGATGACACATGCTCTTGTCAGAGTATGCTATTCAATATGTTGCTCAAAAGTCTATCAAAGGCAGTGTCTTGTCAGAACACCTTATTGAGCATCCTATGGAGGATTATCAGCCACTCAAGTTTGAGTTCCCTGATGAATATGTGATGTACATTCCACGCATGAAGCCAGAACCTGGTCCTGAAGAAGGTCTCGAGCCTGGGTCCCGCTGGGAAATGATGTTTGATGGAGCGTCAAATAAGAATGGACACGACACCGGAGTTGTCTTAAAAAATCCAACCGGAGGATATATTGTCGTCACAACCTGACTTTATTTCTCATGTACTAACAATATAGCCAAGTACGAAGCCTGCATCCTAGGGTTAGAAGCTGCCATTGATCTCCGTATCAAAATCCTGGAAGTGATCGGTGATTCAGCTTTGGTGATCTATTAGCTCAAAGAAAAACGGGAGACCCGAGATGAAAAGTTGATCCCTTACAAAGCTCACATTCTAGAGATGATTGAATATTTCGATGAAATTACTTTCAAGCATGTGCCAAGAGCAGAGAATCACATCGTTGATGCTTTAGCCATGATGGCATCAATGTGGAAGGTCCAGTTTGTTAACGAGGCACCTCTGATCCGCATTGAAAGAAGAACAGTACCAGCATATGTTATGACAATAGAAGAAGAGTCTAATGAGAAACCTTGGTTCCATGACATCAAGAATTTTCTTCAAAATCAGGAATATCCATCTGACGCATCCAGAATTGATAAAAGGGTCATACGAAGATTGTCATGCAAGTTCTTCATCAGGAATGGCATCCAGTACAAGAGAAACCATAACATGGTTCTACTCAGGTGTGTCGATGAAAAAGAAGCAAGTCTCTTAATGACTGAAGTGCATGAAGGAATGTTTGGCACTCATGCCAATGGCCATGCCATGGCTAAAAAGATTTTAAGAGCTGGTTATTTCTGGTTGACCTTAGAGATGGAATCCTTCCTCTTTGCTCAAAAGTGCCACAAATGCCAAGTCTATGCCGACAAAGTGCATGTTCTGCCACATCCTCTCAACGTGATAACATCACCATGGCCATTCGCAATATGGGGCATATACATAATTGGGGCAATAGAACCAAAGGCTTCCAACGGCCATCGTTTTTTCCTCGTTGCAACTGATTACTTCACCAAATGGGTGGAAGCAGCGTCGTATGCGAACATAACGAAGCAAGTGGTCGCCCGCTTCATCAAAAAGGAAATCATCTGCCGGTATGTTATTCCTGACTAGATCATCACCGATAATGGGTCAAATCTGAACAACAAAATAATGAAGGAACTTTGTGACGACTTCAAGATCAAGCATTACAATTCGTCTCCATACAGGCCCAAGATGAATGGTGTTGTTGAAGCTGCAAACAAGAATATCAAGAAGATAGTGCAGAAAATGGTCGTAACCTATAAAGATTGGCATGAGATGTTACCATTTCCTTTACATGCGTATAGAACATCAGTGCAAACTTCGACAGGGGAAACTCCCTTCTCCTTGGTGTATGGTATGGATGCGGTGCTACCCATCGAGGTCAAAATACCTTCTTTAAAGATTTTAATGGAAGTCGAGCTTGAAGAAGCCGAGTGGATAAAAGAAAGGTTCAATTCGTTGAACCTCATCGATGAAAAAAGGATGACTGCCATGTGTCATAGCCAGATCTATCAACAAAGGATGATAAGAGCGTTCAACAAGAAGGTCTGTCTCAAAGAATATAAGGAAGGAGAGCTGGTACTCAGAAAAATCCTACCAACACAAAAGGACATGCGTGGCAAGTGGATGCCCAACTATGATGGTTCTTTCGTTGTAAAAACTGTTTTCTCCGGGGAATCTCTGATTCTTGAGACCATGGATGGCAAACAACTCAAGTACCCTATCAACTTGGATGCAGTGAGAAAGTACTACGCTTGAACGAAAAAAAAACTGGAAAGGTGATTCAAGCCATAAACACTTTAGCAAGTCGGAAGTCTGAAGAACGAAACCGACAAATGCAGGGGCAAAGTCTTGTCCAAGGTGTTAAAAGAAAATTAACGTCTCTCATTCTCGTCAGAAGCAACGAAGCGCATGGACTGCTAGTTAGTAGGATTGAATCATTATGGGATTCTGTAACCCCTTTTGTTTGCCATTTTTCAAAATGTATTTGTTCCCAAGACTCTACCCTTTGTAAAGTTCTCGTCTATTAATGAAATCAGATTTTGGACCAATCATTGTTATGCTCTTTTGTTTTTGTTATGCAAATTTTACTTATTCGTCAATAAGGATTTTTTCGAAAAGCAAAGTGTTTGAAAACTTAAATTTTGTTTTAAAGGAAACTGATTTAACAAAGCATGTTGAAACTCTAGAGGTAACATGACAGTGTTACACTACTCTCAGAACCGTAAAAGCTTGTTGTCGCCTCCAACCAAAAAGAGTCGTCTAACAGCAATCCCCGCTTTTAAGCCAAGATTTCTCCTCTGCAAGTTTGCAAGAGTATTGATAACATCGGAAAATTGTTATTTCCCCGAAGGAAGCGCCGTCCAGTTTAAAACATCGAGACTCAGCGTGATGAGTTCCCTCTTTGTGTTCCTTGCTTTGCTCTTTCCTTCTCCCTCGTGGGTCGGTCTGCATTTTGCATTCGTATCATATCAGCATACGCATTTATTTGCATTTACTTTGGGTTTCTATTTGTTTGGTCGTTGCCTTTGAGATCCGTTGGTCGTCACCATTCTCTTTGATCCGTTTGCCACGGTTTCGCTTGACGGTTGTTACCCCAACTTTATCAGTGATCTTGAGATTACCTGTTTCCATCCTGGGAGGCTAGTTGTGACTAGAAATATCTGATGATTATTTGTTACTAATGTTTACCCTTGATTTGGTTATCACCAATAATCTTTGAAAGCCTAGTGGTTACTGGCATTGTTTAAACCCAATTGTTGTTGGTACCTCGACTTGGTCATCACCAATCATTCCGAAACCAATGGTCATTGGCATTGTTTAAATCCAATCGTTATTGGAACCCTTTGATTCAGTTATCACCAATCCTCGTTGAAATCTAGTAGTTACTAGTATCACTTTTAAATCCAATGGTTATTGGTATCTTTAGTTGGTGGTTACCAATTTCCCCAGCAAGTCCAGTGACTATTGGCATTGCTTAAACCTAGTTTTTATTGGTATTTAGTTCAGTTGTTATCGATTCCCCTGTGTAAGTCCAGTGGTTACTGGCATTGCTTAAAGCCGCTCGTTATCGGTTTGGAGGTCGGTTTGTTACCAACTGTTGCAGTGAGAATAGAATATCAAACTATTAATTAATTTGAATCACATCTTTAGTTCACAACCGGTCTTTGATTTATCTGAAGGAAAGGTTAAAGAAAGGAAAAACCTATTTTGCATCGTAAACACAATGCGGGGGAATATCTAGGGTTCGGGGGTTAGTTAAGCTTAGGGAAGGTATTAGCATCCTAAACTTCTGTAGTACTCTACAGAAATCTCTTGTTTTAAAATGTGTTATTGCTAAGTTATCTGCTTAAAAGTAATGCTAAGGGTTAAAGGTAAAGAGAATGACCTAAGAGGTTAGTCCTAAGTATACTCGCCAAAATTCACATCTTGTGCCTACGTATCCGAGGTATGGGATGGAATCAGAGTAATCGTAGTTCCCCTAAAAAAGGAGGAAGAGGAACTTCTTGACTGTGGTCAAGGTTCTAGGGGGAAGTAAACGTTCATAGGGAAGCGCTTACATTGGAGTGCGGTGACTCCGATTTCTATGTTAAAGTTGAATTGAAAAGGTGAAGAGTAAGTATTCCACGGCAAGAACTTACATGGAGTGTGGCGTCTCCTTATCCTAAGGCTAGGATGGGGTGAGGATGAAGGCATTGACATGGCGGTCAAACGAGAAAACCTTTCCTTCGGAGGGGAATAACGGTAAAATAAAGTGGTGATAATTGAAAATGTAAAATGATACACAAGTCATGATGATATATGAGATATGGTTAGAGATGAATTGCAAGGAAGATTAAGTGAAAATGGTGAATTTTGGAATTTAATTAGCGGTTAGAAGGATGAATTAGTTGTTTTTGAGAATTTTGAATTAGATTAGGTAATTTAAGTGAAAATGGACAAATGTTAGAAATTAATTATTTTTGTGATTAAAAGAAAATATTAGAATTTGAATTATAATTAAATTAAAAAAAAGTGCTAGACTAATTAATTTTAAAATTATTTATTTTTGTGATTTTTGAGAATTTTTGTGTCTAACTTGAAAAGGTGTCTAAAAATTAAATTAAAAAGAAAAGATAAAATAAATTAATTTAATTTTTAAATTTAAAAAAAGGTTACTTAGTTTTAGTAAAAGAAAACTTAATTAACTAGCAAAAACTCTATAAATTAATTTAAAAACTAAGGATCAATTAGGTTACTAAAATATTTTATATTTTAAATGAATATTTATTTTTTATGGATTTTAATTTATTAAGAAGAAAAAAGAAATGAAATAAAAGCTAGCATTGTTTAATATTTTTTTTATTAATTATAAGAAACAATTATATTTAAAAAAACTAAATTAGCATTTTTATTATTTATTTATTTATTTTTAAAAAACTAAATTAAGTTAAATCTAATATTACCTATTTTTATTGTTTTTTTTTATTCGATTTCTTTTTTAATCAATTATTTTCCGATTTTAGATTTTTAAAAAAACTTGTTAGTGTTAGAGCATCTTTAATGGGAGTAAACTAAATGGGTAAACTAAGATATTTTGTGTGGGCCCAAAGTGATTTGTAGGATTTAAAAAATTTATAGTTGATTTGAGTAGTTTTTACTTTAATGGTGGTTGTCTATAAGAAACCAAAACTTGACCCCACATTTTATATTTTTTATTCAAGTTACTCTTAATTTAATTATTTTAATTAAAATACATATAATTTTTTAAATAAAATTTACCTTAAAAACTTAAAAATAATATTAAATATATTTTATTATAAAATTAAAAATGATACAAAATTCACAATAATAATACATCAAAAAAATTACATTTTCATAGGAATATAATTATAATAAGGATTCGACTGGTTGGGATCCATTTGATAAATAAATAAGATTGAAAATTGAAAGAAAAAAATTTAGAAGTAAAACTGTGTGTAAAAAAAATTAAAATTTCTATAGAATTTATAGAAGGTAAAAAATGATAATATGACCGTTACTATTTTCAAATATCATATCCTTACTTTAATGTTGTTGGAATATTTGGAATATTTTATTAATATTAAATAATATTATAATAGGTTTCACATAGTTAACGTTAACTATATAGATGATGGGAACTAAATTTTAGTTCATTTGGATGCCATGTCAGCTCTCCTATAATGCAAATTCCTTATTACTAACGTAAGCTATAAAGAATTTTGGTTTAACAACCTTGCGTTAAAGTTGCTCTTAGTAAGTTAGTTCTAGTAGTTAGTTATATTATTATTATTATTATTATCATTAATCAATTACAACCATAAATATAAACAGAAAAAATAAATGATAAAAAAATTAAAAAAAAAATAAAAAGGATTGGGTCGGGCTGGGTCACCACTCCCCAGACCCGACCCGGGTCAGCCAAATAAAAGGGGATGGGGGAAGCAGAATTAGGGTTTTAACCCTAATCTGCGAGTTGGCCACGGCGCCCTCCAAGGGTTTCGTTGAGACGGCTTGTATGGTTGACAGATTGTTGGTGGTGGGTGTTACGGACGGTGAAGATACGGTTCTAAGGCCTTTTTGATTTTCAGATTTGTATTGATGGATTTCGTAAGAAAACTCTTGCGATGATATTTCAGTGATTTTGGATCCGCAGTTTTGGTTGTGACCGGATGAATTTTTCTATGACTTTTTTTGGTGGTGGTGATTTTCGATTTGGGTTCTTTGTGATAATGATTTTTCGATTTTTTTTTCTGATCTTCTCCCCCCTTTTTTCTGTCCGGATCTTGTTGTTCTTATAGAAATTGTTTTTGACACGGTTTGAAAAAACTTAAAGTTGTTTCATTTTTGCAAAAACATGTTCCAACATGTTGGATTATTCCATTTTTGGACTTTAAACATTGATGGAGATGGTATTCCGGTTTGATTTGCTGTGGTGATATTTTTGGTATGTCCAGATCCGATTTTGTGCAGAAAACGATTTTTGCGATCTGATTATGATTTTGATATTATTTTCCTACATCATTTTTGGATCCAGGGTTCTTGATGATTGAAAACCAGATTTTGTTGGTTGGATTATTTTTGATCCAGATCTTGGATTATGGATTTGGATATGTTGGATTGTCTCTGATCTAGATTTTGGATTAAGGACCCGTTTTGCTGCAAAATCACTTTTTCACAAAAACACTTTTCCTCTCTCTCTTGGAAATTTTGAACAGAATTTACCGGATTTTTGCCGAGGTCGGAAACGGAAACGGGTGGTTTTGGAGGCATTCACTTGTTGCCCCTCCCAGACCCGATGATGAATGTACTCTGAGGATCCGAAAAATATAAATAAAAAAAATCCTTTTTCGATTAAAATAAATCTCATTCTAACCAATTTTCGGTATTTTTGCAGGTTAATCTTCGGAGATGGAAATACGGGATTCGAAGACAGAAGCTCGAAGACATAGTCTTAGGATTTTTAGAACTTGTAATTTCTTGAAACAATGTAACATTCGGACTTCTAATTTGAAAATGGCGTATATGAACTCAACTTAAATAAAATGTACATTCAATTTTTCTGAGTAATTTAAATCCAAATTTCTTTCCCAAATAACTTTAATTCTCCGCAGTCCGGATCTGAAATTTTTGATAGCTCGCAATTATTTGAAACCACTGACATTCATTATGAATTTAATGCAAATCATGAATCGGCTCAAACTGTGTTTTTAACTCATAACCAGTAATAAAATAGTGAATACGACTTTAAACTCATATAAACAAAGCCTTTGGGCACAATCCTCGCGCCGATTCAAATCCTACTTTGTCCACACTTCAACGACCTCCAAACAATACAGTTATAAATCAAACAGCATTCCAAAATCCATCTGACGACTAAATCCCGATTCTCGAATAAGGATGGACCGTATCAAGAAGAATCTGACATCAATACTATCATAGAGTTTCAAACCATTCTCAAACAAGAATCTCTAATTGCCTGTGGATCCTATGATAATGAGTTGTGTAATACCCCAAATTTTGCCCTCAGATTAGTCGATTCATGTTGCATGTCATCTTATTTTTTGCATCAGCTAACTATTAACAAGTTACGTAGCTTATTTCGTATTGCAGGAACCGCGTCTGGTACACTTTAGTTGTTAAAGGGCAAAATTGTCATTTTCACGTTGTTTGCTTATTATTTTTGATGATGAGTCGTTGCCGAAGTTTTTGGATGTTCGAGATACGGTAATTATGTCAATGGGTCGAGTCTCTGTCGCCAGTGGATTTCTGAGACATTTATTTTGTCATATGGGTTAGCTAAGTTGAAATATCCATTTTGGTTTGGTTCAAGTCGGTGCAAGAGTCCGTTCTGTGGAATTTGGTTTTAACAGACACTTATTTCTCTGTTTCTTCTGCTACCTGCCAACTTAAATTGCTCAAACAGAAAGCGGTATAAAATTGGCTCAAGTCGGGGATTATTACATTTATTTAATTGAAATTTGTGGCTGAGTTTGGTTTATGGTTTGGTACTTTATCAGAGCCGCAAATAGAATTTTAATACGGAGTATATTGTCACTGGCAATCAGTTTTACCCGTTTCCGTCTTATTTTATCGGTGCCATCGACAGGCGCAATTTTGGATGAGAATTGGAGGATACAAGTCTGTCCGGTTTACATCGATTACGTGAGACAATGAGTATGGAGTGACAATGTTGGTTCAACGGATATCTTTCTGATTTAGTCGTATTGAATTCATAGGGTAAATTTAAACTCTTGGTTCAAGTTCAATTGGAATAGTTTCGGTCCTGTGGATTCATGCGAAAGTATTGGATTGAGGGGATTTGAACAGGTTTTTGTTGACAAGTTAATTAAAGGAAAATAAGGGGGAAGGTGTTATTTGGAGAATATATATGAAATTTATTCATAATATTTTTTACTTAATATTACAAAGAAGAATGCTACTTGAAGGAAAATAATGAATATATGCATGATTTATTCTTGTGTATTTTATTTGCAAAGAAAGGAAATAATTGTGAATAAAATATTAGTGAATTGCGCATTCATAAATAGTTTGTTTACAAAATACAAAGAGGAAAATAAATTACATATTTGTTCCTAAAAGTTCCTAAATTTCTAAGTGCTTCAAGCCAAATGACTCTTCCGATTAATTCCTCCGAGCTTTCTTCATACCTACGACCGAATAAACAAAACAGAGCAAACATAATATTAAAGTTAAAGTTAGAAAAAAATGGTTTTTCAATTGGTTGACACCCTCAGAAAAGTCTCATCATTGGGTGTCGGGAGGGCACGACAAAATGCTGCAGCCGAACTCCTATTTCCAAACTCGATCGCGGCTATAAACCGATAGCATCCGTTCTTATTGTTGGGACAGCCGAGAAAGAGAGTGAAAAAGGAAGTGTGGGTCGAAATGATTTTACCGAAAAAATTTTTGTTCGAAAGCCGGTTTGGGAAGTGGAGTTTTCCGAAAGACGATTTTCCCGTTAGGACCTTAACGTCAATCATCCGGAAAATTAATTCTAAACCGGATCCAAAAAACCAGTTCAAACCGGATCCAAAAAACGAGTTTAGCAAGTTGAGCCCCAAAAAACCAGTTCTTCCTGAGAAAACCAGTTCAGAAAAGTTCAAGCAAATCCAAATCTTCATCAAATCCATAACAGAAGGCAACCCTTATCAGATACAAACCATAGCAGAGAAATTGTCTCCCACAAAATCAATAAACAAATCCTGTCATATCAAAAAAGGGAACAGAGTCCGCAAGCAAAGCATGATTAAACCAACAATTCAGAATTAAGTGCAGAAGTTCAGATCTAGACAGGTTCAAACCCGTTATCCAGTTCGTCAACCAAGTAAACTGGATTAGCCAACAAGGTCCAAGCCCAGTAACAACATAACAATGTTGCTCCGTCAAATCCAACAGGGTCAAACCATCAAAATGAAAGTCAGTCAAATACATAACGTAAAGTCAGACGAAAAAACCGTAATCTCCGAAAGTTCTGCAAAAGCAACATTAAAATCACAACAATAGCAAACAACTCAAAAAAAGAAAAGGATATAAATCATACCGCGAGAAGAGATCAAACCCTAACGAAGTTCGGCACCAACGGAGAAACGGCAATGCAACTCAGTGAAAAGGGGCACCGCGAGAACATCCATTAGAGGTTCAGAAGGAAGGGTCCTTCATCATTACCTCGGCGAGAGAGAGGAAGAGTTCGAACCACAACGTTGCCGGACGAGTTACCATCGCGAAGACAACGGACAACAACCAAAGCCAAATCTGTCACCGTCACCATCGCGGAGATCGCCTTCGCCATTCGGCGGGCAATCAACCTCCAGTCTCAGTCAAGACATCATCGGCCTCATCGTTCTTCTGTGGGTGAGAATGATTTCTATTTATCATAATCAATCTTTGTTTGTGTTTCAGAAATATGAGGAAATTTTTCACATGCAAGGTCAAAGAAGTGGATTTTGAAAAGCTTCAAAGGAAGCTCTAATGGCCGCCGCGAGCAAGGCCGTAGAGAAGGAAAAGAGAAATAAAAACCCTAAGTCACAACGGGTCCTTATCCTTTTATATTTATTTATTTTGTGTATTTATTCAGTTTATCTTTTATTTAATAATGTTGATTATGCTATCAAACTTCCAGGAAGTACTAACGTTGGTTTTTAATAAAGTTAAGATCAAATCTGCATTTAGTCTAAAAAATTATTTTAAAAAATCATTTCATTAAACTTAACCGTGAACTAATTGTTTTTTGTTTTGTTTTTTAAAATACAGCTAACTTTTCCCCTGTAATCAAATATTACATCAAAAAAAAACTTTCTCCTTTAAGTTAATATTAGAATTAATTTAACTTTTCTCAATTTAACCTTAAAACCAAAAAAATTTCTTAAATTAAAACATAATATGTAATGTATTTCTAGAACCTGGATGTTTGAAAGAGAAAATCATTTGAAATTTTTTTAGCAAAATTTAAACTTTTTTGTAAATTTTTTTTTTAAGATTAAAATCAAAACATTTTTTAAAATAAAATTAAAACTTTTGTTTAAATAAAAAATTAAAATATTTTTTTAAAATAAAATGAAACCTTTTGTAAATGAACCTTAAAACATTTTTTAATCAAATTAAAACATTTTATCAAATATGCACTTTTGTATAAAACTTTAGCTTTAGGATAATCTTCCTCTTTTAATAAAAATTCCATAAAAAGAGAGTTATTGATCTAACCATTTCCATTTCCTCCTAACTTCGACTGTCTGTTCATTTCCATGTTGTTTATCCGGTTGTAATTATGCGAGGGTTTTTTCCACGTTTCGTTATTTTTGGCCCTTAAGGGTTTGCAATTTACGCGAGTGGTCGCGATGCTTTCCTTTACTGCTTTCCTTACTTTCATGTGTTGTATGACTGTCATGTAATAATTTGCTTGTGTGCATGTTTTTACCGTTAACCCTCTGAAGCAATTAGGTCCAGTTGTTTGACCGCCGAGTCAATAACCCTAGTTTTAGCCGTCTCAAATCCTAATTAGCCTAGGCGTCCCGCCGTGGACGAAAATACCCTTTACCCTAGTGTTAGGTCAAAGAGTCGCTGTACTCTGTTTAGGGTTTCCCGCCGGGGAATCCCTAATTTACCCTTTCATTTCAATTTACAAATTCAACATAGAAATAGGAGTTTCAAGACTCCACGTAAGCGTTTCCTTAAGGAATGCTTACTCCCATTGAAACCTTGACCAGAGTCAAGAAGTTTCTAACCTCCCGTTCGAGGGGAACTACGATTACTCTGATTCCATTCCCTATCCAGGATACGTAGGCACAAGATGCGACGTCTTGCCGAGTAAACTTAGGACTAACCCATAGGTCTTTTAGGTCACTCTATCCCTTAGCAATATATACCTTAAACAAATAATAAAATAAAAAAGCATACAATAAACAAAAGGTTCCTGTAGAGTACTACAGAAGTTTAGGGTGCTAGTACCTTCCCTAAGCTTAACCAACCCCTTACCTAGGTCTCTCCCTGCATTGTGTTTACGATGCAAAAATAGGTTTTCCCTCTTTTGACCTTTTCCTTCGGATAAATCAAAGAGCGGTTGTGAATTAAGAATTCTGATTCAAACTAATTAATAGTTTGATATCCTATTTCCACCGCAACAGAAAATGGCGACTTCACTGGGGAAATCCATAACTTTTAAGGGTTACCCCTATTTTGTTTATTGTATGATATTTTCCATTATTTATTCTCTTGTATATATTATTATTGTGCCTTGCTTGGGGGGTACCCTGTTATTGTGAGATAAGTCCTACACCCGGACTTGAGTGACCTTATTATAGGATGGGGATATATTCGATGAGGCTTATAGGGAGTTGAATTCCGACCAAGCTGAATCGAGAATCACCGCTCAGTTGAGACCCTTTCGAAAATGGTTCGGTTGAACGAGTAATCGTGAAAACTTTTTCCATGGTCGATTGGAGTCTGTGATACTGGGAACCGTAGTACCTTAACACCACTTTGGCCTTATCTAGGACGTAGTGCGGGAACTATGAGGGAGTAATTCCAAAATGGTTGCTACGTGATACTACATTCAAAAGAGGTTCTCTTGAGAATATTATCAACCACCAAGTCAATTGGGAAATTGATAATATCTGAAAGATGGACTGATGACTTTGGGCACTTCTTTAGAACCTTGTTCTGCAGGTACAATTAACCTTATAGTACATACCTTTGTGGGATGGGTAGACCTTGACTTCCGCTCACATACCTTTAACCTAGGACTTTGTGTGTTTATGTGAATTACATACATAAAACATTACATTACATCTCATGGAATTCAAACGTTATTTATGAACATCGCAGGATACCATGGATTATAATAAGAGAAAAACTTTGAAATATTCTTTTAAGAATTTTAAGTTGGATGACCTAAGGAAGCTAGGAACGTTAGTTGAAGATCAAGGAGGGTTCAAGGACAAGTATGGAAGGTTGTTATCCTTATTAAGAATCAAAGTTAAGGATGGGCTTCTTTCTACGTTACTACAGTTCTATGATCCGGATTACCATTGTTTCAAGTTCCCAGATTATCAGCTATTACCTACTTTAGAAGAGTATTCTCAGTTGGTGGGGCTACCTATTTTGGATAAGTCTCCGTTCCCTTTCTTGGAGGAGGACCCTAAAGAGGAAGACATTGTTAAAGCCACATTCTTAAAGGCGTCTGACATCAAAGGCAATATGATCGCCAAAGGCGAAACTGTGGGGTTACCTACGCATTTCTTAATCAAGAAAGCCCAATATTATGTCGATCATTTAAGCATGCCTACCTTTGAGACGATCCTTGCTTTGCTTATCTATGGAATGCTACTCTTCCCAAGTTTTGAAGGATTCGTTGACATTAACGCCATCAAAATATTCATGAAGAACAATCCCGTACCAACCTTATTGGGTAATACTTATCACTCCATACATCTCCGGAATTTTTATGGTGGAGGAATGATCACCTGTTGTGTGCCTTTATTATACAAGTGGTTTATTTCGCACTTGCCCAGGTCCTTTTTAAGTCTTGACAAGGGATTTTTGTCACCAAGGGTCATGGCGTTGACACACTCAGACATTGTTTGGTATAATCGGGCGTATGATGGAATACTAATTAATGACGGCTGTGGAGACTTTGCCAACGTACCTTTACTTGGTTTTAATGGAGGAATTAGTTACAATCCAGTCCTAGCTCGCCGACAACTAGGTTATCCATTGAAGGAACCGCCTAAAAGCGTCCAGGTGGAGAAAATCTTTTTCAAGGACAATAAAGAACTTCAGGACCAAATTGTTTCTTCCTGGCGTCATTTGCATAAGAAAGGTAAAGCAAGTCTAAGAAGGCCAAATTGCATGTCCATGGAACCATATCTTCGTTGGGTTCGAGAACGAGCAATCAGGTTGAAGATGCCTTATCCTCGCCAAGAACCTCTACCTCCGAGAGAAGAACCTGTTCAGTACTTCATGTCCGAAGCGGAAACATTGAAGATCGAGTTTAAGAAAGCTCAGCACGAAGCAGAAACATGGAAGGACAAATACCATGTGCTGGTCAGCGAGTACGACGAACTTCAGAAACGGCTTCAGTCAAAGAATGAAGAGGTACTCTCCTACGAGAAGGGAAGACTCTACGAGGATTTATTTTCCTCCGATTCTCCGCCTAACCGTCAAAGTCTTGAACAATGCTTCCTTAGGGCTTTCTAGAATTTTAGTTGGTTATTTTCAGTGAGATTTTTCTTTTAAGAATATTATTTGTAACCCATTTTTCAATCAATAAAATTTTTCGTTATCCCGCAATGCTCATAAATACTTGAATTCCATGAAATAATGTCATTTGCATTTCACATCATGTCTTTGCATTACCTGTGTCTCTCTGTTTCTCATACTCGGTTCTCTCGCCTTCCAGTTTCGTCACCCTGAGTCGATACAACACTAGAGCTCAAACTCGAAAAAGGATGGAAGAACACGCTCAAGAGATGGATCGCGTTAACAACGAGCTATCAGACCTCCGGGGGAGTGTAGGAACAATTATGGAATTGCTCCAAGTTATCAATGCAAAGATGGATACTCAGACTACTGTGGTTTCTGAGATTAACGCTACAGCTGCCGTAGATCCTCCAGTTGTTTCTATTGAGAATCTGTTTCCTTATGGTCTTTCGCAGAGTTTCATACATCTGTCTGTTGTTACGTCAGTTCAACAGACTATGCCTGTTGCACAAAGTGGTCAACAAGTTGTGCCCGTTATACAGAACGTTCAACAGACTGTGCCTTTGGTTTCTGAGCCTCCCAAGGTGGTCCCTACTTTCACACAAGCTAATGTCCGCACTCAAGTGCAGCCTTATCTTAATGAGCCTGTTTATGAAATTCTGGATGATGATGATGGAGGATACCAACCACGTGATAAGCTTCGCGAGGAAGTTGTTACTATTAATAAAAGATTAAGAAAGATGGAAGGAGACCAGATCTTTGGTGCTGCTGCTAGAGATGTCTGTTTGGTTTCCGGTCTGGTTATTCCGCCAAAGTTCAAGACCCCGAATTTTGACTGCTATGAAGGGACTACTTGTCCGAAAAGCCATTTGATAATGTACTACCGCAAGATGGCTGCTCACGTGGAAAATGATAAGTTGATGATCCACTGTTTTCAAGACAGTCTGAAAGGTGCCTCTTCGAAGTGGTATTTAACATTAGACCAGTCTCGCATCAAGTCTTTTCAGGATTTATCTGATGCTTTTATTAAGCACTATAAGTACAATATAGATCTAGCTCCCGACAGGAGACAACTGTTGAGTATGACGCAGAAAAGTTCTGAGACCTTTAAGGAATATGCCCAGCGATGGAGGGAAATTGCTTCCCAAGTGGAACCTCCGTTGACCGACAAGGAATTAGCATATTGGTTTGTTGACACGGTTCGTCCTGAGTTCTATGAAAGGATGGTGGGTAGTGTAACCACGAATTTTGCTGATATTGTTGCTGTTGGAGTAAATGTTGAAATGGCTATGAAGAGTGGAAAAATGTCTAGTGGTTCTAGCAATACGAGTTCGAAAGACCAAGCCAAGAAGACTTCCGTCAATACTCAAAAAAAGAAGGAAGGAGAGACTCATGTTGTATCTTCAGATAGGAGAAGGAATAGGCAGTATCAATATCCGCCACAGTATGCCCAACCCCAAGGCTACCCGGTTCAGTATGCACCACCTCCGTATGTAGCCGCTGTCGCACCATCTTTTAGTCAGCAGGCTCCTCAAGCTCCTGCTTACTAGCCTATGCCGCAGGCTTCTGGGTATCCGCCTCCGTTTTATCAACAACCTCCTCCCAACTACCAGCAAGCGTCCAACGCTCAGGAAAATCAACAACCGAGGAATCAGGCACCTCGCCAAAATGCTCCAAGGAGATTATACAAGACTTGTCCGCCGATTCCAATGACGTTCACCGGGTTGTATCCTTACTTAGTGCAATGAGGCTTGGTCACTACTCGAGCTTTGGGACCGCCTCCGAATCCTTTGCTAGCCAATTATAACGCCGCCGCTCATTGTTTATTTCATGAGGGTGCACCAGGTCACGATTTAGAGAACTGTTATGCTTTGAAAAACCTTGTGAGGGATCTGATGGAAAAGAAGATTTTGTCGTTCAATAATCCTCCGCCCAATGTCAAAAGTAACTCCTTGCCTGACCATGGGGTTGTTAACGCCATTGATACTTCGCCTGAAGAGAATTTTATCCTGGATGTAGCCCAGATCAAGACTCCACTCAAGGCGTTCCATTCAAAGCTATTTGAAGCAGGCCTGGTATCGGTTTCCCACGTCGGTTGTACAAGCTGTGAAGGGTGTGATAAAGGTTGTGTTATGGTTAGGAAAGACGTCCAGAGCTTGATTGATGATGGTCTTCTGCAAGTAGTTAACAAGGCGAAAGAAGTAGCCACGATTGAGCCTACCTTCAACTTGCCCGAACATGGGGTAGGATGGTCGTATTTAATCTGCCAGCACCAAATTCTGTCATGCCAATGTTCAGTATACCGACTCCTGTCATTCCAACAGTGGACTAGCCTAAACCTTTGGTTATCCAAAAGCCAAGTCCTTTTCCATTCAGTGATCCCAAAGCAATACCTTGGAAGTATGATGTAACCGCGATTGACAAAGAATCTGGGAAGGTCATTCCAAGAGAAGAAGTGAAGGTTGATAGTGAGAGTGTGACTAATATAGCTGGGGCAAGCAGGATGACCCGTAGTGGTCGCGTGTACACTCCCCGTTTTGATGAGGCTCCATCTAAAGAAACAACTGCTAATACTGTTGGGCCTGCCAGAGATAAAAATAAGGAAGTTGTTGCCAATGAGGAGGACGTTGAATTCTTGAGGATAATTTGAAAGAGTGATTATAAAGTTGTGGACCAGCTTCACCAGACTCCCTCCAAAATTTATGTCTTATCATTGTTATTAAATTCACCCGCGCATAGAGCTGCTTTGCAGAAGGTCTTGACTCAAGCTCATGTTGCTCAAGATATCACTACCGGTCAGTTCGATAGTGTGATCGCCAGTATTACTGCCTGTAATACTCTCAGCTTTAGCAATGAAGAGCTACCTAAAGAGGGTCCAAATCACAATCGTGCTTTGCATATATCCGTGAAGTGTCAGGAAGATAATTTAGCAAGAGTACTTGTGGATACCGGTTCATCCTTGAACGTACTACCCAAGAGAGTTCTTAGCAAGTTGGCCTATAAAGAGACTATGGTGAAGCTTACTTCATTGATTGTCAAGGCTTTTGATGGCTCTCTTAGAACTGTGATTGGAGAGGTGGAACTTCCGATTTTGATTGGTCCGCATGTTTTCAATATCACTTTCCAAGTCATGGATATCAATCCCAATTATAGTTGTTTGCTTGGAAGACCTTGGATCCACGCCGCTGGGGCAGTGACTTCTACCTTGCACCAAAAGATGAAGTTTGTAGTTGATGGTAAGCTGGTTATTATACATGGTGAGGATGACATAATGGTTAGCACCTTATCATCGTTCTGGTATATTGAGGTTGATAAAGACGCTTTGGAAACTTCATTTCAAGCACTCGAAATGTCTAATGCCGTTTTAGTGGAAGTCGAAGAAATTGCAGGAGTCCAGAGTAATCCATCTTTGGCATCTTTGAAGAGTACCAGATCAACGATCGACAGGGGCATTCCTGAAGGTTGGGGAGAAGTAATCAATATCAAGACCAAGACTGACCACTATGGGTTGGGTTACAAACCAACTCCTGAGGAAGTTTTCGCATCTGTCAAAGGGCGTCCGAAGGTTTTTCAAGAAGTGTTTGTCAGCAGAGGTTTTCAAGTTAATACCATCAGCAACGGTGATGAAGATGAAGACCTGAGCAGTCTAGTGTTCAAGAGTGATGCAGCTTTGAGCAACTGGGAGGCTATAGAGATTCCAATCATTTTTCCATTGTCCAAGTAATTTAATTTTTCATATGTGTTTTCAAATCCATAGCCCTGCCCAAGGTTGTTGGATCGCTTTGTAGGGCCACCTTTCATTTCAAACAATTATTAATAAATGCATTTTGTTCCCGTTCCATCTTGTTTCATTAGTGTTTTTCGTTTTCACCTTTTTAAAATGAAATTGGCAATCTTTTCGAAAACAAACTAAAAGCATTTTCATTTTCTCTCGCATTTCCATTGAACATTTGATAAAATAAGCCTTTCAACATGCAGTGACATTACAACCCTTGTTGAATCCGATGACTCTATTGTCTCTCCTGATTGGGACTCACCCATTTACCAAGCTGAAGATGAAGGTGAAGAAGATTTTGAGGTACCCGCGGAACTGACGAGATTGGTTGAGTACGAGTACACAGAGCTTCAACCGCACAAGGAGCAGGTAGATTTGATTAATCTTGGCACAGATGAAGACAAGAAAAAGGTCAAGATTGGTGCAGTACTTGGGGCAGAGGTCAAGCAGAGATTGGTCAAACTGTTGAAGGATTATGTTGACGTGTTTGCATGGTCGTATCAAGATATGCCCGATTTAGACACAGATATTGTAGTTCACAAGTTACCACTTAATCCAGAATGTTCGTCTGTCAAGCAGAAACTTCGAAGAACGAGACCTGACATGGCTTTGAAGATTCGAGACGAGGTTAAGAAACAGTTGGATGCAGGTTTTCTTGCGGTTGCAAACTATCCTAATTGGATTGCCAACATTGTTCTCGTGCCCAAAAAGGATGGTAAGGTCAGAATGTGTGTGGATTACAGAGATCTGAACAAGGCTAGTTCAAAAGACGATTTCCCTTTGCCGCATATTAACACACTTGTCGACAATACAGCTAGCTTTGCAATTTTCTCATTCATAGATGGTTTCTCCAGTTATAATCAGATCAAGATGGATCCTGCCGACAGAGAAAAGACTACATTCATCACTCCTTGGGGAACCTTTTGTTACAAAGTTATTCCCTTCGGTTTGAAGAATGCAGGGGCAACCTATCAACGTGTTATGACAACTCTCTTTCATGACATGATGCACAAAGAGATCGAAGTGTATGTGGATGATATGATTGCCAAGTCTCATAACGAAGAGGAACATTTGGTTCATCTGTTGAAATTGTTTGAACGAATCTGAAAATATCAGTTGAAACTAAATCCCGCCAAGTGTACTTTTGGTGTCAGATCTGGAAAGCTACTTGGTTTCATCGTCAGCCAACGAGGAATCAAGGTAGACCCTGATAAAGTTCGAACCATTCAAGACATGCCGGCTCCGCAGACCGAAACCCAAGTCAGAGGTTTTCTGGGGCGTTTGAACTACATCTCCAGGTTTATATCTAACCTGACTGCCACTTGTGAGCCGGTATTCAAGTTGCTTTGCAAAGGTCAGACTGTTGATTGGAATCCAGATTGTCAGCGTGCGTTTGAAAAGATCAAGTACTACTTACAAAAGCCTCCTATCTTGATGCCTCATGTTCATGGAAGACCATTATTTATGTACCTCACTGTTCTTGAGAAGTCTATGGGTTGTGTACTCGGGCAACACAATGAGACCGGACGAAATGAACACGCTATATACTATCTGAGCAAGAAGTTTACTGATTGTGAGAACCGATATTCACTGTTGGAGAAGACTTGTTGTGCGCTAGCATGGGCTTCTAGGCGTCTCAGGCAATATATGATGGGTCATACTACCTTGTTGATTTCGAAGATGGACCCAATAAAGTACATTTTCGAAAAGCTCGCTCAGACAGGGAGGCTTGTTCGTTGGCATATGTTGTTATCGAAATATGACATCCAATACGTACCTCAAAAAGCTATCAAAGGGAGTATATTGTCAGATTATCTTGCAGACCAACCAGTTGGAGATTATGAGCCTCTTAAGTTTGACTTTCCAGACGAAGACATTATGTGGGTAAATGATTTTGACGAGCCAGAGCCAGAGCCCGAGGATGGTCCCGAACCGGGTCTCTGGTGGAAGATGATGTTTGATGGTTCCTCCAATTACGGTGGGCATGGCATAGGCGCCGTTTTGATGAATACAAAAGGTGGATATACCCCATTTACAGCAAGGTTAGAGTTTGATTGCACAAACAATGTCGCCGAATATGAAGCATGCATCATTGGCCTTGAAGCAGCTATTGATCTCCGGATCAAACTTCTTGAAGTAAGCGGAGATTCAGCGTTGGTTATCTATCAAGTGAAAGGCGAATGGGAAACCAAGAATGAGAAGATGATCCCTTACAAAGCCTACATTGTGAAGTTAATTAAGTACTTCGATGAGATCAAGTTTGAACACATTCTGAGGATTGAAAATCACATTGTTGACGCCTTAGCCATGCTAGCATCCATGTGGAGGGTCAAGTTTGTCAATGAAGCGTCACTCATTCGAATCGAGCGTAGAAGGGAACCCACCCACTGTTTTTTGATTGAAGAAGATGAAATTGATGAAAAGTCTTGGTTTCATGATATCAAGAATTATTTGCTCACGCAGGAGTATCCAGCAGATGCTTCTTATCTTGACAAAAGGACGTTGAGAAGACTGACATCTAAGTTCTTCATCAGCAACGGCATACTATACAAACGAAACCACGACATGGTTCTGCTTAGGTGTGTGGATAGACGTGAAGCAGACATGTTACTCCAGGAGATTCATGAAGGGACGTTCGGAACTCATGCCAACGGTTATGCCATGTCCAAGAAACTCTTGAGGGCTGGATATTACTGGTTAGCTATGGAATCCGACTGCATCCGATACGCTAGGAAGTGTCACAAGTGCCAAATCTATGCTGACAAAATGCATGTTCCTCCTTCACCATTGAATGTTCTGACTTCGTCGTGGCCTTTCTCTATGTGGGGCATTGACATGATTGGGGCAATTGAGCTGAAAGCTTCCAATGGTCATCGTTTTATTCTCGTCGCTATTGACTACTTCACCAAGTGGGTGGAAGCTGCTTCCTACACCAATGTGACCAAACAAGTAGTTGCTCGATTCCTCAGGAAAGAGATTATCTGCCGTTATAGGGTCCCGAGTCGGATCATCACTGACAATGGTACCAATCTGAATAACAAGACTATGAAGGAGTTGTGTGATACTTTCAAGATTGCGCATCACAATTCTTCTCCGTACCGTTCTAAGATGAATGGAGTTGTGGAAGCTGCGAATAAGAACATCAAGAAGATCCTCAAAAGATGGTCAAGACCTACAAGGATTGGCATGAGATGTTACCGTACTCCTTACATGGATATAGAACTACAGTTCAAACTTCTACAGGGGCAACCCCTTTTTCATTAGTATATGGAATGAATGTTGTCCTCCCCGTTGAAGTTGAGCTACCTTCCTTAAGGGTATTGAGGGAAGCCAATCTAGATGAAGCCAAGTGGGTTCAAGATAGGTTGGACCAGCTGAATCTTATCGACGAGAAGCATTTGACAGCTATGTATCATGGTCAGCTATACCAGAAATGGATGAAGAGAGCCTTCGACAAGAAAGTCTGAATCCGTGAGTTTCAACAAGGAGAACTTGTACTCAAAAAGATCTTGCCAGTTCACAAAGACATGCGCGGGAAATGGATGCCCAATTACGACGGCCCATTCGTTATTAAGACAGTCTTCTCTGGAGGATCACTAATTCTTACAACAATGGATGGAGAAGAGCTCGCACATCCTGTGAATTCCGATGCAGTCCGAAAATATTATGCCTAAAGAAAAAATAACAATAAAAATAAAAATAATAATAATAATAATAATATGGCTCGCTAAGTTGAAAACCCGAAAGGGCGGCTTAGGCAAAAATGAGCGTCCCGGTGGATTGAAAACCCGAAAGGGCGGTCCAGGCAAAAGTTAAGGACAAAGGCATTTCACTACATCGGACGACACCGAGCATTGCAGACGCATTTACAGAAATCCATTTTCAAATCCCATCGCTCTCTTCAGAAGCAAGGTTGTGGGTAGTCTTAGTCGTTAGGGTCAGTAGGTCGATGGATTCAATAGAACCTTTCCCATATTGCCAATTTCAAATTGTAATTTCCCATGGAGCTATGCCTTTAGCAAGCTACCATTCTTCAATAAAATTTACCTTTGCTATTCAATATTCCTTGGGCACGTTATCTCCATTTTATTTTTGTTATGCAATTTGCTTTTGTTAATAAATGTTGAACGTGAAAAGTGTTTTCAAAACAAAAATATTCTTCTCGAAAATACATTTGGAATTGAAAAATCGCTTTGACTTATGGAAATCTGTGAAGGGTCTCTTCGCTCCCCGCTAAGTTTCGTTGTCGCATAAGCATTTGTTCATTACCAGCATTTTTCCCAGAGATAGTCCCCAGCGAGACTTTAAGCTGACAGCACTTTTGGGATCCATTCGATAAATCCCCAGTGACTCTCAAGACTGCAGAGATATCCCAGGTATCCTCCAAGTGATATATGTTCTTGAACCCCATTCTCGGCGGAATTATCTGTTCCTCAGTGAAATTGCCTTACTTTCCTCAGGAAATACTTCCCAGGAGACTGCCATATTCTCCCCAAGAGGTCAAGATACCTTCCCCAGGAATGTCTGTTGATTTCTCCCCAGTAAGTCTGATGAACTCTCCGCATGGAAGTTTGATATATCTTATCCCTAGTCGGATATGCCTTTTCCCCAGGAAGTCGAGGTACTTTTCCCAGGAAGTTGCTACACTACCTCCATGAAGTTGTCTAGCTCCACACCTTCCCCATACAGCAGATATTTATTTTATCCCCGAAAATCTCTGATCCCAAGAGTTCTTTGGCTGATTACAGTTCATGATAGCAATCCCTCCCGTGAAGTCATGACATCATATCCTCGTGCAGAGGTCATGGATCCCCAGTTGAAGTCGTGACATCATACTCTCCAGTAAAGCCGTATCATATCCCCATATGGAAGTCCTGAGATTTCTCCCCAGAGAAATTTTAACTTTGAAGCCAGATTCGGTCTTACCATTAACTATTCATATCCTCTAATAGATGTACTGTTGCAGAGGTTACCAGGTATTCCTGTCGAGATGTTTATTTCATCTCATGTCTCCTCTCTCATCTGTTTTGTCAGCATGAGCATTACATACTCATTTTCATTTCATCGTCATACACATTCGTATACACTTTGACATACGCATTAGCATTTGCAGGCTTGCTATTTGTCGTCATCCTTGTCGTTACCGCCGAGTAACTGGGTTTGTCCGCTCTCTCCAAGTAGATCGTCAGCCCTAAGCATAAAATACTATTTATTCTCAGCTAATCCCCACAGAGTTCAATCCTCGTGGACGATGGTTATTCCAGTTGTCTTTCCTCGATAGGATAAGGTAGTCCCCATTCGAGTTCGTTTCCTCAATGGAGTCTTGTTTGACAGTTCTTTCTAGCCCATTCTAGAATGAACTTCGGTCTCGTCGGTCACTGAACCTACCTGGACGTGCATTTATTTTGCACTATCTTTCAAAGAAATCATTTACAATCCTTTACAGACAAGCGACAGTTCCCAGCCGAGGAGCGTATCACCTACATTAAACCTTAAGACGTGAGTCGCCGCACTCATTCTTAGGCGTCTCGCCATGGACATATCCTTTTCTAAACTTTGAGGAGTTGAGTCGCCGCACTCATGCTTGGGTGTTCCGCTGTGGACATATCTTTTATGAAAACTTCAAAATAGTGAGTCGCCGTACTCATTCTTGGGCCTCCCGCCATGGACCATTTTATCCTTTAGTAAAAGAAGGAACTGAATCGTATTCAGGGCGCCGACCTTGAAGTGTGAAGAAGTTCATTTTATCCTTTAGTAAAAGAAGGAGTTGAATCATGTTCATGGCGCTAACCTTGAAGTGTGAGAAAGTTCATTTTATCCTTTAGTAAAAGAAGAATCCGAATCGTATTTCAGGCACCAACCTTAGATATGAAGAGGGTTATTTACCAGATGAGTGACAATCCCTTCGGCGAAGCTCATCGACTAATCAATTTTTCATCTATTATTCACCGATAAGCAGCAGTCTCTTTATTTGAGAGCTTATCCCGTTTGGCATATAAGCCCCTTCCGACGATAAGTGGCAGTTCTCTCTCGATAAAGCTTATCAGGGTGTTTCCCATTTAAGACCATTTTATTTTGGCGTACAACCAGTTGTTACCCTGTATATTGTCTACATATTCCTAAAATCCGTCTGATCCTGTCACGAGGGAGAATTTCCAGAAGCTCGGATGTTATTCTTTGCTCAATGCTCCAGCATCTTGTTAATCGATCCTACAGTCGTGCATATCCATTTTTATCATTTACTCTTACATATTCCCCAGTGGAGGCCGTCTCGCCGGTGCCATCTCCATTGAGGATCCTATTCCATTATTCCTTTTTTCCTAAAGTGATAATTGGTCGTACTCGCACCAGTTGACTATCACTTTAGAATTCCCCAATGTCGTGCTGTCACCCAGTGCGTCGTATTCCCAGTGTGGTTCGTTGTCGCGTCTGTCCCCTATGTCTTCGTGTCGTCTGCATCTCTGCATTTATCATTCCATCATACTCACCATACTAAATTCATGGCATTGTCAACATTATAGTTTATTTTCGTTTTGTCCATAGTATTGCATATCACTGCATCTAAGGGCAAAATTTTCGGTTATCTATATTTAAATCCCTCCACCATGATTTCTCGAGCCCTTGTCGCTCAAATCATCCAGTGAAGCTATTTAAATAGGGGCAACTGTAATACCCCAAATTTTGCCCTTAGATTAGTCGATTCATGTCGCATGTCATCTCAGTTTTTGCATCAGCTAACTATTAACAGGTTACGTAGCTTATTTCGTATTGCAGGAACCACGTCTGGTACACTTTAGTTGTTAAAGGGCAAAATGGTCATTTTCACGTTGTTTGCTTACTATTTTTGATGATGAGTCGTTGCCGAAGTTTTTGGATGTTCGAGATACGGTAATTATGTCAATGGGCCGAGTCTCTGTCGCCAGTGGATTTCTGAGACATTTATTTTGTCATATGGTTTGGTTAAGTTGAAATATCCATTTTGGTTTGGTTCAAGTCGGTGCAAGAGTCCGTTCTGTGGAATTTGGTTTTAACAGACACTTATTTCTCTGTTTCTTCTACTACCTGCCAACTTAAATTGCTCAAACGGAAAGCGGTACAAAATTGGCTCAAGTCGGGGATTATTACATTTATTTAATTGAAATTTGTGGCCGAGTTTGGTTTATGGTTTGGTACTTTATCAGAGCCGCAAATAGAATTTTAATACGGAGTATATTGTCACTGGCAATCAGTTTTACCCGTTTCCGTCTTATTTTATCGGTGTCATCGACAGGCGCAATTTTGGATGAGAATTGAAGGATACAAGTCTGTCCGGTTTACATCGATTACATGAGACAATGAGTATTGGAGTGACAACGTTGGTTCAACGGATATCTTTCTGATTTAGTCGTATTGAATTCATAGGATAAATTTAAACTCTTGGTTCAAGTTTAATTGGAATAGTTTCAGTCCTGTGGATTCATGCGAAAGTATTGGATTGAGGGGATTTGAACAGGTTTTTGTTGACAAGTTAATTAAAGGAAAATAAGGGGGAAGGTGTTATTTGGAGAATATATATGAAATTCATTCATAATATTTTTTACTTAATATTACAAAGAAGAATGCTACTTGAAGGAAAATAATGAATATATGCATGATTTATTCTTGTGTATTTTATTTGCAAAGAAAGGAAATAATTGTGAATAAAATATTAGTGAATTGCGCATTCATAAATAGTTTGTTTACAAAATACAAAGAGAAAAATAAATTACATATTTGTTCCTAAAAGTTCCTAAATTTCTAAGTGCTTCAAGCCAAATGACTCTTCCGATTAATTCCTCTGAGCTTTCTTCATACCTGCGACCGAATAAACAAAACAGAGCAGACATAATATTAAAGTTAAAGTTAGAAAAAACAGTTTTTCAATTGGTTGACACCCTCAGAAAAGTCTCATCATTGGGTGTCGGGAGGGCACGACAAAATGCCGCAGTCGAACTCCTATTTCCAAACTCGATCGCGGCTATAAACCGATAGCATCCGTTCTTATTGTTGGGACAGCCGAGAAAGAGAGCGAAAAAGGAAGTGTGGGTCGAAATGATTTTGCCGAAAAGAGTTTTGTTCGAAAGCCGGTTTGGGAAGTGGAGTTTTTCGAAAGACGGTTTGCCCGTTAGGACCTTAACGTCAATCATCCGGAAAATTAATTCTAAACCGGATCCAAAAAACCAGTTCAGCAAGTTGAGCCCCAAAAAACCAGTTCTTCCTGAGAAAACCAGTTCAGAAAAGTTCAAGCAAATCCAAATCTGCATCAAATCCATAACAGAAGGCAACCCTTATCAGATACAAACCATAGCAGAGAAACTGTCTCCCACAAAATCAATAAACAAATCCTGTCATATCAGAAAAGGGAACAGAGTCCGCAAGCAAAGCATGATTAAACTAATAGTTCAGAATTAAGTGCAGAAGTTCAGATCTAGACAGGTTCAAACCCGTTATCCAGTTCGTCAACCAAGTAAACTGGATTAGCCAACAAGGTCCAAGCCCAGTAACAACATAACAATGTTGTTCCGTCAAATCCAACAGGGTCAAACCATCAAAATGAAAGTCAGTCAAATACATAACGTAAAGTCAGACGAAAAAACCGTAATCTCCGAAAGTTTTGCAAAAGCAACATTAAAATCACAACAATAGCAAACAACTCAAAAAAAGAAAAGGATATAAATCATACCGGGAGAAGAGATCAAACCCTAACGAAGTTCGGCACCAACAGAGAAACGACAATGCAACTCAGTGAAAAGGGGCGCCGCGAGAACATCCATTAGAGGTTCAGAAGGAAGGGTCCTTCATCATTACCTCGGAGAGAGAGAGGAAGAGTTCGAACCACAACGTCGTCGGACGAGTTACCGCCGCGAAGACAATGGACAACAACCAAAGCCAAATCTGTCACTGTCACCACCGCGGAGATCGCCTTCGCCGTTCAGCGGGCAATCAACCTCTAGTCTCAGTCAAGACATCATCGGCCTCATCGTTCTTCTATGGGTGAGAATGATTTCTATTTGTCATAATCAATCTTTGTTTGTGTTTCAGAAATATGAGGAAATCGTTCACATGCAAGGTCAAAGAAGTGGATTTTGAAAAGCTTCAAAGGAAGCTCTAATGGCCGCCGCGAGCAAGGCCATAGAGAAGGAAAAGAGAAATAAAAACCCTAAGTCACAACGGGTCCTTATCCTTTTATATTTATTTATTTTGTGTATTTATTCAGTTTATCTTTTATTTAATAATGTTGATTAGGCTATCAAACTTCCAGGAAGTACTAACGTTGGTTTTTAATAAAGTTAAGATCAAATCTGCATTTAGTCTAAAAAATCATTTAAAAAAATCATATCATTAAACTTAACCGTGAACTATGTTGGAAATTCACCTCACACCCTATGAAGAATTCCCTTCAATCTTGATCTCAAGATTGATGAACAAACCCACAGTATGATAATGATGGTAATAACAAGTAATTATCAAGAACAACAAAAGAGAAGAAGAATAACAAACAAGAAAGAGAAGAATGAGAGAAGAAGTATTTGGAGAGAATGTGTTACCCACAACTGTGGGATTTCTTATTGAACTTTCACTTGCTAACTGCAACTGTGAAATTTGTTCTGTTGTGATGTAGAATACAAAGCAAGGCACCCTATTTATAGTTTTAGGTTTACACTAGCCCAAAACATAAAAGGCCCAAAATATTCTAAATCAAATCTAATCATATGATATCAAATCTAATCATATGATATCTAATCATATCATATCAAATTAATCATATGATATCAAATCTAATCATATGATATCAAATCTAATCATATGATATCAAATTAAATATGTTTACACAACGAATTATATTTAACACATCACCTAATTCATTGTGTCTAAACTGTCTACATTCATCATGGCCCTTAGTTTTCTGAAGGCTTCGACCTGCACTCCCTTCGTCATGATATCTGCAATCTGATTCTCAGTTCTGCAGTATTCCAACTTCATCTTCCCTTCTGCTACCCTCTCTCGGAGATAATGGAACCTCATTTCGATTTGCTTGCTTCGACCATGAGCTATTGGATTCTTTGCCAAGTTGATAGCTGACATGCTGTCTATCTTCATGGTAATTGCTCCATGGTTCTTCCCTGTGATTTCTTCGACCAAGTTCACCATCCAAGTTGCTTGACATGCACAAAGGGAAGCAGCTATATATTCTGCTTCGCATGATGATAATGCCACCACTGGTTCCTTTCTCGAATTCCAAGCAACTGGTGCACCACCTAACATAAACACATATCCAACTGTGGATTTTCGATCCTCAGCATCACTACACCAACTGGAGCCTGTGTATCCTACTAACTTGCATTCTTTTCCTTCATCAGCTGCTGGAAATAAAATGCCATAGTCGAGAGTTCCTTTTAGATACCTTAGTATCCTCTTCGCCGCTGCTAGGTGTGATACTTTTGACTTCTGCATGAATCTACTTGCCATACCAACACTGTATGCTAAGTCAGGTCTTGTGTGACAAAGGTATCTAAGTGACCCAATAAGTCTTCTGTATTGGGTTGGGTCGACATCATCTTCATATGAATCCTTCAACAGTTGCAATCTGGGCTCAGCTGCATTGACTGGTTTGATGGACTCCAACTCTTCAATCATTGCTTTCATCCACTTCGAATCTTTCAATGCCTCAGTTGCATTGACCAGTTCGACATCTGCGTAGAAAGCATAATGTACCAACTCACCCTCTTCATCGACTATATCATATGATGTAATTACACATTCTTGCAACCTTACAGGCATATGTCTTGTTCGTCGAGGTCTGCTTGAACCTGCTTCATCTGCAACTGGTTCCTGTCGAACTTCTATTTCGACTTCAGTGGCTGGTTCTTCACAAGAGATTCTCACTGAATCCTTCTTGGCATTCTCAGTCCAATCCCATTCTTTAAGCTCATCTATGATCATATCCCTGCTGATCACTATCTGCTTATTCACTGGGTCGAACAACTTGTAACCTCTTGTCGAATGATATTCTATCAAGATCATCTGATTCGACTTATCATCAAGCTTCCTTCTCAATTAATCTGGCACATGTCTATGTGATATAGATCCAAACACTTTCAAGTGACTGAGACTAGGCTTGACACCAGACCAACATTCTTCTAGTGTGATTCCTTCAAGCTTCTTCGTCGGACATCTGTTCAATATATGTGTTGCTGTCGAAACTGTTTCTCCCCATAATTCTTTAGGTAGATGCTTTCCATTCAACATACTTCTCACCATATTCATGATATTCTGTTCTTGCGTTCTGCAATCCCATTTTGCTGTGGAGTGTAAGGTGGCACCACCTCATGCACAATCCCTTCTTTTACACATAGTGTATCGAACCCTTTCGACACATACTCTCCACCATCATCAGTCCTCATAATTTTCAGCTTTCGACCACTCTGTCTTTCGACCATGGACTTGAATTTGGAAAATACCTCAATCACATCACTTTTCTTCTTGATGAGGTAAGTCCACAGCTTTCGACTGTAATCATCTATAAACGTGACAAAGTATCTATTGCCACCAATCGAATCCACCTGGATTGGACCACATACATCAGAGTATATGACTTCAAGTATTGTCTTCGACTTCCTTCCTGCATCCTTGCTGAAGCTATTCTTGTGTTGTTTCGACTGAACACACTCCTCACAGACTTCACTTGGAATGTCGATTTCTGGTAATCCTGAAACCATATTTCTTCTCTTCAGTTCTCTGATGTCATTAAAGTTGAGATGACCTAGTCGAAAATGCCATAACCACTCATCTCTGCTGGCTGCAGTTGCCAGACACTTGTGCTCCATCACATTGAGTCCAATCTTGAAGGTCCTATTCTGAGACATTGGAGCCTTCAAGATTAATCTACCACTTGCGTCGAGAACTCTCATCATCTTGTCTTCGACAACTAACTTGTAGTTCTTTTCGACAAGCTGCCCTATACTGAGAAAATTACTCTTCATGCCTGGTATGTACAACACATTGGAAATTGTTGACCTTTTGCCATCTTTCCTCATGATCAGAACATCACCAACACCTTCAGCTGCTAGAGTGTTGTCATTTGCAAACTTCACTATGTTCTTCGACGAGGGCTTCATGTTCACAAACCAATCTTTCCTTCCAGTCATGTGTGATGAGCATCCTGAGTCCAAGTACCACTGATCTTGGAATCTTTCTTCATCTTTTGTTGTGACCATTAGCAACGTTTCTTCTTCTTCATGTTTCGCCAGCTTTGCATCAGTCTCTTGATTTTTCTTCCTTTCTGGACAATCACTAGCATAATGACCATACTTCTGGCAATTGAAACACTGAATGTGGCTTTTGTCTGTCTTTCAATCACCACCTCTTCCTTTACCTGCAGCACCACCTCTTTGGTTGCCTTGGTTCCAAGGTTTCTTTTGATTCGACTGGTTTCCTCCTTTGTTGCCATTCCAGCTACCTTTGCCTTTTCTCTCCTTTTCCGTCTGTGCCTGCAAAGCCATATCTTTCGACTTTCCTGTAGCTCTCTCAGCCATCCTCTGTTCATGAGACTCAAGAGTCCCTTGAAGCTCTTCCTTCGTCAACACTGACAGATCTTTCGACTCTTCTATGGCAACTACCACGTGGTCGAATTTTGGAGCCAACTATCTCAAAATCTTTGAGACAACTGCTTTCGTCGTCAGCGTTTCTCCACATACTTTGATTTGATTCACCAACCTTGTAACTCTGGTGAAGAAATCTGTAATGCTTTCATTGTCTTCCATCTGAAGCAACTCATAGGTTCTCTTGTGAGTTTGTAACCTCACCTCTTTCACCTTCTCTGCACCTCCAAACGAATTTTCAAGAATCTCCCATGCTTCTTTTACTAAATCAACATCACTAACCTTTTCAAAGTTATCAGGATCAACACACTGATGAATTATAAAGAGTGCTTTATAATCCTTCTTCTTCAATTCTTTGTGTGCAGCCTTTTCCGCATCCGTTGCATTCTCCACAAGCGGTGTCACTCCGTCCTTCACAAGATCCCAAAGATCTTGATAACAGAAAATCACTTTAACCTGCTTGCACCAATTCTCATAATTGTCTTTCTTGAGAATTGGCAGGGTCGCCGGAAAGTTGCCGTTTGGATAGTTCATCGCCATCACTATCTTCCTTCCTTGAATCTCTTAACCGGAGCTCTAGATACCAGATGTTGGAAATTCACCTCACACCCTATGAAGAATTCCCTTCAATCTTGATCTCAAGATTGATGAACAAACCCACAATATGATAATGATGGTAATAACAAGTAATTATCAAGAACAACAAAAGAGAAGAAGAATAACAAATAAGAAAGAGAAGAATGAGAGAAGAAGTATTTGGAGAGAATGTGTTACCCACAATTGTGGGATTTCTTATTGAACTTTCACTTGCTAACTGCAACTGTGAAATCTGTTCTGTTGTGATGTAGAATACAAAGTAAGGCACCCTATTTATAGTTTTAGGTTTACACTAGCCCAAAACATAAAAGGCCCAAAATATTCTAAATCAAATCTAATCATATGATATCAAATCTAATCATATCATATCAAATCTAATTATATGATATCAAATCTAATCATATGATATCAAATTAAATCTGTTTACACAATGAATTATATTTAATAAACTAATTGTTTTTTGTTTTTTAAAATACAGCTAACTTTTTCCCTTTAATCAAATATTACATCAAAAAAAAAAACTTTCTCCTTTAAGTTAATATTAGAATTAATTTAACTTTTCTCAATTTAACCTTAAAACCAAAATTTATTCTTAAATTAAAACATAATATGTAATGTATTTCTAGAACCTGGATGTTTGAAAGAGAAAATCATTTGAAATTTTTTTAGCAAAATTTAAACTTTTTTGTAAATTTTTTTTTTTAAGATTAAAATCAAAACATTTTTTAAAATAAAATCAAAACTTTTGTTTAAATAAAAAATTAAAATATTTTTTTAAAATAAAATGAAACCTTTTGTAAATGAACCTTAAAACATTTTAAAGAAATTTAAAACATTTTTAATCAAATTAAAACATTTTATCAAATATGCACTTTTGTATAAAACTTTAGCTTTAGGATAATCTTCCTCTTTTAATAAAAATTTCACAAAAAGAGAGTTATTGATCTAACCATTTCCATTTCCTCCTAACTTCGATTGTCTGTTCATTTTCATGTTGTTTATCCGGTTGTAATTATGCGAGGGTTTTTTCCACGTTTCGTTATTTTTGGCCCTTAAGGGTTTGTAATTTACGCGAGTGGTCGCGATGCTTTCCTTTACTGCTTTCCTTACTTTCATGTGTTGTATGACTGTCATATAATAATTTGCTTGCGTGCATGTTTTTACCGTTAACCCTCCGAAGGAATTAGGTCCAGTTGTTTGACCGCCGAGTCAATAACCCTAGTTTTAGCCGTCTCAAATCCTAATTAGCCTAGGCGTCCCGCCGTGGACGAAAATACCCTTTACCCTAGTGTTAGGTCAAAGAGTCGCCGTACTCTGTTTAGGGTTTCCCGCCGGGGAATCCCTAATTTACCCTTTCACTTCAATTTACAAATTCAACATAGAAATAGGAGTTTCAAGACTCCACGTAAACGTTTCCTTAAGGAATGCTTACTCCCATTGAAACCTTGACCAGAGTCAAGAAGTTTCTAACCTCCCGTTCGAGGGGAACTACGATTACTCTGATTCCATTCCCTATCCAGGATACGTAGGCACAAGATGCGACGTCTTGCCGAGTAAACTTAGGACTAACCCTTAGGTCTTTTAGGTCACTCTATCCCTTAGCAATATATACCTTAAACAAATAATAAAATAAAAAAGCATACATTAAACAAAAGGTTCCTGTAGAGTACTACAGAAGTTTAGGATGCTAGTACCTTCCCTAAGCTTAACCAACCCCTTACCTAGGTCTCTCCCCGCGTTGTGTTTACGATGCAAAAATAGGTTTTCCCTCTTTTGACCTTTTCCTTCGGATAAATCAAAGAGCGGTTGTGAATTAAGAATTGTGATTCAAACTAATTAATAGTTTGATATCCTATTTCCACCGCAACAAGTTGGCTTTGTATTCGTCAATAGACCATGAACCAGCGATACTTCTGCATTTCACAAATTACAGGCACACAGTAATATTTTTCGGCCTTTTCCACACACCTGCAAAACGAACAATCTAAGCAAACCGATTAGCGGTTAGTTAAAAGAAAATATGGCACAAGATGAAATGCAAAATGATTAGTGATCTAAGGGTAAAATTTGGGGTACGACATTTGTCCCTATTTAAATAACTTCACTGAATGATTTGAGCAACGAAGGCTCGATAAATCATGGTGAAAGGGATTTAAATACAGATAACCAAAAATTTTGCCCCTAGATGCAGTGATATGCAATGCTACGGAAAAAAACAAAACAAACTAAAATGCTGACAATTCTATGAATCTAAAATGACGCGTATGATGCAAAATGATAAATGCAAGGATGCAGATGAAACGACAACACAGGGGAACGACGCAACGAGCAAACACACACTGGGGAAGATAACGCACTAGGGAACAACGTGAGACCGAGGGAAATCTAAAGTGATGGACCAACGGGTTCAAGCATGACCAGTTGCCACTTTAGAAAGAAAGGTAATAGGAGATCCTCAATGGAGATGGCACCGGCGAGATGGCCTCCACTGAGGGAAATATCCAGAGTAGCTGCTCAACTAATTCAGGCATGACCGGCTGATACTCTAGGATAAAAGGGTAAAACGAGATCCACACGGCGGTAGGATCGGGTAAACAAAAATGCTGGAATCTTCAGGCAAAAATAACATCCAAGCTTCTGAAAATTCCTTGAGCGAATAGATCGAACGAGATCTTCAGGAACCATTAGAAAATATACAGGGTAAAAACCTGTTGTATGCCAAAATAGTTGGACTTCAAAGGGGGGATGCTCTGATAAGCTTCTCACGAGAGACTGTCACTTTTCTGATGAAAATAAGCTTCCATTATCAAAATATGATTCAACTTCTTCTTTAACTAAATGATTCATTTAGAAAGGGTAAATAAACTTCCCCACGCCTCCAAGGTTTTTATGCCATGAACGGGTCTCAATTTCTTCTTTTACTTGTAAAGGGTAAAAAAAACCTCCCCACGCCTCCAAGGTTTGTATGCCCTGAACGGGTCTCAGTTTCTTCTTTTACTTGAAAAGGGTAAAATTGTCCACGACGGGACACCTAAGCATGAGTACGGAAACTCAACGTTTTTAAGGTTTAAGGCAATGGAAACCAGTTTCTCGAGGGAGATGGCCACTTGTTGCTAGTCATAATGAAGATAGGATAAGCTTCTCAGGCGAGACTGCCACTTATCGGGGCAAAGCATGATAAGCTTCTCAGGAGAGACTACCACTTATATGCAATGAGGTGTTGTAAAAGGCTCTTCTTGAAATATGGTGCAAAATAAATGCACGTCCAGGTGGGTTCGGCGACCGACAGGGACCGAAGTTCAATCTAGGATCGAGCTAGAAAGAAACTGTCAAACAAGACTCCGTCGAGGGAATGAACTCAAATGGGGATTATCTTAACCTGGCACGGAAAAGATACTGAAATAACCATCTTCCACGAGGGTTGAACTCTGTGGGGAAAAAAAGTTGGTATTTTATGCCTAAAGGTTGACGACTCTATTTGGAGAGAATGTACGAACCCAATTACTTGGCGGTACACAGTCAAAGTAACGACAAAACACAACAAGGATAACAAACATATAAATGCTAATATGTATGCTAAAATGAAAATGCAATGCTTATGCCAATGTTCATGCTTATGCTCATGCACATGCTGACAAAATAGACAAAAAGAGGAGCGAATGGGAGATGAAATAAACATCTCGACGGGGATACCCGGCGACCTCTACAAAAGTACATCTATCAAAGGATATGAAAATAGATGGCCGAACCAAATCTTGCTTCGAAGCTCCAAATTCTCTGGGAAGAAAAACACTTGGGGATAAGATATCATGACTTTACTGGAAGGATTACCATCATGAATCTGAATCCTGATCAAAGAAGACCTGTTCACTGGGAAGAGTCATCTTAAGCTTGGAGACTTCCGGGGATAAAATAAATATCCGTTATATGGGGAAGATGTGGAGCTAGGCAACTTCATGGAGAAAGTGTAGCAACCTCCTTGAAACGTATATCAACTTCCTGGGGAAAATACATTAAAATCTCCCTGGGGAAAGTAGATCAACTTCTTGGGGAAAGTATCCCGACTTCTTGGGGAGAATATGGCAATCTCCTAGGGAATATTTCCTAAGGAAAGTGCAGCAGTTTCAGTGAGGGAAATATGATTCCACTAGGAGTGGGTCCTCAAATAAAATGCGCCACTTGGAAGATACTAGGGAGATTCTCTGTAGTCTTGAAAGTCACTGGAGATTACAGGATCAGTCCAAGGTGTTGTCATCTTATAGTCTCACTGGGGACTTGCGCTGAAGCAATGGTTTAAAAGTGCTTCTACATCATAAGACTTACTGGGGAATGAAGATGTCCTTCAGATATTTCTACAAGTCAAATCAGCTTTATCTTTTTCAAAAGCGTTTTCAAAAACAGTTTTAAATTTGAAAACTTTTCACCTTCAAAATTATTATTAACAAATAACAATTTGCATAACAAAAACGAAATAGAGATAGCATAAATTGAAAATTGAATAGCAAAAGGTTTGATTTTATTGAAGAATGGTAGCTTGCTAAGGGCAAGGCTCCATGGAAAATTACAATTGAAATTGGCAATAGGGAAAGGTTACATTGAATCCAACGACCTCTACTGACCCTAACAACTAAGACTACCCAAAATCCTGCTTCTGACAAGAGCGATTGGATTGGAGTTGATCTTTTGAAAATTCCCTTCGATGATCGACGTCATCTGATGCAGTGAAATACCTTTGTCCCTAACTTTTTCCTGGATCTCCCTTTTGGGTTTTCAATCCACCGGGACGCTCATTTTTGCCTAAGCCGCCCTTTTAGGTTTTCAGCTTAGCGAGTTATGAATTTTTTGTATTTATCCCTTATTTTTGCCTGGATCTCCTTCATAGGTTGTGATCCACCAAGATACCCATTGTTGCCTAAGTCGCCTTTTCAGGTTTTCGACTTAGCGGGTTATGTTAGGCATAATATTTTCGTACTGCATCAAAGTTCACAGGATGTGCAAGCTCTTCACCATCCATTATTTTAAGAATTAGCGATCCTTCGGAGAAGACTGTCTTCACAACAAATGGGCCTTCGTAATTGGGCATCCATTTCCCACGCATGTCTTTATGAATTGGCAAGATTTTCTTGAGTACAAGTTCTCCTTGACGGAACTCGTGGATTCAGACTTTCTTGTCAAAGGCTCTCTTCATTCGTTTCTGATATAACTAACCATGGCACATTGCAGTCAGGCGCTTTTCGTCGATGAGATTCAGCTGGTCAAATCTGTCTTGAACCCAATCGGCTTCATCAAGCTTGGTTTCCATCAATACTTGTAAGGAATGTAACTCAACTTTGATATGGAGGACGACGCCCATACCATAGACCAATGAGAAAGGGGTTGCCCCTGTTGAAGTTCGCACTGAAGTTTTGTATCCGTGCAAAGCAAATGGTAGCATTTCATGCCAATCTTTGTAAGTCTTGACCATCTTTTGCAGGATTTTCTTGATATTTTTATTCGCAGCTTTGACAGCTCCATTCATCTTAGGATGGTATGGAGAAGAGTTGTGATGTGAAATCTTGAAACTTTCACACAACTCTTTCATGGTTTTATTGTTCAGATTGGTATCGTTGTCTGTTGTGATTCGACTTGGAACTCTATAACAATAGATAATCTCTTTCTTAATGAAGTGGGTAACCACTTGTTTGGTCACGTTGGCGTAGGAAGCAGCTTCTACCCATTTGGTGAAGTAGTTAATAGCAACTAGAATGAATCAGTGACCGTTGGAAGCTTTCGGCTCAATTGCCCCAATCATGTCAATGCCCCATATTGAGAAAGGCCACGGTGAAGATAAAACATTCAACGGTGTAGGAGGTACATGGACCTTGTTAGCATAAATTTGGCATTTATGGCATTTCCTGGCGTATTGGATGCAATCAGATTCCATGGTTAACCAGTAATATCCAGCCCTTAAGATCTTCTTGGGCATAGCATAACCATTGGCATGAGTTCCAAAGGTTCCTTCATGAATCTCTTGAAGTAACATGTCTGCCTCCCGTTTGTCAACACATCTAAGCAGAACCATGTTGTAATTTCTCTTGTATAGCACATCATTGCTGATGAAGAATTTGGATGCTAATCTTCTCAGAGTCTTCTTGTCAAGATTGGTAGCATCGGCTGGATACTCTTGCTTGAGCAAATAAATCTTAATGTCATGAAACCAAGGCTTGTTATCAATTTCTTCTTTGACCATTTGACAGTAGGCAGGCTCGGTCTTGCGTTCAATCCGGATGAGTGTAGCATCATTGAAATATCTAACTCTCCATATTGAGGCTAACATGGCTAGAGCATAGGCAATGTGATTTTCAGATCTCGGAACATGCTTAAAAGTGATCTCATCAAAGTATTCAATCATTTCAACAATGTAGGTGTCGCTACTGCGAAAATCGGCGCCGGCTGACAGAAGAGTCGCCACCGTGCGTTATTTATCCCTCAGAGCGGGAAAGGAAACGCTCGAAGTAAACCTCGCAAAAACGGGGAAAAGGTATGGTCATCGCAACCATAGCCTGGGTTCGGGAGTCGGTTACGCAAGGGGAAGGTATTAGCACCCCTCACGTCCGTCGTACTCGACGGGATCCACGCTTGCTTGGGTTGTCTACTGGATGCAAAACAATCTATCTACGGCTGCTAAATCTAAACGGAAAGGAATTGACTCGATAGAGCGTCGCACTCTATGCCTACGTATTCTCGAGAGAGAAAGTCAGAGTCAACGTAGTTCGGGACTACAGGGAAAGTTGGCTCGCCAAGACCTCGCGTCTTGTGCCTACGTACTTCCACTGGATGGAAGATCAGAGCTTTACGTAGTTCAGACTAACTACGGCTAAACAAAACATCCTCACACAGCAGTGAGAAAAACAACTGGTTTCACAGGGTCGGGAACCTATGGTCACAACTATGGCTGAGTCTCAAATGCACTCGGGCAAGAGAGAAAAAGGGTTACAATTAATCGTCAGCGGGAAAGCCTCGATCGCACAGCCGCGAGAGAACAACAGGTTAGTCGTTAGTGTGCTCGCTAGGATATCGCATCCTATGCCTACATATCTTCGTCTGGTACGAAGAATCAGAGCAGCTGTAGTTCGGCTACTATCGGACCACAGCTCAAATCTCGTTTTATTAATCTTCTGAAAAAAATGGTTACAATGGTTGCATACTGTAATAAATCTCCTAGGAAACACTATCCTATCCTATCTTGAAAAATCGAATGAAAAACAGCCCCCTAACAAGTGGGCCTCTAAACTATCCTAAAAGTCGGAAAATAAAGTCTATGAAAATATACTCTAAAAGAAAATGGACTCTAAAAATATTAAATCGACACTTTAATATTTTTTCCTTTTTTTTGTCTTTTCTTTTCAACATATTGTTCCTTTTCTCAAAATATTTTTTTCTATATTTTTCTCAACATCTTCTTTAGTCTTTTCTTCTCTATTTTTCAATATGGATTTCTCTATTTTTTCACATATTTTCTTATGAATATTTCTCTTTCTTTTATTTCTTTTTCTTTTGATATTTTTCTTTTATTCTCAACAATATTTCTTTTTTTCACTTTTTCTTTATTTCTTTGTCTTTTGATATTTTCTTTATTGCTTTTTTTCCTAACAAACCTAGTACATAAAAAATAAACAAAGAAAATAAAAGGGGAGGGGGTATGCTGTTACAGGGGGAGTAACCAAGCAGAAAATAAAATAAGACTATGAGGATTGGGCCCAGCCCAAGTCTCTTCAGAAAAACGCAGAGGGGGGTGTGGACTGAATTGGGGGGCGCTGTCAAAAAAACAATAGGGCCCCAGGCCCACCCTCAGCCAAAAACGTGAGGGTGTATGCGTGCCAAAAAAAACTGATTGGGCCTGAGGCCCAATGAACCAGCTTTCTCCTCCCTCTCTCCATCTCTATTCTGAAAAACCCTAGGGATTTCCCTCTCAGCCGCCGCCGCCGCTCCCTTCTTTCTTTCTCGTCTCTCTCGTTCTCTATCATGGTTCTTCATCACCTCCATTCTATCATCTTCAACCACAACTTCTGGGAAGTGGTTCTGAAAACTGGTTCGAGCGTTGTTGCTGATGAAGATCGTCGCGTGTTCTGGGGATTGGAAGAAGACGAAGTCCTAGAATTCCTGGTGATGATGATTCTGGTTGATTGAAGAAGGAGTCTGGGAAAGCGTTGCTGATGATCTTGAGGGAAGATCTTGATGAGCTGATTATGGATGTTTCTGGAAACGCCTCAACGAACTGATGCATGTTCTTGAGTGCGTGGTTGAATCTGGAGTTTGTTGAGGTTCGTTGGAGAAGGTGAACGGTGGTTGGAGCGTGATGTTCTTGTTGCTCTTCTGAGGATGAAGATCGGAGGAACTTTCTGGAATTTCCGATGATGATTTCTTGAGGAAATTCTTCTGGTGACGAAGATTGGAGATTGGTTGTTGACGATCTTGACCAGAAAGAGGAGGATTGAGGTTCTTGAAAGTTAAAGGAGGATGATGAATGTTGGAGTTCGGTGGTGGATGATGAACATTGGCCGGAATCTGGATTTTCTGGGGTTTCTGGTGAGTTTTCTGGGCGCGATTAATGGTGGCGATGAGGGGAAGAAGATGAAGGTTAGGGAGGGAGATGTTGCAGATGAACAGATTCTGAGTTTTTGTGTTCGCCGGTGAGGGTTACGGCGGCCGCCGGCCATGCAGGCCGGCCGGTGGCTCTTTTCAGGCGAGGGGCTATGGGGATGACGCGTGGTAACGATGGTGGAGTGGGTCCCTGCATGTGGGACGCGTGTCCCACGCGTGGCTGAGAGAGAGGCCTGAATGGGTGATGGCGTGGCGTGCTGTGATGCAGAGATGTGGGACCGTCCTCTGCCAACACGTGGCGTGATGCTATTTAAAGGCTGATAACTCCTGGCACCTTCTAGAACGTTCTGGAAAGAACTGGAAAAAGCTGGAAATGCTGGATCATTTGGACTTTTTCTGGACTATTGGATTCCGAAAATGGGCTTCGAAAATGGACTAGGAGGCCCACCAAAAACTGATACAAACTCACAAAAACTGCAAATGAAGATGGATTAGTATAAAAACATGAATTAAAAAGTTGATTGAGACTAGTCAACTAATTAACCCTAATTAACTTCTAAACTAATACTGTTAAAAAAATCTAATAAACTCACTAATCTAAAAATTAAACTAAATCTCTATTAAATCTAAAAAGGCTATTATTTATTTAAATTCTATAAAAGAAAATAAAATGAAAAATCTATTTATTTATTAAAAAATGAAAAATCTATATTATATTCTAAAAATCCATATTACTCTATATTATCTAAAAGAAAATCTATATTATCCTATTTAAAACTATTAATACCCTATTAATATTCTAAAAAGATGCTATTAAATTCTATTAATATTCTAAACAAAAACTATTCTATATTATCTAAAAATATTAAAATCTATTTAAAATCTTATTAAATCCTAAAAATGATTTAAAAATCTATTTAAACCCTAAAAAAACGCTAATAAAATCCAGAAAAATCACAATAATTCCCAGAGGGACAAAATAAGCACCGAACTGATAAAAAAACACCCGAAACACGAGACGAGAGCTGCGATCCCTGATAAAATCAAACAAAAATGAAACAATGCCCTGTATGCAATATGCAGATGCGAATGCGATTATGCGTCGAAACATAGGACCAAATACGAGACCCGGTTGGCCAAATTTTGGGGTGCAACAGCTGCCCCTATTCAAAGGGCTTCGACCTGAGTGGGTGAAGAGCGCTCAGCCTTCAAACATTCAAGGTAGATGACGGTTGAATACAAATGGAACCCTGAAATTTGCCAACCGCGAGAATATACTGCAAAACTGCTTGAGGAATAGCTTCCAATAACTGAAGTTTGGTTGTAACGGCAACATCTGGTCAATTTTCTGATAAAATTTTCTTCTCCTTTTCAACACCTGTGTGACGCCACAAGTATTGAAATAACGCTTCGTAAAGCAAACACCTTGATTCCCATCTCTGTTATGGGATCCTTCTGGTCAACTCACAGTTCACTGCGAACTTGAGGACAAATCTCCTGGGGAATTCTGAATGGAACTGCCTGGCACCTATTTTGACGAAGGGGCAGCTTCAGAAGTCTGATATATGTCAATCTTTGTTGTTGTTGTTGTTGTTTTTTTCCCGATGCTGACGTAACAACCAAATGAAGAATCACTCCGCTGGGGGAGACAAGAAGCTGAACCACACAACTCTGCAGGTGAACAAATTCGAAATCCAATAGGTAACCATCTTGGTCTATGTTTCGACATGCGTATGCTTGAAATGATGCAATGTCCTATACGACATGTAAATGCTATGCGTTTTGTTTGAAAATGCGAGGCCCAGACGGCATGGATATGCTATATGCTTGTATAAATGCTATGACTATATATGCAAATGCTAATGCAGGCTCGAGCTGCCAGAGAACATCAGGTTTGAAAACCACTTGGCAAAATAAATGCCGAAGGAAACGTCAACTCTACTGGGGATGACCTGAAGTCACAGAACCATCTCAGCAAAATAAATGCTGGAAACGAGAAATCAAATCCGCTGGGGATAACTGCCCTGCTGGAGAAATGAAAAGGCAACCCTGCTTGACGACTTCACTGGGGAAAGAAAGACAACTCTGCTCGGGGATGCTTTCTTCAAACCATTGGCAACTGATTGCGCTCTGCGGGGATTGACCCAAACTGAGGTTGATTACGCGCAGCACACTGCTGGAAATGCTCCTACTATCAAGGATATCACTCTTAATCTGCTGAAGATACTCCTGATCCTACTCTGATACGGGGTAAAAGACAATCTCGACTCTTCCGGGTATAATAAGCAACTTTCATCTGCTGAAGAGTGGCAATTCTGATTTAACAACATCCACAAGGAATTCAAACATTACTCGAAGCGCTGGCATCTGTCGAGCTTCGTATCGGGGAACATGACGACATGCGAGTCATTGGGAAATATTGTGTCAGATCTCTTTTAGGTTTTTTTGTTTTTCTGGTTTAGAATAAACATGGATTATGTACACAGTGAAAGATGTGGAAAATACTAGACGAGAACTAGCATTCAAAGGTAGACTATCAGGCGAGAACTGATAGGAAAATAGGTTAGGAAAATTGATTTTTGTGTTTTTGAACCAGACGGGCTGACTGGACAACAAGCTGAGGTATAGACAACCAGGCGAGAACTGGCTGAAAGCTAACGTACACCAGGCGAGAACTGGCATAACACTTGAAGAAACGGTGACCGAACGAGAATTGGTTACCAATAAACTGCACGGGAATTGATGCTTACAATAAACTGCACCAGGACGGGAACTGCTGCTTACAATAAACTGCACCAGGACGGGAACTGATGCTTACGGAAGGGTGGGCCAGACGAGAACTGGTTACCGATTTGCCAGGCGAGAACTGGACTTTGGAAACGACTGGTTACTGACACGCAACAGGTTTAAGCTGCAGGATAATGATCCAACGACAACAAGACCTTCTTATTTGAAAGGTTCAGGTTTTTGATAAGGGTATTGACATGATTCCCCGATACTCAACTCTGGCTGGGGATAAACAAGCTGGTTTGAATGACTTGCCCCTAGTACACTCAGCTGGGGGATAAAAGACTGGCTTGCACAACTTGCCCCAGTACAATGCACCTTGCCCCAATCTAACTCTTGGGAATACCTGCTCCGAACAACCTGCTACGAGAAGACTTCGAGAATACTTGCCCCGACATCTGCACGACAAAAGAATTCAATCTTCAATTAAACACCTAACAACCCAGTTGATTTCAACATTCTCTGCGATGACTTGCCCCTGAATGAGCGTTCTAGCGACTCAACCCGATCTGATTATCCATTGGAAGCATCTGCTTTCAAATCTCAGTGCTCTGCATAATTGCCCCTGATTGGGTCTTGAGAAGACTCCTTCTGATCAACTGCTTCTCAAACAAACTGCCCCTGCTCAACTGGAACTTCGGGACTTGTCCTCAGACTGACTGATACTGAACTTACTGGAAGATAATGCCCCTGATTCACAAGGCTTCACAACATACACCATTCTGGTTCAGACTGCTGGATTACTCAGTCCTATTTGATTACTCCCTGGTGGAATTTCTTTCATGCCAACTACTAACCTGCAATTAGAATCGTCTGTTCACGAATGGTAATCTTAATGCAGTGCTCATGCAGATTTTGAAAAAATTTGAGCTGTCACTCATTTACATGCATATGATTGAGAGTGACGAATGAACCAAAGTTCAAACGCAGTGCTTACATGGTCAGTGAAAATACAACAAGGATGTGACTAGCGAGTCAAGAAGGAGTCAGGTTACTCAACCTTATCGTAATGCGCTTCAGACTAACCCTACCTCAATTAGGTCTTTTAAGGGTTGTATCGTGGTCGGGTTCACGGTTCGTGAAACAAAGGATATTTGGCTCAAATTTTGATTTGTACCCACCCCTTCTACGTGATGATCTCCGATCCTAAGGTTCAGTTAACCTGGCACAAGCACTCGCCTCTTCGAGAAGTATGTTGAATGGTAAGAACCACAGTTAAGGAATTCACAAGCTTTTCTTCTAGAGTGATAGTTACTCCTTCTTCGCTTTCGGTGTCTGTGTACACGACTTTGTGATTTGCTGGGGAAAATTTTCTTTTTAACCCTCTTTTTCATTCTTTTGATTCCCTAATTTTTGCCTGGACTGACTCTTTTTGAGTTCTTTTCGATTTTTCCGATTTCTTTTGAAGTCCAGCGGGATGCCCTAAATTTTGCCTAAGTATTAGCTTTCTCATCTTTTTACTTAGCGGGCTTTCTTTCTTTCTTTCTTTTGGAACAAAGTCGTGCGACACTGGTTGTCTTGATTGCTCCGAAAGGATTGTAACTGTCTCACTCCTGATTGGTGAGATTTGACCTTTTGAAAGGTATAAACTGATTGGTCCTTGAAAGACAACACTCCTCTGGAAGACTTGAACGCTCGGTCAAGTTAACTGACAACTACCCTGCCCCGGGTTAAGATGTGAGGGTTAAAAAGTCCGAAAAAACTTCTGCTTCTTGGCTCGAAGTGGTTAACAAGGGACTAACTCCTTATATCTCCAGTGTTTGGGGAATTGAAACAAGGCCTTGTACGTCATCGGTACGGTCTTATCTGAAAGCATACGATCATTGGTTATGAGTTTCAGTTTCATCATCCTCCCTCCTAACTTTTGCTAGTCACAGCGAAAAAATGGAGTGAATAAAATGCAAGTGTCAGTGCAATGCCATAAATGAGCGACAGCGACATGATTAATTCAGAAAAATGCATAGTCACTTTATTATCATCACCATTCAAAACATACAATGTTAAAAAGCAGGTAGTAACTAACAGAAAAGAAACTACAAATGCAAATGATATAAAAGCTTGAGAACTGCCACTGCTGAGGCGCCTGCCTGTCTGAACCACTGGCTTTTGCTGGGGAACACCTTCCGAGTCACGAGCTTAGACAGCTGAGCGGTTAGGGATGAACAAACAGAAATCCTTCTCGAAAGGAAATGCGATCCTGATCAATCAACTGCTGTACCTTCGCCTGAAATGCTTTACAATCTTCGGTTGAATGCCCCGGAGAGCCACCATGATAACCACACTGAACGTGGGGATTGTACCCAGGAGGGTACGGTTCTGGAACTGGCTTAAGAGCTTTAGGTTCCACCAAAGAACTCTGGATCAAAGACGGTAGCAGCTGGCTATACGGCATAGGCACTGGGTGAAAAGGAGCTTTCCTTCGTTCCAAGTTGTTGCGAGGTCTGTTCTGATTCTGACGCTGATTCTGATAACCTCGGCCACGAGCTCGCTGCTTTGCAATGGAAGCGACATAAGATTCCTGACGGGGTGCCCCAGGCACGGCTGTCTATTCAGTATAACAAGCCACGGGAGGTACTGATCTCTGATAAGATGATGAACCAACAAAATTCACTGATTCGCTTCGAGGATATTCAACCTTTGGCATGACTGAGTTGATCACAACTTCTTCTTCACTCTGATAGTCACAAGGGTATTCAGTTTCACCAGCTTGATCATGTGAAGTAATCTGAATTTTCCCCATTCTTATGGAGTACTCAAGGCGTTCTCCTAATGCTACCACGTCAGAGAAACTTGCCGGAATTCCGAGCAATCTTTTGAAGTACGGATATTGTAGGGAATCCACAAACATGCTTGCCAGCTCTTGGTCTAACAGCGGGGCACGCACTCTAGCAGCAAATTCTCTCCATCTCTGAGCATACTTCCTGATCGGTTCATTGATCTCTTGAGACAACTCTTGCAAATGCATGCGATAAGGAGCAATGTCTAGGTTGTAATCATACTGCTTCAGAAAAGCTCTGGCTAAATCCATCCATGACTGAATCTGATTCCTCTCTAACTGCATATACCACCTCAAAGATGCCCCAGTCAGACTATCTTGAAAGCAATGGATCATCAACTTATCATCTCGCGCAAACGCAGTCATTCTTCGACAGAACATCATCAAATGCAGCTTTGGACAGCTATCTCCCGTGTACTTCTCAAATTTCGGCACTTTGAACTTGTAAGGCAACACCAGGTCAGGAACCAAACACATGCCTACAGCATCCAGGTTGACAGCATCTTTGGCTTTCAAAGCTTTCATTTGCTCTTCCAACACTCGGAGTCTTCTACCATCGTCAAGGGCTCTTGGATCTACCATCCCAGCTGCTGGAATATCTCTTCGGTAATTCATCACAGGGAAAGCAACACCTTGATTGTTGACAGGAGGAGGACGCTCATTCTGGGCAACAAACTGCTCATGTCGATCTTGGTTCTCAACAGAAGGCTGTACAACTTGGTCTGCAGCAACGTTGTTCACTTGCGGGGAATCTTCCATGGAATCATACAGAGGGTTGGACGCCATAGTGAACCCTGTCAAGGTGTTAGGAGACTGGAAATTGCCTTCAGACATGGCTACCAATAATTTTCAGCTGACTTCGACACTTGATTCTGCTCAAATCTACTCAACCCCTAGGTAGGTCTTCTGACAATCAACAGCTGCTCAATCCAAACTCCGGGTAATCACCTTCAGGAAACAAAGGCTGGATCAGAACTCTGGCTAGCTGGAGGATGATATGCAATGCAACACTGATATGCATATGATATGCAAAATGCAGCAAACAATGGGACCACAGCCCCCACACAAAATCTGAATACTGCTGCGCTGCTGACGGAGACGTTCTCTGAAAAGAAGACCAGAATAACGGGTAGGTTAGAAGTCAAGTTTCCTGCACAAAAAACCCCCCACTCACAGGTATGGACCTATATCTGACAAGGTACGGCATCCTATGCGGTCGTCAGCGTCACAGACTTTCAGAACTGACGATACGATTCCCAGAAGGAGTGGCATCATCGAGTCCTGAAGAGGCCTCACTTAGCTAACTTCCAAATGATCGGTTCCCAGAGTCGACAATCCAACTAACCAGCAACCCACGCCAACCAAAGGAAGGGACAGGAGGCCAACCAGCAGAACCTCGTCTGAGTGTAGATTTCATGGGACACCAAAGCAAGTCAAAGCAAGCGGGCACCCACTAATTTCTACTCTAAGTCTAAGGTGCACTCAAGCCCAGGTCCGGCTTCTCTCAATCATAGAACACCCGTAACACCCCAACAGCAACAGATAATATCGACAAATAAGCCCCAAACAAGCGCTAGGATTGACTCTCTCTTAGGGGACGTTGGATCCCACATGCATAAGGACTATCGCAGTCCTTAGCAGCCAGGGGACGTTGGATCCCCACCAGATACTCGCATAGGGAACTATCGTATTCCCCAGCAGAGTCGCCAGCTGTCGCTACTGCGAAAATCGGCGCCGGCTGACAGAAGAGTCGCCACCGTGCGTTATTTATCCCTCAGAGCGGGAAAGGAAACGCTCGAAGTAAACCTCGCAAAAACGGGGAAAAGGTATGGTCATCGCAACCATAGCCTGGGTTCGGGAGTCGGTTATGCAAGGGGAAGGTATTAGCACCCCTCACGTCCGTCGTACTCGACGGGATCCACGCTTGCTTGGGTTGTCTACTGGATGCAAAACAATCTATCTACGGCTGCTAAATCTAAACGGAAAGGAATTGACTCGATAGAGCGTCGCACTCTATGCCTACGTATTCTCGAGAGAGAAAGTCAGAGTCAACGTAGTTCGGGACTACAGGGAAAGTTGGCTCGCCAAGACCTCGCGTCTTGTGCCTACGTACTTCCACTGGATGGAAGATCAGAGCTTTACGTAGTTCAGACTAACTACGGCTAAACAAAACATCCTCACACAGCAGTGAGAAAAACAACTGGTTTCACAGGGTCGGGAACCTATGGTCACAACTATGGCTGAGTCTCAAATGCACTCGGGCAAGAGAGAAAAAGGGTTACAATTAATCGTCAGCGGGAAAGCCTCGATCGCACAGCCGCGAGAGAACAACAGGTTAGTCGTTAGTGTGCTCGCTAGGATATCGCATCCTATGCCTACATATCTTCGTCTGGTACGAAGAATCAGAGCAGCTGTAGTTCGGTTACTATCGGACCACAGCTCAAATCTCGTTTTATTAATCTTCTGAAAAAAAAATGGTTACAATGGTTGCATACTGTAATAAATCTCCTAGGAAACACTATCCTATCCTATCTTGAAAAATCGAATGAAAAACAGCCCCCTAACAAGTGGGCCTCTAAACTATCCTAAAAGTCGGAAAATAAAGTCTATGAAAATATACTCTAAAAGAAAATGGACTCTAAAAATATTAAATCGACACTTTAATATTTTTTCCTTTTTTTTGTCTTTTCTTTTCAACATATTGTTCCTTTTCTCAAAATATTTTTTTCTATATTTTTCTCAACATCTTCTTTATTCTTTTCTTCTCTATTTTTCAATATGGATTTCTCTATTTTTTCACATATTTTCTTATGAATATTTCTCTTTCTTTTATTTCTTTTTCTTTTGATATTTTTCTTTTATTCTCAACAATATTTCTTTTTTTCACTTTTTCTTTATTTCTTTGTCTTTTGATATTTTCTTTATTGCTTTTTTTCCTAACAAACCTAGTACATAAAAAATAAACAAAGAAAATAAAAGGGGAGGGGGTATGCTGTTACAGGGGGAGTAACCAAGCAGAAAATAAAATAAGACTATGAGGATTGGGCCCAGCCCAAGTCTCTTCAGAAAAACGCAGAGGGGGGTGTGGACTGAATTGGGGGGCGCTGTCAAAAAAACAATAGGGCCCCAGGCCCACCCTCAGCCAAAAACGTGAGGGTGTATGCGTGCCAAAAAAAACTGATTGGGCCTGAGGCCCAATGAACCAGCTTTCTCCTCCCTCTCTCCATCTCTATTCTGAAAAACCCTAGGGATTTCCCTCTCAGCCGCCGCCGCCGCTCCCTTCTTTCTTTCTCGTCTCTCTCGTTCTCTATCATGGTTCTTCATCACCTCCATTCTATCATCTTCAACCACAACTTCTGGGAAGTGGTTCTGAAAACTGGTTCGAGCGTTGTTGCTGATGAAGATCGTCGCGTGTTCTGGGGATTGGAAGAAGACGAAGTCCTAGAATTCCTGGTGATGATGATTCTGGTTGATTGAAGAAGGAGTCTGGGAAAGCGTTGCTGATGATCTTGAGGGAAGATCTTGATGAGCTGATTATGGATGTTTCTGGAAACGCCTCAACGAACTGATGCATGTTCTTGAGTGCGTGGTTGAATCTGGAGTTTGTTGAGGTTCGTTGGAGAAGGTGAACGGTGGTTGGAGCGTGATGTTCTTGTTGCTCTTCTGAGGATGAAGATCGGAGGAACTTTCTGGAATTTCCGATGATGATTTCTTGAGGAAATTCTTCTGGTGACGAAGATTGGAGATTGGTTGTTGACGATCTTGACCAGAAAGAGGAGGATTGAGGTTCTTGAAAGTTAAAGGAGGATGATGAATGTTGGAGTTCGGTGGTGGATGATGAACATTGGCCGGAATCTGGATTTTCTGGGGTTTCTGGTGAGTTTTCTGGGCGCGATTAATGGTGGCGATGAGGGGAAGAAGATGAAGGTTAGGGAGGGAGATGTTGCAGATGAACAGATTCTGAGTTTTTGTGTTCGCCGGTGAGGGTTACGGCGGCCGCCGGCCATGCAGGCCGGCCGGTGGCTCTTTTCAGGCGAGGGGCTATGGGGATGACGCGTGGTAACGATGGTGGAGTGGGTCCCTGCATGTGGGACGCGTGTCCCACGCGTGGCTGAGAGAGAGGCCTGAATGGGTGATGGCGTGGCGTGCTGTGATGCAGAGATGTGGGACCGTCCTCTGCCAACACGTGGCGTGATGCTATTTAAAGGCTGATAACTCCTGGCACCTTCTAGAACGTTCTGGAAAGAACTGGAAAAAGCTGGAAATGCTGGATCATTTGGACTTTTTCTGGACTATTGGATTCCGAAAATGGGCTTCGAAAATGGACTAGGAGGCCCACCAAAAACTGATACAAACTCACAAAAACTGCAAATGAAGATGGATTAGTATAAAAACATGAATTAAAAAGTTGATTGAGACTAGTCAACTAATTAACCCTAATTAACTTCTAAACTAATACTGTTAAAAAAATCTAATAAACTCACTAATCTAAAAATTAAACTAAATCTCTATTAAATCTAAAAAGGCTATTATTTATTTAAATTCTATAAAAGAAAATAAAATGAAAAATCTATTTATTTATTAAAAAATGAAAAATCTATATTATATTCTAAAAATCCATATTACTCTATATTATCTAAAAGAAAATCTATATTATCCTATTTAAAACTATTAATACCCTATTAATATTCTAAAAAGATGCTATTAAATTCTATTAATATTCTAAACAAAAACTATTCTATATTATCTAAAAATATTAAAATCTATTTAAAATCTTATTAAATCCTAAAAATGATTTAAAAATCTATTTAAACCCTAAAAAAAACGCTAATAAAATCCAGAAAAATCACAATAATTCCCAGAGGGACAAAATAAGCACCGAACTGATAAAAAAACACCCGAAACACGAGACGAGAGCTGCGATCCCTGATAAAATCAAACAAAAATGAAACAATGCCCTGTATGCAATATGCAGATGCGAATGCGATTATGCGTCGAAACATAGGACCAAATACGAGACCCGGTTGGCCAAATTTTGGGGTGCAACAGTAGGCTCTGTAAGGGATTAACTTCTCATGTCTAGTTTCCCATTCATCTGTAACTTGATAAATAACCAAAGTTGAATCTCCACTCACTTCAAGAAGTTTGATTCTGAGGTTAATAGTTGCTTCAAGGCCAAGAATACATGCTTCATATTCGGCAATATTGTTGGTACATTCAAAGTCTAACCTTGTTGTAAATGGGGTATAACCACCTTCTGGATTCATCAGAACGACGCCTATGCCATGCCCACTGTAATTAGAGGAACCATCAAACATCATCTTCCACCAAAGACCCGGATCTGGACCTTCATCAAGACCTGGCTCTTTATAATTATTCACTAACATAATGTCTTCGTTAGGGAAGTCAAACTCGAGAGGCTCATAATCGTCAACTGGTTGGTCTGCAAGATAATCTGACAATATACTTCCCTTGATAGCTTTATGAGTCACATACTGGATGTCATATTCGGATGACAACATATGCCAATGGGCGAGTCTTCTAGTCTGAGCAGGCTTTTCAAAAATGTACTTTATCGGATCCATTTTCGAGATCAACAAAGTAGTGTGACAAATCAGGTATTGCTTGAGACGCCTAGCAGCCCATGCTAGCACACAACAAGTCTTCTCCAAAAGTGAATATTTGCTTTCACAATCAGTAAACTTCTTGCTTAAATAGTAGATGGCATGTTCTTTTCGTCTAGTCTCATCGTGTTGACCAAGTACGCAACTGTTGCACCCTAAAATTTGACCAACCGATTCTCCTATCTGACTCGTGGTTTAATTTCATATTCACAAATCAGACGCTTGATATTTGTGCACAAACAGAGGATATCAGGGTCACAGCTTGGTTTTCATTTACTAGCTATGGCAGATCCGGTCTAGATCATCAGGGTTTTATTTTTGGGAAATTTGTGCGCTCCTCGGTGATTTTTAGCTTGCACAGTGATTTTGGGATATTCTGATACCCGGGGTTCTCTGTTTGATTCGATCTGGTCTCGTGCGCTCTTTTATGGCGGTCATTTGCATTTGTCTGCATTTTTGGGGTTTTAATAGCCTTTTGCGGATTTTTAATAGGCTTTATAGATTTTTCTGGAATTTAAATAGGGTTTTTGTATTTTTTAATAGTTTAAATCTTTTTTTTTAGGATTTTATAGATTTTTAAATAGATTTAATAGTTTTTTTGCCATTTTTTAGAATATAATAGATTTTAAATTTGTTTTTAATTGTTTTAGGCAATATAGAAAATACTATAGATTTTTCTTTTATGTTGATAGGGATTTTAATAAATAGAAATAAATAAAATTGGTTTTAATATAGTTTTCTTTCTAAGTAGATATTAAATAATAGTATAGATTGTTAATAGGAATTTTATAGAGTTTTAAATAGAAATTAAACTGAATTTTAGTGGGTTTTTTAGAGACTAGTAGAGTTTAATCATTTTCGGTTTAATATGGAGTTAATTAGATTTTTAATCACTTTTTAGAGTTTAATTAGGTTAATTGAATTCGTTTAGTTAATTAGGATTAATCATTAGTTAATTAGGTCTTAATTGTTTTAATTAGATAATCAGATTTAAAGTTTTTTTCATTTTTTATTCAGTTTTTCAGGTTTTTTGGTCTCAAGTTCGTATGGGCCCAACACAGCATTTTTTGGGAAGCCCACTTCTTATCAGTCCAGTGCATTTTTGTGCAGTTTTTGGCCAGCAGAGGACACTTGTCCGAGTATAAAGGAGGCCACGTCGCAACTCAGCAACCCTCACACGCTAACACCTGACCCCACCATCACTCCCTCTCTCTGCCACGCCCCAGGACACGCGTCCTGCATGCAGAAGTTCCCTCCACTACTCTGCCACCTGTCATCACCACAGATCACCACCTGAGTTTCGCCGGAGAAGCCACCGGCCGGCATGCAAACCCCGTCCGGCCACCCTTAACACCTCTGTCCCTTGCCGGAAGCTGCAAAAAGCCCCAGAATTCCCAGAAATCATCCGATCTTCATCTTCCCCCTCCGTCCACCTCCATCTATCCGTCGCCGGAGAACTCAACGGCGCCGGAAAACTCATCGTTTGCGCCAGAACCTTCATACAGTTTTCCAGAGTATCAAATCTCCCTCGCGTCTCAAGAACAACTTTTCCAGAAACCACTCAAACCTTCATCGTTCTTCAAGAAGTTTTCCAGAACTCATCCATCTTCATCGTGTGTCAAGAAAGATTCCCCAGAAATCCTCAAAGCGTCAGTGTTCTTCAATCTCTCCCCAGAATCTTCATCAACCAACTCAAAGGACCTTCAAGATCCTCAGCGCTCGCGTTCGTCACCCGCATTCGTATCCCTCAACAACGAGTTCTTCAGCAAAGATTCTTGGATCTTCATCGGGATCTGCTCCGATTGTGGATCTTCAACGGACGATTAACTTCCCCAACGAACGTCAGGTCGTTCATCTTTCCAGGTTCTTAATCTCCTCCTTGCATGTATGTTTTAGGTTAAGCTGTAGATGCAAATCGTATGTCTAGGTCAGATTTTCTTGTTTTGATGAATTTTGTTAAATCGCATGCGTGATAGTGATGAAGATTTGTTTTGGAGATTGGTTGAAAGTGTGTTTGAAGATTCATAGGGGAGTTTCATAGAGGAGCGTAGGTGAGGAAGACGAAGGAGACGGCTAGGTTAGAGGGATGAACAGTGATCTGAGTTGAGAGGGGAATTAGGTTTTGTTGTTAGGGTTAGTTGGATTAGGGTTAGGGTTTGGGTTTAGGCCCAAACGCGTTTGCTGAAACGCACCCCCATGTTACTCGTTAAACCCCCTTCGTATGAGAGACAGATGAGTGTGATTTGGGCCTTACGCCCAATGCTATCCACACCCCTCAATTCAGCCCATTCCAGGAATAACCATGAAAAACTTACTACCTGCACCCCCTACGTTTTTTCTTCTTTTATTTTTGTGATAAATTTCTGACTCACATTGGGCCCTGCGCCCATTTGCTATTCACGCCCCCCTGGTATGGGCCCAATGCAATAATAACTGAGCAATCATGCTGTTAGCACCCCCCCCCCCCTTTTCTTTTATTCCAATTTTGTTTTGTTAATTTCTTTTTCATATTTTCTTGCACATTGAAAAATTCATAATAAAATGAAAACAATTGATTTTTTAATTCTTCTTTTTTCTACCACTTCATGAAAATGTCTAGAAGATCATATAAAAATAAAAATGTCATTTTATTTTTGTTTACTATTTTTAGCATATTTTCCATTTAAATGTTCTTTTTTAATATTTTTTAGTGCATACATATTATTAGAAAATTCATAAAAAATAGTAGGTTTAATCAAATAATTCCGTTCTTTTTTCTGTAGACTCGTAATTCAATGTAGAATTTTATAATACAAAAACATTAGCTTAATCATGCATTTTCAGTTTAATTGCATTTATTGTATTGTTTTGATATTGAATAATTGGTTTGTGGATATGTCTGCTTTGCTGATTTTGGTTCTTTCATCTGGTATTGAATTTTGTTCTGATTTTTTTAGCATGTTGTCATAGAGCCATGTAGGTTTCCCATAGATTTTTGATAGATTTTTGTAGGATGTTCTGATATGTTTTAGTCTGAGCTTGAGGATAGGAGAAGTCTTGATGGCTTCTGACTTTGAAGTTCAACTGTGGTTGAACTTCAGAGATAGTTTCTTGTGGTTTGATGGCCTGTGGGTTCTTCTCAAAGATGGAAGCTGGTTGAAGTCCTGTTGGAGCTTGCAAGGATGCATTGGATTGAGGCCTAGTCTAGAAGCTTGTTCCCTGTTTGTGAAGTTCGAGATCCTGAAGTTTGAAGGGAGTTTATGGTACTTTCCTGAGGAAGGCACTATGAATGACTTTCATTCTTTCTTCTCACCTCTTTCGTAAGTATCCAATGATGTTGGAGCCAACTTGTGAGTTTAATTTCTCCTGAGGAGGAATGTAAACTGATCACAGTTGTTGAGCCACATGGGATACGATTCCTAAGTGGAAGCCTCATAGTACTTTCCTGAGGAAGGTCCTATGGGTCTGTTCACTTAGTTCCTCTAGTTCATCTAGGATTTCTTAAGTATCCAATGATGTTGGAGCCAACTTGTGAGTTTAATTTCTCCTGAGGAGGAATGTAAACTGATCACAGTTGTTGAGCCACGTAGGATACGATTCCTAAGTGTCAGCCTCCTAGTACTTTCCTGAGGAAGGTCCTATGGGTCTGCTCACTTAGTTCCCTTAGTGCATATAGGCTTTCTTAAATATCCAGTGATGCCGGAGCCTTCATGTGAGTTTAGTTTCTCCTGAGGAGGAATGTAAACTGATCACAGTTGTCGAGCCGCGTAGGATATGACTCCTGAGTAGTAACCTCCTGGTACTTTCCCGAGGAAGGCACTATGAGTTTGTCTGCTTAGCTCCCTTTCTTTGGTAAGCTTGTCTGAAGCTTGGAGACTGGGATTGATTCCTCTTGCTTAGGGTTTTGATTAGAGGTTTTTCTTAGATCTTTGCTTAAGGTGTTGCATAGGGTTTTGTTTAGAGATAGATTAGGGGTTTGTTTCAGGTTTTGTTTAAGGGCCCTGCTCAGGGTTAGTCTCTTTGTGTTGTTTGACTTGTGTGATGTTATGTTGCATTAGACTTAGGAATTCATCTAGATAGTTCTGAGATAAGTGCATTTTAGAAGTAGACTTTGTGTGCATGAGAAGTCGAGGTGGTCCTCCTTCTGCTTGTTTGTTATTGAGTGGCTTTGCTTGTTGGTATTTGGTAGAGCTGAGCTCCCTTACCTCTGTGGCTTGCGGCCTTTGTGCCTTGTTTGTTTAGTTGTTGCATTCATGCATATTTTCGTTATTTCTTTGCTTTGCAGTTGATTCCTGCTTTGCTGTTTAGTCCTGTTGCCATGATCCCTTAGGAGCTTTGACTTCTCCGCTGCGGAGTCGTTATGATAGACGTTAGGATGGTCAACCAGGCATGATAGCAGTAGGTAGATTCCCCTTTTCCAGCTATAGTTTTAGGGTGTCTTTTCTCCTTTCCTTTCAGTAGGAGCTTTTGAGTAGCTTGATCCGTAGTTAGCTGAACTACAGTTGCTCTGATTCTTCGTACCAGACGAGGATATGTAGGCATAGGATGCAATATCCTAGCGAGCACACTAACAACTAACCTTTGTTCTCTCGCGGCTGTGCGATCGAGACTTTCCCGCTGACGACTAATTGTTTCCCTTTCTTTTGCCCGAGTGCATTTGAGACCAGATCGTAGTTGTAGGTTCCCGAACCTTTAGGATCAGTTTGTTTTCTCACTGCTGTGTGAGAGCCCCTGTTTAGCCGTAGTTAGTCTGAACTACGTAAAGCTCTGATCTTCCATGCAGTATGGAAGTACGTAGGCACAGGATGCGATGTCCTGGCGAGCAACCTTTTCCCCGTTTAGACGTAGGTAGTCGAACTACGTTGACTCTGACTTTCCCATTGCACGAGGGAGTACGTAGGCCCAGAACACCGTATGTTCTGTCGAGTCCTGTCCTTTTATTTTCTTTTCAGACCGACCATTAGCATAGATAGATAAACACCCTTTTCCTTATAAACACCAAGCGTGGATCCCATCGAGTACGATGGACGTGAGGGGTGCTAATACCTTCCCCTTGCGTAACCGACTCCCGAATCCAGGTTTTGGTTGCGATGACCATACCTTTTCCCGTCTTTGCGAGGTTTACTTCGAGCGTTTCCTTTCCCGCTCTGAGGGATAAATAACGCACGGTGGCGACTCTCCTGTCAAGCCGGCGCCGATTTTCGCAGTAGCGACAGCTGGCGACTCTGCTGGGGACTTATAGCATCTAGGGACTTTTCCCATCCCTTATGCTGGGACCGTTTCCCATCCCCTACGCGAGTCAATCCTAGCGCTTGGGTGTTTATTTGTTGGGTGTTGTGTATATGTGTTTTACTTTTCCGTACCTTTACCTTTCCGCATTTATTTTCCAGCATTATATTATTGTGATTATTGCTGTGGGCAAGGGAGGTTACTGTGAGTGAGAAGCCGGACCTGGGCTTGAGTATGCACCTAGATATAGTTGTGGAGAGTAGTAGACGAACCTGTCTGCTGAGCAGGCACAGTTCCCTACGAAATCTACGCTCAGACGAGATTCTCGCAGAGGTGCTCCTTTCCGGTCCTGAGGATCTGAGGGGAGTCCAGACGTGGGGATTGTCGACTCTGGGGACCGATCATTTGGAATTCAGCTAAGTGAGGCCTCTTCATGACTTGATGATGCCACTCCTTCTGGGAATCGCATCGTCATTCATGAAAGTCTGTGACGCTGATGACCGCATAGGATGTCGTACCTTTGTCCGTGGATTAGGTCTATCATACCTGTGAGGGGGATTGGGTTATTGCAGGAAAACTGGCCTTCAGAAACCATGATTCAGTAGTTATCAGATGGTGTTGTTGATTCATCTCCAGGTGTGTTGTTTGGATCAGATGGGTTTCTTATCTGAGGGTGATACTATTATCAGATGGTTTTCTCGCCAGATACAGAGGTTCAGATGGTTTTCTTACCAGGGGATTGATATTTTGAGTATCAGATGATAGTTAGTGAGGATCTGGTGACTGTGATGGTTTTCCGTTCTTGATCACAAAGATGTTCCTCTTCAGGCTACAGCATAGCCCCTGTGTTCGCAGATTGCATTATTTATCATATTGCATCATTGCATTACCATCTGCATTCAACTAACGTGTGTGTATTGCAGGTACATATTTTCCCTTCCAGTTCTGGTGTTTGCCCCTAGCAAGACATGGAAACCCTGAAGAAAGTATTGCCCTACAAGTTTCCGTCTCCGGATATCAGTTTATTGTTAGAATTGATTACTACTGCTAAGAAGAGGGTAATGGGTGACTTCAGAAAGAGATATGGGAGGATTCTGACCTATGTTTATCAGCCATCGGCCTACGAGATCAGCGGCATTTATACTCTGTTACAGTTTTACGATGCGGAGCTCAGGTGTTTTGTATTTCCCGACTTTGTTTTGGCTCCTACCCTGGAGGAGTATTCTGCACTTCTGGATATACCGATCCGCGAGCAGATGCCTTTCTATCGTACGGACGCTGAGCCTAATCTGGCTGAGCTTTCTGCCATCCTGTACTTGAGAGAGTCTGAGCTGTCCGGGAAGATGATCAGAAGAGGAGATGTATGGGGATTTCCGTTGGATGTCTTGGTGGAGAAGGCTCGGGAGTATGCCCAGAAGGGTGGATGGGTTGTTTTTGACGCCATCCTTGCTGTATGTGTTTATGGCATCGTGTTGTTCCCGAACATTCCTGATTTTGTTGACTCAGATGCCTTCTATATTTTGGCTGCGAAGAACCCAGTTCCTACTTTGCTGGGAGATATCCACCATTCTACCCACTACCAGAATGAAAAGCGGCGAGGAAGGAATGTGTCGTGCTGTGTACCTCTCCTGTGCAGGTGGTTCACCAGTCATATGCCTAAGTCAGGCCCTTTTGTCACCTCTATTGATTCTCTAGGATGGCCCGAGCGCTTGATGGGATTGACTGCCGAGAATGTGGTGTGGGTCAACGAAGAGGTATTCGGAGTTGAGGTCATACTCAAATGCGAAGGATTCCCGAATGTTCCGCTAATAGGAAGGAAAGGGTGTGTCAACTACAACCCTTCCTTATTGATCAGGCAATTTGGGTATGTACCTCAGGGAGCGCCGAAACCCGAGGAGATACAGGAATCTCTGTATCTCACCGGGGCAATAGGGAAAGAGATGCTGACCAAGCTCGAGAAGGCATGGAAGAACTTGCACAAGAGAGGGAAACCTTCAGGTAGCAGAGGGGATATTCGAGTTCCCGGCCCATATGTGGAATGGATTCGTGAGCGAGCCACGAAATTCCTTATGCCTTATCCAGCGGTTCAGCCATTACATCCTTCTTCGGTGGAGGAGCCTACCACTGTGGACATGCAGGTGTACAAGCAGCTGATGGCGGAGAAAGAAGAGCTAGCAAAGGCTAAAGAGGCTTTAGAGCAGGAGAATGCCCAGCTTCGTCATGAAAGGATTGAAACAGGATATTTTTCTAAGCAACAGGCCGAAACTCTGAAACATCTGAAGACTACGTTATTGGAATTGACTGAAACCAAGAAGCGTCTGGAGTTAGATGTAGACTCAGTTAGCAGTGTATTGGCTACTAAGAAGCAAGAGCTGGAAAGGGCCTACACGAAGCTGGCTAAGTTCAGAGAACACTGGGATCTCACTATGACCAAGCGCAAAGAACGGGAAGAAGAACTGAAGACGCAGGTAGCTCAGTTAGAAGAACAGGTCAAAGTGAAGACTGAAGAGCTTGAAGAGGAAGCATGCCGCCGATACGAAGCCGAGTGCAAGCTGACAGATGCCATGAAGAATTTGGAAGATTTTCAGCATAGAGCAGATGCCAAGAGACCCAAACCTGGGGGCGGTGCCAATGATAAGGCTTGGGAAGACTTTGTCAGAGACATCCAGGGGACGGTCAGGAAGAGGGATCAGCTGATAGAAGGTTTGATTTATCAACCGGGTCACGCAGAGACGAAGAAGATGGTCGAGGACTTCCGCAACCGTACCCGTACTTGATTTCTCTCTTGTATTCTGTTGTGTTGAGATCACCACCAGGCATGTTGGCTGGGATCCTCCTTTATCATATCAGCTGTATGGAGCATAGTTATGTAACCTCTTGACAAGATTGTTATTCTAATGAATATATGAGGGTTTTTTCTAAATATTGTCTTTATGGTTTATCTCGTCTTGCTACCACTGACACTGGAATTGGAGGGGAAATATCTCCAATGCACACATGTACGTTAGCATTTCTTGTATTTCTGTTTGCATAAAACATATTGCATAGCATTTCTCTAGCAGGTCAGAGCACTTATCCAGCCTTTGTTTTCACCAGAGGGTGATTCTCGGGGGATGGTTTGAGGCAAAAGTGGAGTGTTGAAGACGACCAAGGGGCTGAAGCAGATTTGAGCAGAAGCAAGCAGTGTAGTCAGTTATAGGTAATTGGTAGCTATGTCTGAAGGCAATTTCCAGGCTCCTAATACCTTGGCAAGGTTTACTATGGCGTCCAACCATCAGTATGATTCTACGGAAGGCTTCCCGCAAGCGAACAACCTTACTGCAGACCGAGTTGTACAGCCTACGGATGAGAACAGAGATCGACATGAGTAGTTCGTTGCCCGAAATGAACGTCATCCTCCTGCTAACAATCAAGGTGTTGCTTTCCCTGTGATGAATTACCGGAGAGATATTCCAATGGCCGGGATGGTAGATCCAAGAGTTCTTGAAAATGGTAGAAGACTCCGAGCATTGGAAGAAGGTATAAAAGCCTTAGAAGCGAAAGATGCTGTTAACCTGGATGCTGTAGACATGTGTTTGGTTCCTGACCTGGTGTTGCCTTACAAGTTCAAAGTGCCGGAATTTGAGAAGTATACGGGAGATAGCTGTCCGAAGCTGCATTTGATGATGTTCTGTCGAAGGATGACTTCGTTTGTGCGAAATGACCAACTAATGATCCATTGCTTCCAGTATAGCCTGACTAGGGCATCCTTGAGGTGGTATGTGCAATTAGAGAATAATCAGATCCGATCATGGGTGGATTTAGCCAGAGCTTTCATGAAGCAGTACGATTACAACCTGGATTTGACCCCTAGTCTCGTACATCTGCAAGAATTATCTCAGGCGGAGAATGAATCGTTCAGAGGGTATTTGCGAAGATGGAAAGAATTGGCTGCTAGTGTTCAACCACCGCTTCCGGAAAGAGAAATGGTTGACATCTTCTTGGGTACTCTGAAAGGCCATTATTTTGACAAATTGTTCAGTTGCACAAACTTTGTGGGCCTGATGAGACTGGGAGAGCTTGTTGAGAGAGGACTCAAGAGTGGAAAGTTTCGAGATGCCCCTTACGTCCCGGTTGACAAGATTGAGTCAGTTGTCAGTTCTCAAGAAGAGTGGGAAGAAGGAGATGACGCCATCTCAGAATCTCTAGCATCTCAGGATCAGTTTTCAGACACTTCAAGTCAATGATCATCCTATCGTCGAGCGCGTCAGCACGCCCCACGAAGACCAAGGAAACCTGAAAGGCAGTTTACTCAGCTACCGGTGTCGTACAGTCAGTTGTTGCCAGATCTGGTCAAAAGCGGATTGATAGTGCCGAAAGAGACTAAGCCGGTGATTCCACCGTATCCTCCAGGTTTTGATGCCGGCGCCCGCTGTGAGTACCATGTTGGGGCACAGGGGCATTCAACCAATGATTGTAAGGTGCTTAGAAGCCAGGTTCAAGATCTGTTAGACTCTAGCCGTATTTGCATCACTCCTCAGGGTTTTGTTCAGATTAATGATTTTCCATCCTCCAGTTGTGTGGGTTCGTCAGTTAATGTCATGGAAGACTCCACAGGAAGTGTGTGCTCTGAAGATTGTCAATCAAAGAGTTCAGTTGAATATGGGGGAAGTTTCTAGAAGTTTCTATGCCGGGGGTCGCATCTGTTTCTCTGCCTAACCCGTTTAGCTTTTGTGCACTAGTGTCTGCCGACCACCACCAGGATTGTTGGCTGGGGTCATTGTATTCGTACTCATTTGTGCTTACGTGCTGCTTTTGTTGGTTATACATGTGTGGGAGATGTTCGTCTGTATGCTTATAGCTTGAGTTTCTCTTTGTCTTGTTATGAATATGTGTTTGCTTTCTGCGCTACATTATCATTTAACAGGTACATCGGAACCGTGGGTCTTATTTCCTCATCGTCCAGTTTGTTGCAGGAATTCCTTCAGAGATATGGAACAGAATCAGTTCGAATTGATTGAAGTCCGAAGCCAGCTGGGGCGGATGATGAGAGACATGCAAGAGATGCGTTTGGAGCAGAAGATCCTCAAAGAGGAGAACAGTCAGCTGAAGACCCAAGTGAGCTTGATCATGGAAGTAGTCAAGAACGTGCTTAGGAAAGAGGATGATCAGCTATTTGAAGCCGCTGTGAAGAAGCTCGCGCCACCGGTGCCTGTGGAACCTGAGCAGCAGCAACAGAAGATACATACGGCTCAACGGAGGATCCAGGAAGGGAAGACAAAGAGAATATTTGAGGCGCCGCCTATGACATATGCTGAGCTCTTGCAGGCTTTATTGAGGTTTAATCTGGTTAAAAAGAGAACGTTGGAACCACCAACGAGAGTGCTTCCTCATGGGTACGATGCCGGTAAGCAATGTGAGTTTCATTCTGGGGCACTCGGACACGACATCGAGGGTTGCCATGCTTTTAAGCACAAGGTTCAAGACCTGATTGACTCGCACGATATTGAATTCACGCCGAGCGGCGTAGCTGTACGTATTGCTCCTGTCTCAGTCGATGCTAAGATGACAGATGTTTATAAAGCTGCAGGGGGTCAAAAGCGTATCCTGGACTCCATGGTGTCAGAATCTCCAGGACCACAACTGTTGCCTATTCCTGGGGCAGATCTGAGAAAGAAAATGGCTAAGCATAAGGAGGGCGTTAATCAATACATTGAAGGTCAAGAAACCGATGTTGCATTTGATACGAAGGGTGTTCAAGAGTCAACCCGATACCAGCAGCAGCAGCCTCAGCAGCAGAATAATCAGGGGTACAAAAGATATCAGAATCGGGCTTCTCTGGCAAGCCGTCATTTTGATACTCCACCTATGTCATATGCACAGCTTCTGCAAACGTTACTTCAGCTCCAATTGGTTCAAAAGAGGACAATGGCTCCCTTAACAGGGGCACCACCACCGGGGTATGATGCCAATGCTACTTGTGAATTCCATACTGGGGCACCTGGCCATACGATTGAGAATTGTAAAGCTTTTAAGCACAAAGTGCAGGATCTACTTGATAAGGCAGCAATCAGCTTCGGGCAGGAAGGTCCCAAAATCATCTGAATGAAGGAGGAAAGGCTCTATAATTTGGTTGAGTCGTTGAAAGCAGATCAGGACAGCATCGAATTGTCTCTAATAACTGATTGCGAAGATAGCTGGTTCAGCAGCAGGACAGATGTGAAAGCCGGTTCTCGGAAGCTAGCATTTTTTCTTGTTTTATCTTGTCATTTCTTTACATTTGTAGTTTCTTTCCTGTTTGAATTTGCAATCTTGTTTGTAAAACTTGTTGTTTTCAGTCAATTGATGATAATGAAATAAATATGCATGTTTTGATTGAATCCATTCGTGTTCACTAATTGTTTTTACAAATGTCCAACGCTTGGTTAAGAAGAATTTGGGGAGGATGACGGAAATGACCGACATGCAACCGCCGATATTGTATGCTTTTGAAATAAAACCTGCTGATGATGTACAGGCATTGTTTCAAATCCCTAAACACCGGAGATATAAGGAAGATAATCCCTTGTCAACCCCTTTGAGCCTTGTAGTAGGAGTTCTTTCTGCAAGCGAAAAACCCTCAATCTTAACCTGGGGCAGGGTAGGTGTTAGCTAATTTGGCCGAGCGTCCAAATTGCAAAAGGAGTGTCCGTTCGAGGATCAATCACACCCCTAGAGGTCGTGCCTAAAGAACCACAATGGTTAAATCAAGAGTGAGACAGTCACATCATTCCCCAAAGAGTCAGACAACCAGTGTCACACGACTTGTTCGAAAGAAAAAAACGAAGAAGAAAAAAGAATCAAAAGCCCGCTAAGTCAAGAAAACTTCAAAACAAACGACTTAGGCAAAAATGAGGGCATCCCGCTGGACTTAAAAAAAAAAAAATCAAAAGAAACACAAAAGGAGTCAGTCCAGGCAAAAGTTAGGGATAAGAAAAGAAAAAGAAGAAAAGGATCAAAAGAAAAATCCTCCAACGAAATGCGAGTCGTGTGACCCCAAGTGTCAAAGACGAAAGAGTGAGTGGTTGTCACTCCGAAAACTCATAGTTTCTCGAACTATCATTCCTATCTTTCAACCTCTGAGAGGTGAGCGCTAAGGTCGAATTAGCCAAACGTAGGATCGGAGAACATCAAGGAGAATGGGTGGGTTAAAATAAACTTTGAGCCTTTATCCTTTCCTTCAAAACCGTGAACCTAACCACGTTACAACCTTCAAAAGTCCTAATTGAAGCAGGTTGTTTCGAAAGCATATTTTGGTAAAGGTCGCGTCGATTCTGACTCTTAAAAGGGTTCCTCTTACCATGTTGATACTAATGTTGATAAATGTTTTGTGCATTATATGCCATAAACTGTTTTTTTCCTTTTCCCAGTGAACAGATTGGATGTCAAAGCTGTCATATGTGTTGCATTAATACATCTTTTACACAGAACAATTTGTTTTACTTGCGAGTAAGCGCTTGACAGCAGAAAAGTTTCCTACAGTGGAATGTATGTTCAAGATAGAATACAGAGCGCCCGAATGATTCCGAGAGCAGGGGCAAGCTTTTATTGTGATCCCCAGTCAGGTAATCAGGAGCAAGGTCATTGCAGTCAGGGGCAGGCCATCTTAAAAGCGTAGAGGTTGTTCTTTATTCGAGAAGCATTTGAACGCCGAGGCATGTCATATCAGACCATCAGGGCTCGGATTGTCAGATTTCCTTTCGAGGACTATCCCCACAGAGATCCCGCAGGCTGGGGCATATCATAAGCGAAAGGTTTGTTCTCCTCCGTATCCGCGGGGTTATTCAGAGTCGTTCGAGCAGATTCAGCCAATTTTCGAGAGCGAGACGAATGCGGGAAGTCGTGTTACTATCCTGTGACTCTTCCACTAGGATACTGCGGATTCAGGCAGAGTGTTTTCCAGCGTCAGTTGTACCCGACCCATCATAGACAGCCTAAGAGTTCAAGTCCATGTTGGCGATCACTGTGAGGCCCATCCGTGTTGGCGCATCGGTTTCTAAAATCCAATTTTAGGCAATACGCGGGAAGACTCCGTCTATTTTTTTTCCAGCAAAGCCCAATTCGTCGTTGGTACGGGTAGGCTATCCCCAGATAAGTCCAATCATACTTGGCACATCCGCTATTTCACAACGGAGTTATATTCCCCAGCAGGGTATTACTTCGTCGAGGTGTTCGGTTAAGTTCCCAATATCCCCAGCGGAGTTGATTTCACCCTCCCAGCATTTATTTTGCTGGGATGATCCTGTGATATCCGGTTTATCCCTAGCGGAGTTGGCTTCGTCTTCCACATTTATTTTGTTGAAGGGGTTTTCTGTACCCAGCTTTCTCCGACAGCTCGAGCCTGCATTAGCATATTGCATGCATTATCATATTTGCATCATACTTGCATGTCATTGTCAAAATGCGTAGCATTTCCATCCCGAATGGAGCATTACGCCATAGAAAGATTAAAGCATATGCATATGCATACGAAGCATAAGTCAGGTTTTCTATCGGCCTCATATGGCGCGTGAATTACTCTGTGATCAGTTCAGGGGCATTTATCCAACAGCCGCGTTCAGGCGATTCAGCGGATTATCTGTATTTCAGATCATACAATAGTTGTGCTTTGATCAAGCAGTCATCTGATATCGACAGACTTTTCTTCCCGTCAATTCATATTGACGATGTGTTCCTCCAATAAGTGGATTTCTCCGTCTATCATTAGACGTCTTGAGTACGAATGTGGTTTTCTTTCCGTCTATCCTTAGACGATGTGAAGTTGCGGGTGATCGCAGTAGGGTTTCAAGAAGGGGTTTCCCCAGGATATGCTTTTATTCCCGTCTATCAGTAGACGATGTGAAGTTTTGGTTGATTTTCAGTGGGGTTCAAGACAGGGTTCCTCTAGCAAGTGGCTTTTCGTTCCGTCTATCAGTAGACGATGTGAAGTTTCAGGTTATTGTTCAGCGGGTTTCTTATTGTCAGACCATACAGATGGTGTTTCCCCAGCGAGTCTTCTCTGGCTATCTTTGATTGTTGAGGGGTTTCAAAACGATATTGCGGATAGTGGTCTTCTTTCTGTGTATTGGATGAGATGACGTTTCAAGAGGGACTTTTCTGACCGTCAATCCTTATTGACGTCGAGGCTCTTCGAAGAATGTTCAGTTTTCGTGATCGTTGATTCTTATTGACGACATGGTTCTTTAAAAGGTGGTTTTCTTCCCGTCGGTCCATACTGACGATGTGGCCCCTTCAAGGATATCGATCTTTCCATCAATTCCCATAGACAGAAGGATTCTGAAATTCGAGGGATGGTGTTGAATTGCGTAAGAATTTCTTCCCGTCTATCCTTAGACGATGTGAATTGATTTGTCATCAATCAGGATGATCCCGTCTACCCTTAGACGATGTGAGTATGGAGATTATTTCTTCCCGTCTATCCTTAGACGATGTGAATATTGATTTGTTTCATCAATCAGGATGATCCCGTCTACCCTTAGACGATGTGAGTATGGAGATTATTTCTTCCCGTCTATCCTTAGACGATGTGAATATTGATTTGTTTCATCAATCAGGGTGATTCCGTCTACCCTTAGACGATGTGAGTATGGAGATTATTTCTTCCCGTCTATCCTTAGACGATGTGAATATTGATTTTGTTTCATCAATCAGGATGATCCCGTCTATCCTTAGACGATGTGAATATTGGTTTGTTTCATCAATCAGGATGATTCCGTCTACCCTTAGACGATGTGAGTATGGAGATTATTTCTTCCCGTCTATCCTTAGACGATGTGAATATTGATTTTGTTTCATCAATCAGGATGATCCCGTCTATCCTTAGACGATGTGAATATTGGTTTGTTTCATCAATCAGGATGTCTTTCCGTCTACCATTAGACGATGTGAGTATGGAGATTAATGGTGTCTTCCCGTCTATCCTTAGACGATATGAATTGATTTGTTTCATCAATCAGGATGATCCCGTCTATCATTAGACGATGTGAGTATTCGATCAAGGTGTCTTCCCGTCTATCCTTAGACGATGTGAATTGATTTGTTTCATCAATCAGGATGATCCCGTCTACCCTTAGACGATGTGAGTATGGAGATTAATGGTGTCTTTCCGTCTACCATTAGACGATGTGAGTATGGAGATTAATGGCGTCTTCCCGTCTATCCTTAGACGATGTGAATTGATTTGTTTCATCAATCAGGATGATCCCGTATATCATTAGACGATGTGAGTATTCGATCAAGGTGTCTTCCCGTCTATCCTTAGACGATGTGAATTGATTTGTTTCATCAATCAGGATGATCCCGTCTACCCTTAGACGATGTGAGTATGGAGATTAATGGTGTCTTTCCGTCTATCATTAGGCGAGGTGAGTATTCAATCAGGGTGTCTTCCCGTCCATCTTTGGACGATGTGAGTATATTTCTCTTCCGGCCTATCAGTAGGCGATGTGAAAGGATCAGGTGTTTTGTTGCAACCCTCAGGGTTTGTTATATGGGAGATCACAGGTAATTGGCATTAAAATCAGGAGTTCTTTACCAGATGATGAATCAGTTTATTGCCGTAATGACTGGACTCGGTTTTCAGGACTTTACTCCCCAAGCAGTTTGCAGTATATTCTCGCGGTTGGCAAATTTTCGGGTCTTATTTGTATTCAACCGTCTCGTACCTCCGAATGTTTGAAGGCTGAGCGCTCTTCAAACCCTTCAGGTCCAAGTCGCTTGAATAGGGGCAACTGTTGCACCCTAAAATTTGACCAACCGATTCTCCTATCTGACTCGTGGTTTAATTTCATATTCGCAAATCAGACGCTTGATATTTGTGCACAAACAGAGGATATCAGGGTCACAGCTTGGTTTTCATTTACTAGCTATGGCAGATCCGGTCTAGATCATCAGGGTTTTATTTTCGGGAAATTTGTGCGCTCCTCGGTGATTTTTAGCTTGCACAGTGATTTTGGGATATTCTGATACCCGGGGTTCTCTGTTCGATTCGATCTGGTCTCGTGCGCTCTTTTATGGCGGTCATTTGCATTTGTCTGCATTTTTGGGGTTTTAATAGCCTTTTGCGGATTTTTAATAGGCTTTATAGATTTTTTTGGAATTTAAATAGGGTTTTTGTATTTTTTAATAGTTTAAATCTTTTTTTTTAGGATTTTATAGATTTTTAAATAGATTTAATAGTTTTTTGCCATTTTTTAGAATATAATAGATTTTAAATTTGTTTTTAATTGTTTTAGGCAATATAGAAAATACTATAGATTTTTCTTTTATGTTGATAGGGATTTTAATAAATAGAAATAAATAAAATTGGTTTTAATATAGTTTTCTTTCTAAGTAGATATTAAATAATAGTATAGATTGTTAATAGGAATTTTATAGAGTTTTAAATAGAAATTAAACTGAATTTTAGTGGGTTTTTTAGAGACTAGTAGAGTTTAATCATTTTCGGTTTAATATGGAGTTAATTAGATTTTTAATCACTTTTTAGAGTTTAATTAGGTTAATTGAATTCGTTTAGTTAATTAGGATTAATCATTAGTTAATTAGGTCTTAATTGTTTTAATTAGATAATTAGATTTAAAGTTTTTTTCATTTTTTATTCAGTTTTTCAGGTTTTTTGGTCTCAAGTTCGTATGGGCCCAGCACAGCATTTTTTGGGAAGCCCACTTCTTATCAGTCCAGTGCATTTTTGTGCAGTTTTTGGCCAGCAGAGGACACTTGTCCGAGTATAAAGGAGGCCACGTCGCAACTCAGCAACCCTCACACGCTGACACCTGACCCCACCATCACTCCCTCTCTCTGCCACGCCCCAGGACACGCGTCCTGCATGCAGAAGTTCCCTCCACTACTCTGCCACCTGTCATCACCACAGATCACCACCTGAGTTTCGCCGGAGAAGCCACCGGCCGGCATGCAAACCCCGTCCGGCCACCCTTAACACCGTCGTCCCTTGTCGGAAGCTGCAAAAAGCCCCAGAATTCCCAGAAATCGTCCGATCTTCATCTTCCCCCTCCGTCCACCTCCATCTATCCGTCGCCGGAGAACTCAACGGCGTCGGAAAACTCATCGTTTGCGCCAGAACCTTCATACAGTTTTCCAGAGTATCAAATCTCCCTCGCGTCTCAAGAACAACTTTTCCAGAAACCACTCAAACCTTCATCGTTCTTCAAGAAGTTTTCCAGAACTCATCCATCTTCATCGTGTGTCAAGAACGATTCCTCAGAAATCCTCAAAGCGTCAGTGTTCTTCAATCTCTCCCCAGAATCTTCATCAACCAACTCAAAGGACCTTCAAGATCCTCAGCGCTCGCGTTCGTCACCCGCATCTGTATCCCTCAACGACGAGTTCTTCAGCAAAGATTCTTGGATCTTCATCGGGATCTGCTCCGATTGTGGATCTTCAACGGACGATTAACTTCCCCAACGAACGTTAGGTCGTTCATCTTTCCAGGTTCTTAATCTCCTCCTTGCATGTATGTTTTAGGTTAAGCTGTAGATGCAAATCGTATGTCTAGGTCAGATTTTCTTGTTTTGATGAATTTTGTTAAATCGCATGCGTGATAGTGATGAAGATTTGTTTTGGAGATTGGTTGAAAGTGTGTTTGAAGATTCATAGGGGAGTTTCAGAGAGGAGCGTAGGTGAGGAAGACGAAGGAGACGGCTAGGTTAGAGGGATGAACAGTGATCTGAGTTGAGAGGGGAATTAGGTTTTGTTGTTAGGGTTAGTTGGGTTAGGGTTAGGGTTTGGGTTTAGGCCCAAACGCGTTTGCTGAAACGCACCCCCATGTTACTCGTTAAACCCCCTTCGTATGAGAGACAGATGAGTGTGATTTGGGCCTTACGCCCAATGCTATCCACACCCCTCAATTCAGCCCATTCCAGGAATAACCATGAAAAACTTACTACCTGCACCCCCTACGTTTTTTCTTCTTTTATTTTTGTGATAAATTTTTGACTCACATTGGGCCCTGCGCTCATTTGCTATTCACGCCCCCCTGGTATGGGCCCAATGCAATAATAACTGAGCAATCATGCTGTTAGCACCCCCCCCCCCCCCCTTTTCTTTTATTCCAATTTTGTTTTGTTAATTTCTTTTTCATATTTTCTTGCACATTGAAAAATTCATAATAAAATGAAAACAATTGATTTTTTAATTCTTCTTTTTTCTACCACTTTATGAAAATGTCTAGAAGATCATATAAAAATAAAAATGTCATTTTATTTTTGTTTACTATTTTTAGCATATTTTCCATTTAAATATTCTTTTTTAATATTTTTTAGTGCATACATATTATTAGAAAATTCATAAAAAAATAGTAGGTTTAATAAAATAATTCCGTTCTTTTTTCTGTAGACTCGTAATTCAATGTAGAATTTTATAATACAAAAACATTAGCTTAATCATGCATTTTCAGTTTAATTGCATTTATTGTATTGTTTTGATATTGAATAATTGGTTTGTGGATATGTCTGCTTTGCTGATTTTGGTTCTTTCATCTGGTATTGAATTTTGTTCTGATTTTTTTAGCATGTTGTCATAGAGCCATGTAGGTTTCCCATAGATTTTTGATAGATTTTTGTAGGATGTTCTGATATGTTTTAGTCTGAGCTTGAGGATAGGAGAAGTCTTGATGGCTTCTGACTTTGAAGTTCAACTGTGGTTGAACTTCAGAGATAGTTTCTTGTGGTTTGATGGCCTGTGGGTTCTTCTCAAAGATGGAAGCTGGTTGAAGTCCTGTTGGAGCTTGCAAGGATGCATTGGATTGAGGCCTAGTCTAGAAGCTTGTTCCCTGTTTGTGAAGTTCGAGATCCTGAAGTTTGAAGGGAGTTTATGGTACTTTCCTGAGGAAGGCACTATGAATGACTTTCATTCTTTCTTCTCATCTCTTTCGTAAGTATCCAATGATGTTGGAGCCAACTTGTGAGTTTAATTTCTCCTAAGGAGGAATGTATACTGATCACAGTTGTTGAGCCACATGGGATACGATTCCTAAGTGGAAGCCTCATAGTACTTTCCTGAGGAAGGTCCTATGGGTCTGTTCACTTAGTTCCTCTAGTTCATCTAGGATTTCTTAAGTATCCAATGATGTTGGAGCCAACTTGTGAGTTTAATTTCTCCTGAGGAGGAATGTAAACTGATCACAGTTGTTGAGCCACGTAGGATACGATTCCTAAGTGTCAGCCTCCTAGTACTTTCCTGAGGAAGGTCCTATGGGTCTGCTCACTTAGTTCCCTTAGTGCATATAGGCTTTCTTAAATATCCAGTGATGCCGGAGCCTTCATGTGAGTTTAATTTCTCCTGAGGAGGAATGTAAACTGATCACAGTTGTCGAGCCGCGTAGGATATGACTCCTGAGTAGTAACCTCCTGGTACTTTCCCGAGGAAGGCACTATGAGTTTGTCTGCTTAGCTCCCTTTCTTTGGTAAGCTTGTCTGAAGCTTGGAGTCTGGGATTGATTCCTCTTGCTTAGGGTTTTAATTAGAGGTTTTGCTTAGATCTTTGCTTAAGGTGTTGCATAGGGTTTTGTTTAAAGATAGATTAGGGGTTTGTTTCAGGTTTTGTTTAAGGGCCCTGCTCAGGGTTAGTCTCTTTGTGTTGTTTGACTTGTGTGATGTTATGTTGCATTAGACTTAGGAATTCATCTAGATAGTTCTGAGATAAGTGCATTTTAGAAGTAGACTTTGTGTGCATGAGAAGTCGATGTGGTCCTCCTTCTGCTTGTTTGTTATTGAGTGGCTTTGCTTGTTGGTATTTGGTAGAGCTGATCTCCCTTACCTCTGTGGCTTGCGGCCTTTGTGCCTTGTTTGTTTAGTTGTTGCATTCATGCATATTTTCGTTATTTCTTTGCTTTGCAGTTGATTCCTGCTTTGCTGTTTAGTCCTGTTGCCATGATCCCTTAGGAGCTCTGACTTCTCCGCTGCGGAGTCGTTATGATAGACGTTAGGATGGTCAACCAGGCATGATAGCAGTAGGTAGATTCCCCTTTTCCAGCTATAGTTTTAGGGTGTCTTTTCCCCTTTCCTTTCAGTAGGAGCTTTTGAGTAGCTTGATCCGTAGTTAGCTGAACTACAGCTGCTCTGATTCTTCGTACCAGACGAGGATATGTAGGCATAGGATGCGATATCCTAGCGAGCACACTAACAACTAACCTTTGTTCTCTCGCGGTTGTGCGATCGAGACTTTCCCGCTGACGACTAATTGTTTCCCTTTCTTTTGCCCGAGTGCATTTGAGACCAGATCGTAGTTGTAGGTTCCCGAACCTTTAGGATCAGTTTGTTTTCTCACTGCTGTGTGAGAGCCCCTGTTTAGCCGTAGTTAGTCTGAACTACGTAAAGCTCTGATCTTCCATGCAGTATGGAAGTACGTAGGCACAGGATGCGATGTCCTGGCGAGCAACCTTTTCCCCGTTTAGACGTAGGTAGTCGAACTACGTTGACTCTGACTTTCCCATTGCACGAGGGAGTACGTAGGCCCAGAACACCGTATGTTCTGTCGAGTCCTGTCCTTTTATTTTCTTTTCAGACCGACCATTAGCATAGATAGATAAACACCCTTTTCCTTATAAACACCAAGCGTGGATCCCATCGAGTACGAGGGACGTGAGGGGTGCTAATACCTTCCCCTTGCGTAACCGACTCCCGAATCCAGGTTTTGGTTGCGATGACCATACCTTTTCCCGTCTTTGCGAGGTTTACTTCGAGCGTTTCCTTTCCCGCTCTGAGGGATAAATAACGCACGGTGGCGACTCTCCTGTCAAGCCGGCGCCGATTTTCGCAGTAGCGATAGCAACCCATAGACTTCTTAAGAATAGTAAGGTACATGAAAAGTGGTCTTCTAGGAACAGGAGGAATCAAGATAGGAGGCTCTTGCAAATAACCCTTGATATTCTCAAATGCTTGCTAACAATCAGAATTCCAATCGATAACCTGACCTTTGCAAAGTAACTTGAATATAGGTTCATAGGTAGCAGTCAGGTTGGAGATGAATTTGGAGATATAGTTCAGTCGTCCAAGAAAACATCTAACTTGTGTCTCAGTTTGCGGAGCAGGCATGTCGTGAATGGCTCAGACTTTATCAGGATCTACTTCGATTCCTCGTTGGCTGACGATAAAACCAAGTAGTTTTCCAGATCTAACACCAAAGGTACACTTAGCAGGATTCAGTTTCAACTGGTACTTCCTGAGTCGTTCAAACAGCTTTAGCAAATGATCCAAATGGTCCTCTTCATTTTGAGATTTGGCAATCATATCGTCCATATAAACTTTGATTTCTTTATGAATTATGTCGTGAAACAGAGCGACCATAACTCTTGGATATGTTGCCCCTGCGTTCTTCAAACTGAAGGGCATAACTTTGTAGCAGTAGGTTCCCCAAGGAGTAATGAATGTAGTCTTTTCTCTGTCGGCGGGATCCATCTTGATCTGATTGTACCCGGAGAAACCATCCATAAAAGATAAAACTGCGAAACTGGTTGTATTATCTACAAGTGTATCAATATGCAGCAGAGGAAAATCATCTTTTGGGTTTGCCTTGTTCAAATCCCTGTAGTTTACACACATTCTGACTTTACCGTCCTTTTTTGGCACAGGAACAATGTTGGTTACCCAATCAGGATACTTTGCAACTGTAAGGAAACCTGCATCAAGTTGTTTCTTAACTTCATCCCGAATCTTCAAAGCCATGTCAGGTCTTGTTCTTCGAAGTTTCTGCTTGATAGGTGGACATTCTGGCTTAAGTGGCAGCTTGTGAACAACAATATCAGTGTCTAAACCGGGCATATCTTGATACGACCATGCAAACACATCAACATACTCTTCTAGAAGCTTGATGAATCTCTGCTTGACATCGGCCCCGAGTGTTGTACCAATCTTGACCTCTTTCTTGTCTTCATCAGTGCCAAGATTAATCAGATCTACCTGCTCTTTGTACGGTTGAAGTTCAATGTACTCATACTCAACCAATTTTGCCAGTTCAGCGGGTACTTCAAAATCTTCCTCACCCTCATCTTCAGCTTGATAAATGGGTGAATCCCAGTCAAGAGTGAAAGCAGGGTCATTGGATTCAACAAGGTTTGGGATAACACTGCATGTTTGAAGGCTATATTTTATTAAATGTACAAAGGAAATGCAAGAGAAAGAAAATGATTTTTTTGTAGTTTTGAAAAAGATTACCAATTTCATTTTAAAAAGGTAAAAGCAAAACGCAAATGAAACAAATAGGAATTTAACAAAATGAATTTATTAATATCATTTGAAAAGTGAAAAGGTGGCCCTACAAAATAATCCAGTAGCTTTGGGCGCAACTATGGAATTTTGAAAACAACAGTGAAAACATAAAATTACTTTGAAACGGGAAAAATCACGGGAATCTCTATAACTTCCCAGTTGCTCAAAGCTGCATTGCTCTTGAATACCAGGTTGCTCAAGTCTTCATCATTATTATCATTGTCGCTGACAGCATTGACTTGAAAACCTCCGCTGACAAACACCTCATGGAAAGTCCTCAAGCGTCCTTTGACATATGTAGAAGCTTTATCATGAGTTAGTTTGTAACCCAACTCGTGGCAATTCGTCTTGGTCTTGACATCAATGACTTCTGCCCAACCTTCAAGTATGCCCCTGTCGATTGTTGATATGGTGCTCTTGAAAGATGCAAAAGATGGATTACTCTGGCCCACTGTTTCTTCAACCTCCAATAGGACAGCATTGACGATCTCAAGTGCTTGGAAAGAAGTTTCTAAAGCGTCTTCATCGGCCTCTATGTAACGGAAAGAAGATAGGTTGCTGACCATCGGATCCTCTTCACCATGTATGATAACCAGCTTTTCATCGACCACAAACTTCATCTTCTGGTGCAAAGTTGAAGTTACAGCTCCAGCAGCGTGGATCCAAGGTCTTCTAAGTAAACAGTTGTAATTGGGATTGATGTCCATTACTTGGAATGTGATGTTGAAAACATGCGGACCAATCAAGATCGGTAGCTCCACTTCTCCAATCACAGTTCTGCGAGAACCATCAAAAGCTTTGACGATTAAGGAAGTATGCTTCATCATAGTCTCTTTGTAAGCCAACTTGGTGAGAACTCTCTTGGGTAGGACGTTCAAAGATGAACTGGTATCCACAAGCACCCTTGATAAGTTATCCTCTAGACATTTCACTGATATATGTAAAGCCCAATTATGATTCTGACCTTCCCTCGGTAGCTCTTCATTGATGTAGCTAAGAGTATTGCAGGCAGTAATGTTGACAATCACACTGTCGAATTGTCCGGTAGTAATGTCCTGAGCGACATGAGCTTGAGCTAATATCTTCTGTAAAGCGGTTATGTGAGCAGGTGAATTCATCAGCAGAGATAAGATTGAGATCTTGGAAGGAGTCTGATACAGCTGATCAATAACTTTGTAGTCGCTCTTTTTGATGATCCTAAAAAACTCAGCATATTCATCATTGGTAACTGCTTCTTTACCTTTATCTTTGGTCGGCACAGTGGTAGTGGTAGTTTCTTTTGGCGGAGCCTCGTTGAATTGGGGAGTATAAATACGACCACTTCGTGTCATCTTGCTTGCCCCAACTATATTGGTCACATCTTCATTGTCAGTCTTCGATTCTTTCCTCGAAATAACCTTCCCAAATTCCCTGTCAATCATGGTCACATCATATTTCTAGGGTACAACTTTAGGATCACTGAAATGAAATGGACTTGGCCTCTGAACAATTACCGGCTTCAGCTGATTTACTGTAGGAGTAACTGGCTTAGCTATGCTGAATACATGCTTTGCAGAATTTGATCTTGGCAGATTAAACACTGGCACTTTAACATTTGGCTCTGGCAAGTTGAAGACGGGCTCAATCACAACAACTTCATCTTTCTTCACTTTATTTACCACTTGTAGGAAACCATCATTGATCAATTTCTGAATATCATTCTGAGCCAACAAACAACCCTTGGTACTGACCTCACAACTTGCACAATCAACATGAGAAGTAGACACTAAACCGACTTCAAATAATTTGGAATGGAAGACCCAAATAGGAGTTTTGATCTGAGCAACATCCAGGATAAGACTTTCATCAGATACATCATTAATAGCATTAACAGCCCCATGGTTAGGCAAATGGTTGTTCTTGACATTCGGCTGAGGATCATCAAAAGACAAGATATTCTTTTCCATTAACTCTCTGACAATGTGTTTGAGAGCATAGCAGCCTTCTAGATCGTGACCAGGCGCACCCTCATGAAATAAACAATGAGCGGCGACATTGTAGTTAGCTAGCAAAGGATTGGGAGGTGGACCCAAAGCTCTGATAGTTATCAAACCTTGTTGCACCAATGAAGAGTACAACTCGATGTAAGTCATCGGAATAGGAAGAATCGGCCTGTACTGTTTCCTGTTAGGAACATTCTGGCGAGGTGCCTGATTCTTCGGTTGTTGATAAGCAGGAGCGTTGGGTGCTCGTTGATAGTTGGCAGGAGCTTGTGTAGGTTGATAACCAAGAGGTGGTTGATAGGCTAGAGGCCGATAGACAGGAGCCGGTTGCACAGGCTGATAGACAGGAACTTGTTGATTGAATGTAGGCGTAACAGCAACCACATACGGTTGTTGAGCAAAAAGAGATGAATAACCTTGTTGTTGAACATAATTATGCTGGTGTTGCCAAGGTTGATTTCTTCATCGGCTTGCAGTTACAGCATTAGTTTCACCCTCTTTCTTTCTGTTATAACTGAATGAAGGTTTCTTGGCATGATCTTTGGAGCTTAAACTACCAGCAGTACTTGACATTTTACCACTTTTCAGACCCAATTCAACTTTCACACCAACAACAACGATGTCAGAGAAATATACAGTCACACTACCAACCATTCTCTCATAGAATTCTGGACGAACAGTGTCAACAACCCAATCAGCCAATTCTTTCTTAGTCAAAGGATGTTCCACATGTGAAGCGATCTCTCTCCACCTTTAAGCATACTCTTTAAATGATTATGAACTCTTCTGCGACATACTGAGTAATTGTCTTCGGTCAGAAGCCAGATCCATGTTGTATTTGTAGTGTTTGATGAAGGCATCAGATAAATCTTGAAAACACTTGATACGGGATTGATCAAAAGTTAGGTACCATTTTGAGGAAGCACCTTTCAGACTGTCCTAGAAACAATGTATCATCAGCTTATCATTCTCAACATGCACAACCATCTTACAGTAATACATGATTAGATGACTCTTCGGACAAATAGCACCTTCATAACGGCCGAAGCTCGGAGTTTTGAACTTTGGAGGAATAACCAAACCAGATACCATACAGACATCTCTGGCAGCAGCACCAAAGATTTGGTCACCTTCTATCATTCTCAGCCTTTTATCAATAGTCTCTACATTCTCACAAAGCTTTTCATGTCGCTCGTCTTCGTCTTCCTTCATATCAAGAATATCATGAACTGGCTCATTGAAATAGGGTTGCACACGAGTATGAACATTAGCGGATGCAAAAGTCAGAATCACTTGAGGAGCTTCAGAAACCAAGGAAACAAATTGTTGAACTGGTTGAGCAATAGGAATCGCATCAGGAGGAGGCGCAAAACCAGGTGTGAAAATTCTGGCCAGCCCACGATGAATGTTCTAACAGAAGTTATAACATCCACTGTGACATTCACTACAGACCTACTATTATGCAGTAATTGTAAAGCAGTAAATATCACAGTTGGTTGTTGACCCAGTTCAGTGAAACACACTTACATCTGGGGGCTACCAAGCCAGGGAGAAATTTCACTATCAGTAGAATTAATTCAGAGTCAAACCTCCAATTTGCACTCCTCACTTAAGACCTACACAATGACAATTTAACCTAGAGACACTCTAGACCTGAGTATACCCACTCACTCCTTACAATCACACAACAGTGATATCCAAAAACACTTTCATATTAAACAGTAGTATGAAGAGACATTTCAACTACACACACCTTGATCTTGTTTCAAAGCTTTGATCAAGTGACACACACTCTTGCTTAACAGCTTCGAGTGGTACATAGCCTAGAAACTACCTAATCAATGCAATCAATAGTTGCTTAAATTACAAGTGTTCCTAAGACACAATCGTGAAGGACAACCTCTTCACTTCTAAACCACTATGGTGATTTCTCTGTCTCTTTATCTTCAACAACTACCTTTTAGGATTGCTTCTCCTGTTATTTATAGCAGCAAATCAGTCCTTGGGCCTGGGCACATAAATTAGGTTTTATCCATACTAAAACCTCTCTTTAGTATTCTGCATGCTTGCCACTTTAATCAGGTACATATTAGTTCCCCTAGGGCCTCTAAGATGTCTCCTGCATTCCAGCTTGAGCTTCTGATTTGTTTCCTGAGTTCTAGCTACCAGAATAACAAACCTGCGCTTGATGTCATACGACCTATGTCATAACATTGAGTATGACATCCAGCTTAACTTATAGTTAGCTTAGTTCACTTACCCTGCACAGTCCATATTATGAATGTACCAACATCAGACATGACATTCATACATACACTAATATTTTGCCACAAAATGCAGCCAATCAAGAGCACTTACAAACTCCCCCTTTGGTAAATTTTTGGCTAAAACACTATGTACTTACACCAGAGATTTACATACAGCAGAAGACTTAACATAGGTCCTGTCATGCAGGTAAGCCACTTTCTGCTCAAGCTCTCAGACTCCTCACAGTTGGCTTTCAGCTCTGTTAACATTCACTTTGTTAGCCACCTGTTAGTTATCACTACAAGTGTCATTCTTTGCTGAGTGAGTAACATACAGAGTTACTCCCCCTCAATTGATGCACATCAGTTGAACACTTCTCCTGCAACCATATTGCAGTCACACATATGAATCCAGCCTACTCTGGATGTTATGACATTCAGGATAACATTCTGAAGTCACACAGTTGTGCTACTCCCCCTGAAGGGATGCACTATGCTTTTATTCTGCTTCTGTACATAGTTCCTAGTTCTAGCATACATGGCATACATATTGTCGCTTCCGCGAAAATAAGGTGCCGGCAAAACAGAAGAGTCGCCACCTTTCGTTATTTATCCCTCGGAGCGGGAAAGGAAACGATCGGAAAAACCTGACGAAAAAAGGGTAAGACAAGGTCGTCGCAACCATTGTCTGGGTTCGGGAGTCGGTTACGCAAGGGGAAGGTATTAGCACCCCTCACGTCCATCGTACTCGACGGGATCCACGCTTGTTGTGTTTACTGGACGAGTTGGTTTATCTATCTACCTATCAAGGTTGGCTTGAAAAGAAAAGAAAATGACTCGGCAAAGCGTCGCACTTTATGCCTACGTATTCTCATCAGAGAATGAGAAATCAGAGTCAACGTAGTTCGACCTACTACGGGTTACGGGGATTCAGATTCATCTGTTTTATCGAGTAGGGTTAAACAGCAGTTCCAGCAGTTAGGGACAAAGCCTGTTTGCGGTGGCGCTGAAGTTTAACGACACTCTTTTCTTCAGAAAAGCTTTCCTTTGAATTATGGGCCCACGGGGCAAAAAGGTTTGAAGTTCGTTTTCTGTCTTTTACGAAAGAAGTGTTTTTTATTGTGTTTGCAATTTCAATCACACTAAAGACTATGACCTGAGAATGAATGCGTCGCATGTCACCCAAAGGGTACCATACTAAACATCCAGACTGTTGAAAAGAAGCTCTCCAACAATCCTTTCTCAGATAGCTTAAGGCTCGTAACGTACGAAAGAAATCATTCATGATTACTGTATTTTAAGCTGTTTTGAGATGAGAAGAGAACAGGCTCAACTAAGGGGAGACTATCAAGTCCTACTGTTGTCATGCCAAGGATTCATCCTATGGTTGAAGTTTGAACAGGGTACTCCTAGAAGTTATCATGCATAGGTTTCAACCTAAAGTTCTATCATCACTTCCTTATCAAAGGAAATGAGAGCCCTAAGGGATCATGTCAATGATAAACAGAAACAGATAAAGCATCAACTTAAACAGTAAACAGTAAACGATATACAATAAAATGCATGCAATGCAAGTGAGGGAGGAAATGTGTGTGGGGCAACAGCCTCCACAAGCTCGTCTCGACCTCAAGCCAGATATGAATAACAGTAATCATACAGAAGAAATAACATGCTATCAAGCAAGATATAATAACAACTGCAATCCTACAGAGGAAATAACATGCTATCAAGCAAAATAAACCACATGGGCAAGGGAGCAGGGCTCTACCGAATACCCGCAAGCAAAGCCATATAGTAACAATATAAGTAGAGGGAGCAACTCAACCTCTAGTGCAATCATGCTCCTAGATTACATCAGTCTAAACATGGACTTATTCTAATGCATCAAGCAAGTCAAACAAGGCACATCAGCAAAGAAAAGAAAACAGACAAGAAAGCAGATCAACTCCTCTCTCTTCCAACTCCAAGCCTCAGCTCTTCTGACAGCAACTCAGTCTTCAGACTTCAACCACCTTTCAAGGCTATCATCTCTCATGACAAGTATCAACTTGCTTTTCCAGGTTTCAACCCTTTAACATAAGTTTCAACTTATTTTCACTTCTCCAAGCTTCAGCTCCTTAGTCAATCTCCTTTGGGGTCTTCACTCTTAACCACAAGTTTCAACTTGATTCCTTCAGATTCCCAATCATCAATGTAAGTGTCAACTCATCCTTTATTCCTCAAGCCTCAGCCCTGCACTCAATCTTAATTGAATCCTCTTCATAATTGTCAACTCAGTCTTCAAGCTTCAACTCTCTTACTTTACCAGTCTCAACTTGGTCTTCTCTTCCTGCAAGCTTCAGCTTCTCAGAGTAGTCCTTAATCACTTAGAAGTGTCAACTTCATCCTTCAATTCTTTAAGCCTCAGCTATTCATTCAATCTTTACTGGGTCTTCATGGGGTCTTCAAGTATCAACTTGTTTCTTCATGCTCTTCAAGCTTCATCTACAATGGCAATGCTCAGGGAATCATCCTCTTCCATACTCTTCAATGAAGTCTTCATCTTCAAACTCAAGCCCAACATCTTCAAGATACTCAAACCAGAAGAAATCACTCAACTGGATAAGCTAGGATATTAAACTGCTTATTGACCACCAAGGGTGACCTATAAGGGTTCAACATCAAAAGCATGGTTCCCTCAAAAGTTCTACTTCCTAGGTACCATCACTTATCCCTCCAAAGGAGGGAGGTGAATACCATGGAAGGACTTTTAATCATTGGGAGGAATGGAGGTGAAAGATATCATCCATGTTTAAGAAAGAAATTAACTAAGTCTAAGCTCTACTTAATTCCTAACCCTAAAACAACAACAAAACAAACAAGTCTTCAAGCTCTCAAGCTCCTTCTTCAATCTCCAAGTCTTCCACTATGCTCCTCCATGCTCCACAAAGCAAGACCAAGCCCACCAAGCCAAGCAAAAGCCCACAAAGCAAAGCAAAACAAAATGCAAGCCCACAAGGGCAACACAAACAACAATCAATTACAAAAATCAATTAAAAATAGTATACTATTATATTAAAATCTAATATAATTTCTAGGGGATCCTATATAACTACCCTTAATACCCTATATGTCCCAATATCTAACTTGACCTAAAAACCCAAAATTCTAGTGTTATTGTGGACCTATGTTAAGGATTGACCTAAATCTACACAACCTAAAGTCATCTAATCAAAACTAATCAAAAACTAATCACAAAATTATGGAATAAATCCAGAGGGGATCTAAAGTCCTAATCTAACTATCCTAAAAAGAATGGTGCAAAAATACAAAGGGAACTAGCTAAACAAAATTCTACAAAACTATGCATCAACATAAAATGAATTAAAAGCTATTAAAAGAGAAAATATACAAAAAATATTAAAAATGCATGAAATGCAAATGTTTTGATTTTATAATTTTCTAGACATAAATGTGAACTAGGAGGAAAAATCCCCATGCCAAAATCATTATTTTTCTATTTTATATGATTTTCCAAAGTTTAAAGAAAAATGAAGAAAAAGAAAATAAAATGTGAAATGTTTGGTGCAGATAGCAATGATATGCAGTGCAAATCATGAGTGGGCTTAAAATGGGGGTGCCATCAGTAAATGCGCTAGGCCCATATATTTAATCAGAAAACACATAACAAAAATATAAAGAAAAAGGAAAAAACACGGTGCAATAAGTAAAGAAAACTAGTTCAAATCATGACTGGGTCGTGGATGGGGGTGTGATTAGCAATCAGTCCACTAAAGCCCAAGACTCCAATTAATGAAATGCCTCGTTTCATCATTTTAGACTTCCCTCTTCAAAACATGAAATTAAATCTAGGCCTTTAGATCTGATCCCAGTCAACGAGTCCTTGCATGATCCAACGACCAATTTATCATCTTTTTCCTTCAGCCAGGGTTTGGAATGAAGAAGCCATGGAAACAGAGCTATCGTGCTTCTCTTCATCACAATCGTATCACATCAATTCTTTCCCGAAATCCAAGATTTAAAACCCTAGAACACTCTAAATTTCATGCTGATCATGACCATCACCTTAGAATTCACTGAAATGTACTCAATCTCTAAACCCGATAATGAATCAAAATTAGGGTCAAACCTCAACTCTAACCATTCTTGAAATTAAAGTGCTCAATCTCTTCCTCATGTTACCCTGGTCAATTCTTGCTATAGAACTCTCATTAATTCACCATATCAAACACGTTCTCGATCCAAACAGAAATGGGGTCACTATCTTGAACCTCTCCAAATGATCTCAAAATCTCCAGAATCCATCTCCTACTTGTCTCTAACTATTCTAACCTAACAAATCTAACTAAATGCGCTTGAATTAAGGTGTAGAGTAAAAGTTGCAAACCTGTCAATTCTTGAATACCAGATAGGTCAAATCTTCAATTCAACCCTTCAATCTCTTCAGAATCACTCCTTATACCAAGATCTTGCTACTGTTTGCAAAAATTTTGATGGAGGATGCTTGAAACTCAGAATCCGATGGTGACTTGCAGCTTCCAAAATCCAAATGCTATCTTCTCAATTCTTCATGATCTTGCTCTCAATTTGGTATGGATTCACTCGGTATGATCAATGGAAGATGTTAGGATTGAAAGAATCAATGGAAATGATGCAGAATATAGAAATTGATTTCAACTTGCAATGGAAGAAAATGAAATGGCAATCTCACTCTCCTCTCTAATCTCTCACCAACCTTGCATCTGAGCAGCTTCTAATCAATATATAGGATGGTTCTAAACCATCCAGAACTTTCTGGAATCATCCAATGAGAATTTGAGATTCTCATATCATGAGTTTTTGATTTCAAGCCATCTCATATACCAGCTTATGTTTGGCTCATTGCAGCACTTGTATCTGACTTGAAAATCTCCTTAGATGAGATGCATGAGATGTTAGGATACTTTGCTAGCTTGTGCATTGCTCTTCCTTATGTTTTGCATATGTAACTTAATATGCAAGTAACCATTTACCAAAGCAAGTCCATGATTTAGACCTCAAATCAAAAATGTGGCTAAACCATTGTTTCTAAAATGTTTTCTAGAGTCAAAATGGTATATTACATGCCATGGTTTGGATGTGTAGCTTGAAAATTTCAATTTCCAACTTTGACTTATTTAACTTATGCCTTCATTTTAGGTCATTTTTACCATTTTGAGCTACAAGCATTTTCAACATCTCATGACCTCCTTAATAGCCTTAAAACATCATTTTAAGAAAGTTTGATGTTGAACATTTTTCCATTTGAAGCTTGGAAATAGGAGTTATGGCCTTATGCTTGAAATGACCTATAATCTCCAAATGACCAAAATGCCCTTGACTTGTCAAAGCCATAACTTGAGTTCTACAAATCCTATCAAGGACTTCTAGTACTCTCTATAAAGCTAAGAAGATAAGGAACAACATTCATGTTGACCAAAAGTTCATAGGAATCATCCTTCTTGGGCAAAAGTTGGATGCAAGTTGGGTGACTTTCAAGGCCCCAGATTCACATACCTCAGATGACCTGTAACTTGTCAAAGTCATAACTTGAGCTCTACAAATCCTATCAAGGACTTCTAGTACTAAAATTAAAGCTAATAAAAAGCTCTACAACATTCATGTTGGGGGTAAGATGAGATGGCAATCACATCTTGAGCTAAACTGCCTTGAAGATAGGGGTCAAACTAGGGGATTTTACACTGTCAAGCCTTAGAAACCCTAGCTTGAAACTTCTCAAACTCTTCAATCATGATGAGTTGACCTTGGAATCATCCTTATAGCATCTCAATGCATCGATCCATGATCACATGGCTCTTGGATTAGGTCTCAACCCTCTCCAAATCATCAGTTGACCTAGGGTTGACCCAGTCAAACCCTACTTATACCACGCATGGCTGGTGCTTCTTAATCTTGCACAATGACCTGTCTAGGCCTCAAAGTGATCTTCAACACTTCTCATGAGCTCTCTCAAGACCTCCAGTCCATCCTCATGGCCTCAGAATCATCTGATGGCTTCCCACAACTCTCAAGTTAGGAGATCTACACACTTGGCTTCAACCACTCTCTCTGAGGATCTTTTAACTTCTCTGACAAGGATATCAACCCTTGAACACTTGAATAACCTTCTTGGCTAGCTTCAAACTCTTGTATAGCTCTTGATTGGTAATCATACCTCTTGATCTCCTGCATACATGTCAATGAAATGCAAATGATAATGCTAATGTGGATGAAATGAAACACAAGCTAGGTAAAGAAATGTTAGTCAAACTTTAGGGTGCAACACATATCATATCAGTAACAGACCAAATAGTTGTTATCACACACACACACTCACACACACATACATCTCATTAGCAGCACCTGTAGTTACCACTGCAAATGTACCTTGCAAATGTACCATGGTGCATATGCTCAAGCACAACTCATGGCTGTCTTGTTCTTCCACCTGCTGTTACTACCACTACCACATAACCTGTGGTACTCATATTGGTTATCAACCAATTCTTCCATCTGTTGTACCTGCTCAAGTTTTTACCTAACACTCTCTCCCCCTTTTTAGCCACAAATTAAGATCCAACTAACACATAGCATAAATCAAGAGTTGTAGGACCAGATAATTGTTAAGGGTTATATTACAAAAAGATAACTCAAGCAGAGGAAAGACAATTCAGAGGTTTACACAGGATTCACATGATTCTAAATTATCAACCAGCAGTACTCCTCTGTGCACCCCCTCAGCCATCAGTGAAGTGTGTTGCAAGTCACCAATCCTCTTCTGCAGTTGGACTGGACTCGTCCTCACCAGTTTCACCAGTGATGTCTGCAGTAGAGTCACTTCCTTCCCCTGAGTGGTCATCAGTATCTTCTGAACCAGCTTCTTGAGTGCCATCTTCCCTAGTATAACCATCTTCCTTGGTAGCATTTCCTGAGTTGTATGTACCCTCATCTTGTTCAAGAGATTGTAGCAGCTTTTCAAGTGTTTTCTTCCTTGCCTCCAGTTCGTTGCATGTTTCTCTAATGGTCGCCATGACTTCAGCCTTTTTGTTTTTGGGACCTTTATTGGATGTCTCAGCTGAAGTTAAATCCATGTCAGGAACATGCCTTCCTTTAAACAACTTGGAATTGAATGTTAAAGGAGTTTCTCTCCTGCATACTATATCACCCTTTTTGATGATGTTGGGATGCTGCTCATAGATGATTCCACATATAAGTGATGGAAAGGCAATAGGTCCTTTGACACTGTAGCTTCCAGCATGCTTCATTGTTTGATCAAGAATGTAGGTCTCATAGTTGAGGTCAGCTTTTGTCCCTACAACATACAGAAATCTTCCTAGAATAGTAGCAACAGTCGTCTTATGATTGGTAGGAACCCAATTTGCTACACCAATTTTGTAAAGCATAGCATATTTCATACTGAGTTTGCTAGCCACTAGCTTCCCTTTGGAAGGCCAGTTCTTGACCTGTTTAGCAGTTATCTCTTGGCACACTTGATGGTCAGACACAATAAGTTCAGACTTTCCTGCATGTGGTCTTCCCAAATACTGATTGATGATAGAGTCTGAGAAATTTATACACTCTCCCCTCACATATACTTTTCCAAACTCATTAGACTTCCTATCAGCACAAGCTTCTGACAGGTTCACTATGAATTCTTTCATAAGGATCTCATAACATGGTGGAAATTGAGTGACAGTCTTTATCAAGCCAGCCTTATGAATATGGTCAAGAATCATTTTGCAGTCAAGAGCAGTTTGAGCTAACTCTCTTTCCAAGGCCAGCCTCTTTTGATACACATATTTCCATCTATTAACACATGATGGATAGTGGAAGGATATATTATCAATAGGCACCTCAGGGACATTTTCATCCAGCTTACTGGAAGCAGGTTTCCTCTTTGATTGAGTGTTAGTGACATCCATAGCAGCATCAGAATCTGTTTCTCGTTCTGGTCTTGATTCAATCTTTCTCTTCTTGATGGTTACCTTGCTCCACCCTTTGGAGGGTCCAACCTGAGTCCTCTTAGTTCCAACCTTCTTGGTGGTATCTTCTTGCTCAGTAGTCTTCTCAACATCCCTTTTCTTGAGTGAGCTTTGGTTAGCCACCTGTTTCCCTTTTCTTTTCATCAATCTTTTGGCTATGCCTGGATTGATCGTTGTTATGAGATCAATGTCAGAATACTCTTCTAGGTCTACTACCTCAACAGCTTTGGCTTCATGCACATCATCATTCACTTTATCAGACCTTTCATCCTTATTCTTCCCTTCTAGAGAGTTGTTTCCCAATGCTTTGACATTGTGTGGGACATCAACTTGATCACCTTGATTAGGCTCAGTTCCCTTAATGGTAGATGATGTGGGAATGTTGAGAGCACTAGAAACCATCGCAGTAATTTCAAGGTGCTTTCGTCTAGCTTCCTCTGTATTTAGGTCATCAGATGTAGTCATAGGAGGAGCTTGACCTGAGCCAACGTTTTTAGGTCGTCTTGCATGCATCTTTTTAGGTTTCTTTACCAGAAATCTTTCAGAAGTCATCATACGAAGTGGAGTAATCTTTAGAGCTTCATTAGGGTTTGCTTCAGCGTTGCTTGTGTTCATCTTGGAGGTTGGTTGCGCCATCGTTGGTGACGTTGATTGAGATGAGGGAACTTTTCTGTGCTTGTTTGAGACGGTATGGAAGCTGGAGCGTTTGTGAAGAGACCAAGAGTAAAGGGAGTGTGTTATATACGTGGGAGTGAGGTATGATTGCCCAATAGGAGGGAACGTACCGTTTTGACTTATCATTAAATGATTTAGTATCAAAATGTAATTCCCCATTTCCTTTAATTGCTACAACTCATCAGCACTAGAGGAACTTAATTTTTTAAATTGAGGTTCCTTGATGCTTCTTGAGTCCTTGTCATCAATATTTAAGACATAGCCACCAGGATTTGCACACGCTTTTTTCCCTTTCCACATGTTACCCCTAAGCCTGTCTCCCTTGAACTCAGCAGAGCTTGTTAGAATGTGCCCTTAATGTCACAGAACAGGGTCATGACATTAGGAGTGACATTGCGTCTTTTCTGCAGGGTATCCTCCATGGACTCCATCAGGTTCCAAAATAGTCTATCTAGTTTTACCTGATGACCAATCTTTGCGTATCCCTTCTTGTCTAGCCTTCCCACCTGACTTTTACAACCTGTTCTTCTTTCTAAAGCATACTTTAAGGATCCTTTTGTTGATGCTTTGGACCTGGTTTTTTTTCCCTAGCCCTAGGTGGTCCTTCTTTTCCTCATTAACCAATCCATTTATGTTACTTCTGGGTTCCCATAGGTAACAATTATTCTTGGATCTAGATCCCCTCATTTCTTCCTTACCCTCTTCATTGATCACCACACAATTGTCTTTAGGAAAATTGACTTTTAAACCTTGATCACATAGCTGACTTATGCTTATTAGGTTAACAGTTAGTCCTTTAACTAACAGGACATCCTTCAATTCTGGAGCTTTAGAACTGTCAAGTTGTCCAACACCTGTGATTTCTCCTCTAGCTCCATCCCCAAAGGTTACATGACTAGATGAATGAGGTTTGAGTTTGATCAACAGATCCTCAATTCTAGTCATATGCCTGGAGCAGCCATTGTCAAAGTACCAATCTTCATTGGTAGGCAACCTTGGAGAAGTGTGTACTACTAGTGCAACAGTCTTGGCACTCCATTGATTTTGCTTGTTATGCACTTCTTTCTTAGCCTGATGTTGCCACTTGCCAGGCTTGGCATGATGCTGTCTTTTTCCAGGTGAGGCATGATGCTGCATTTTACCATGCTTTCTTTGTTTGGTCTTGCTTTGGCCAGGAAAACCATGCAACCAGAAGCACACAACTCGAATATGCCCAAGTTTTCCACAGTGGTAGCATCTATGCCTTTGGAATTGTCTCTTGACTTGATTCCAATTTCTATGTGGAAGATGTTGTAACTTTGACAGTGACATCCTTTGTAACTTTTGAATCTCAGGCTGCAACCTCTTGAGTTTCAAGACAGGATTTTGATTTTCAACAAATCCTAGACCAGACCTATTTCCTGCAGTCTGACTACTCTGAAGAATCTCCTCTAGGGTGTCAGTTCCAGAGTTGAGCATCCTTATGGATTTTGTCATTTGCTCTTTTTCTCCTTTCAACTCCTTTACCTCTCCTTGGAGTGAGTTTATAGTAACTAAATGCTCTCTCTTTTCAGCTTCTAGCTCTTTGATGAGCTTCTTCTGATGCTCTCCTTGCTGATACAACTCTGTGCTTCTGATGGACAACTTCTTATATGATTCAGCTAGTTCATCATAAGTTAGCTCCTCTTCATTTGATTCACCATCAGATACACACACACACTGTTTAGAACAGTAATATGTTTGGATGATTCTCCTTCTGATCCACTGTCAGAATCTTCATCAGACCAAGTGACTGTTAGACCTTTTCCATTCTTTTTTAGATATGTGGAACATTCCTTTCTAACATGTCCATATCCCCCACACTCATGGCATTGTACTCCTCTGCTTTGGTTGGCTTTATCTTCAATTTTTCTTTGTCAGCAGGCAAGCTTTTGAAATAAGGTTTAGACTTAGCATCTATCCTTTTGGCCAGTTTGTTGAATTGTCTTCCAAGCATGGCTATTGCCTCTTATAGATCTTCCTCTTTTTCATGATCTGAAGCCTCTGCAGAGTTTGAGACAAGAGCTATACTTTTGCTCTTTTTCTCCACAGCCTGATCACACATCCCCATCTCAAAGGTTTGAAGGGATCCAATAAGTTCATCCACCTTTATGTGGCATATGTCTTGAGCTTCTTCAATGGTTGTTACCTTCATGGCAAACCTTTTAGGTAATGACCTTAGAATCTTCCTTACAAGCTTTTCTTCAGCCATCTTTTCTCCCAAAGCTCCTGAGGTGTTAGCTAGTTCAAGAACATTCATGTAAAAGTCATGAATGGTCTCATATTCCTTCATTCTTAAACTTTCAAATTTAGTGGTCAGCATTTGAAGTCTTGACATTTTGACCTTGGAGGTTCCTTCATGAGTAGTTCTGAGAGTGTCCCAAGCATCCATTGCAAGTTCACAGTGGTGGACCAGTCTAAAGATGTTTTTGTCTATACCATTGAAGAGTGCATTCAATGCTTTAGAGTTTCCAAGAGCCAATGCCTCTTGCTCTTTAATCCATTCCTCTTCAGGAATTTGCACAGATACTCCATCCTTGTCAGTCTTCACAGGATGCTCCCAGCCATAGTTTGCAGCTCTCCAAGCCTTGCTGTCTAAGGACCTTAGGAAGGAAATCATCCTAGGCTTCCAATATTCATAATTAGAACCATCCAGAATTGGAGGTCTATTTGTGAATCCAATATCTTTATCCATAGTGCCAGAATTTAATTTCCCTATATCTCACCCAGTAATAAACTGGCAGGGTGCCTGCTCAAATGCCAATTTAAAATTCTGGCCAGTCCACGATGGATGTTCTAACAGAAGTTATAACATTCACTGTGACATTCACTACAAACCTACTATTATGCAGTAATTGTAAACCAGTAAATAACACAGTTGGTTGTTGACCCAGTTCAGTGCAACACACTTACATCTGGGAGCTACCAAGCCAGGGAGAAATTTCACTATCAGTAGAATTAATTCAGAGTCAAACCTCAAGTTTGCACTCTTCACTTAAGACCTACCCAATGACAATTTAACCTAGAGACACTCTAGACCTGAGTATACCCACTCACTCCCTACAATCACACAACAGTGATATCCAAAAACACTTTCAAATTAAACAGTAGTATGAAGAGACACTTCAACTACACACACCTTGATCTTGCTTCAAAGTTTTGATCAAGTGACACACACTCTTGCTTAACAGCTTCGAGTGGTACACAACCTAGAAACTACCTAACCAATGCAATCAACAGTTGCTTAGATTACAAGTGTTCCTAAGACACAATTGTGAAGGACAACCTCTTCACTTCTAAACCACTATGGTGATTTCTCTATCTCTTTATCTTCAACAGTTGCCTTCTAGGATTGCTTCTCCTGTTATTTATAGCAGCAAATCAGTCCTTGGGCCTGAGCACATAAATTAGGTTTTATCCATACTAAAACCTCTCTTCAGTATTCTGCGTGCTTGCCACTTTAATCAGGTACATATTAGTTCCCCTAGGGCCTCTAAGATGTCTCCTGCATTCCAACTTGAGCTTCTGATTTGTTTCCTGAGTTCTAGCTACCAGAATAACAAACCTGCACTTGATGTCATACGACCTATGTCATAACATTGAGTATGACATCCAACTTAACTTATAGTTAGCTTAGTTCACTTACCCTGCACAGTCCATATTATGAATGTACCAACATCAGACATGACATTCATATATACACTAATATTTTGCCACAAAATGCAGCCAATCAAGAGCACTTACAAGGTGGAAGGCCATAAGGAGGCAGACTTGCAATAGTAATGGCCGGTTGAGGATCCACAACAGTATTAGTAATTTTTGAGATAACAGTAGGCTGAGTATTCATCCTTGCATTGATGACTTGAAGCATCACTTCCCCGAAGGTCTTCGAGTTCATTATTGACACGATCAAGCTCTTGATTCTGTTCAGCCATCTTTTTCTGAGCTCGGGCTCTGGTGTTATATTGATGCAGAGGACTTAGGGTGACAGAACTGGAAGCGAGAGAACCGAGAATAAGAAACCGGGAGGAGAATGCAAATGCAAAAACATGATGCAATGCAAAGGTTTCAAGGATTTCAACGGTCAGTTACAAATATTTTCTAGGAAAAGCTGGAAAAGTTTTAGATTTGAAATGTAGATTTTTTTTTGAATTTGTAAAGGACTGTTGAATTCCTTAAAACCAGGAATGATATGATGCTGGATGCAACACACAAGCACACACAAGCAAACAAAGGTCCTAGGTTAGAGGAACATGAACGGAGCCAAGGTCTACCCATCTCGAAAGGTAAGTACTATGGGTTAATTGTACCTGCAGAACAAGGGTTCTAAAGAGGTGCCCAAAGTCATTAGCCCATCTTTTGGATATTATTAATTTCTCGATTACTCGGTGGTTAATAATATTCTTAAGAGAACCTCTTTTGAGTGTAGCATCGCGTAGCAACTATTTTAGGAATACTCCTTCATAGTCCTTGCACTACGTCCTAAATAAGGCCAAAGTTGTGTTTAGGTAACTACGGTCCTCAGTATCATCGACTCCAATCGAAAATAGTGAATGTTTTCACGAATACTCGTTCAACAGTGTTGTTTTCGAGAGGGCCTCAACTGAGTGGTGATTCTCAAGTCAGCTTGGTCGGGAATCACTCCCTATAAGCCTCGTCGAATATATCACCTTCCTATAAAAATTGCACTCAAGTTTGGGTGTAGGACTTATCTCACAACAAAGATACCCCAAGCAAGGTACAACATATATATACAAGCAAGCAGATAATAAAGCAAAATAGCAAGCATAAAAACAAGATAAGGATAACCCTCAAAAGGTCACGATTCCCCAGTGAAGTCGTCATTTTCTGTTGCGGTGAGAATAATATATCAAACTATTTTAATTAATTTGAATCACATCTTTAGTTCACAACCGGTCTTTGATTTATCTGAAGGAAAGGTTAAAGAAAGGAAAAACCTATTTTGCATCATAAACACAATGCGAGGAAAGATCTAGGGTTTGGGGGTTGGTTAAGCTTAGGGAAGGTATTAGCATCCTAAACTTTTATAGTACTCTACATGAACCTCTTGTTTTAAAATGTGTTATTGCTAAGTTATCTGCTTAAAAGTAATGCTAAGGGTTAAAGGTAAAGAGAAGGACCTAAGAGGTTAGTCCTAAGTATACTCGCCAAGATTCGCATCTTGTGCCTACGTATCCGAGGTAGGGGATGCAATCAGAGTAATCGTAGTTCTGCTCGAAAGGGAGGAAGAGGAACTTCTTGACTGTGGTCAAGGTTCTAGGGGGAAGTAAACGTTCATAGGGAAGCGCTTGCATTGGAGTGCGGCGACTCCGATTTCTATGTTAAAGTTGAATTGAAAAGGTGAATAGTAAGTATTCCACGGCGGGAACTTACATTTAGTGCGGCGACTCCTTATCCTAAGGCTAGGATGGGGTGAGGATGAAGGCATTGACACATCGGTCAAACGGGAAAACCTTTCCTTCGGAGGGGAATAACGATAAAATAAAGCGATGATAGTTGAAAATGTAAAATGATACACAAGTAATGATGATATATGAGATATGGTTAGAGATGAATTGCGAGGAAGATTAAGTGAAAATGGTGAATTTTGGAATTTAATTAGCGGTTAGAAGGATGGATTAGTTGTTTTTGAGAATTTTGAATTAGATTAGTTAATTTAAGTGAAAATTGGCAAATGTTAGAAATTAATTATTTATGTGATTTCTGCGAATTTTTGCGATTAAAAGAAAATATTAGAATTTGGATTATAATTAAATTAACAAAAAAGTGTTAGACTATTTGATTTTAAAATTATTTATTTTTGTGATTCTTGAGAATTTTTGTGTCTAACTTGAAAAGGTGTCTAAAAATTAAATTAAAATGCAAAGATAAAATAAATTAATTTAATTTTTAAATTTAAAAAAAGATTATTTACTTTTAGTAAAAGAAAACTTAATTAACTAGCAAAAACTCTATAAATTCATTTAAATAAACTAAGGATCAATTAGGTTACTAAAATATTTTATATTTTAAATGAATATTTATTTTTTGTGAATTTTAATTTATTAAAAAGAAAAAAGAAATGAAATAAAAGCTAGCATTGTTTAATATTTTTTTTTATTAATTATAAGAAACAATTAGAATCAAAAAACTAAATTAGCATTTTTATTATTTATTTATTTATTTTAAAAAAATTAAATTAAGTTAAATTTATTATTACCTATTTTTATTGTTTTTTTATTCGATTTCTTTTGTAATCAATTATTTTCAGATTTTAGATTTTTAAAGAAACTTGTTAGTGTTAGTAAGTTAGTTATAGTGGTTAGTTATATTATTATTATCATTAATAAATTACAACCATAAACATAAACAAAAAAATGATAAAAAAATAAAAAAGGATTGGGTCGGGCTGGGTCACCACTCCCCAGACCCGATCCGGGTCAGCCAAATAAAAGGGGATGGGGGAAGCAGAATTAGGGTTTTAACCCTAATCTGCAAGTTGGCCGCGACGCCCTCTAAGGGTGGCTCTGTTGAGAATTTTTTTGTTTTTCTTTCGTCCGTTTGTGAATCCTCTTCCTCTTCTTGTTTGGCCGCGAAACGCTTTCTCTCTTCTCTTTTTGTGATATTACTTTCTTCTTCTTCTTTTTCTGAAAAATAAACAAGTAATAGATTAACAGATCAAGATTGGATTACGTTTTTGTGGGTTGTGATGTTTTGATTTATGATCCGCGATCTTTGACGGTGGTTTTACGATTTGTGGTTGGCCAATGATGGTTTCTAAGGCCTATGGAGTTTTCGGATCTGTTGAGATTCTCAAACGAGGATCTCCGGATTTCGTTGAGACGACTTGTGTGGTTGACGGATTGTTGGTGGTGGGTGTTATGGCCGGTGAAGACACGATTCTGAGGCCTTTTTGATTTTTGGATTCGTATTGATGGATCTCGTAAGAAAACTCTTGTGATGATATTTCGGTGATTTCGGATCCGCGGTTTTGATTGTGACCGGATGAATTTTTCTATGATTTTTTTTTGTGGTAGTGGTGATTTTCGATTTGGGTTCTCTGTGATGATGATTTTTCGGTTTTTGTTTCTGATCTTCTCCCCCCTTTTTTCTGCCCGGATCTTGTTGTTCTTATAGAAATTGTTTTTGACACGGTTTGAAGAAACTTAAAGTTGTTTCCTTTTTGCAAAAACATGTTCCAACATGTTGGATTATTCCATTTTCAGACTTTAAACATTGATGGAGATGGTATTCCGGTTTAATTTGTTGTGGTGATATTTTTGGTATGTCCAGATCCGGTTTTGTGCAGAAAACGATTTTTGGGATCTGATTATGATTTTTATATTAATTTCCTACATCGTTTTTGGATCCAGGGTTCTTGATAATTAAAAACCGGATTTTGTTGGTTGGATTATTTTTGATCCAGATCTTGGATTATGGATTTGGATATGTTGGATTGTTTCTGATCTGGATTTTGGATTAAGGACCCATTTGGCTGCAAAATCACTTTTTCACAAAACACTTTTCCTCTCTCTCTCTCTCTCTTGGAAATTTTGAACAAAATTTACCGTATTTTTGTCGAGGTCGGAAACAGAAATGAGGGGTTTTGGCGGCATTCACTTGTTGCCCCTCCCGGACCCGATGATGAATGTAGTCTGAGGGTCCGAAAAATATAAATAAAAAAAATCCTTTTTCGATTAAAATAAATCCCATTCTAACCAATTTTCAGTATTTTTGCAGGTTAATATTCGGAGACGGAAATACAGGATTCGAAGACATAGTCTTAGGATTTTTAGAACTTGTAATTTCTCGAAACAATGTAAAATTCGTACTTCTAATTTGAAAATGATGTATATGAACTCAACTTAAATAAAATGTACATTCAATTTATCTGAGTAATTTAAATACAAATTTCTTTCCCAAATAACTTTAATTCTCCGCAGTCTGGATCTGAAATTTCTAATAGCTCGCAATTATTTGAAACCGCTGACATTCATTATGAATTCGATGCGAATCATGAATCGACTCAAACTGTGTTTTTAACTCATAACCAGTAATAAAATAGAGAATACGACTTTAAACTCATATAGACAAAGCCTTTGGGCATAATCCTCGCGTCGATTCAAATTATACTCCGTCCACGCTTCAACGACCTCCAAACAATACAGTTATAAATCAAACAACATTCTAAAATCCATCTGACGACTAAATCCTGGTTCTCGAATAAGGATGGACTGTATCAAGAAGAATCTGACGTTAATACTGTCATAGAATTTCAAACCATTCTCAAACAAGAAACTCTAATTGCATGTGGATCCTCTGATAATGAGTTGGCTCTGTAATCGTCAACAGACTGTGAACCAGCGATACTTCTGCACTTCACGAATTACAGGCACACAGTAATATTTTCCGGCCTTTTCCACACACCTGCAAAACGAACAATCTGAGCAAAATGGTTAACGGTTAGTTAAAAGAAAATATGGCACAAGATGAAATGCAAAATGATCAATGATTTAAGGGTAAAATTTGGGGTACGACACCAACTTCTCCCCAGTTGAAGACCAGTGGTTATTGGCATCACTTAGATCCAATTGTTATTGGTGCCTTTGACGTGGTCGCCACAAATCTCAGAAAGTTTAGTAGTTACTAGCATTGTTTGAAGATCCAATGATTATTGGTACTTGATTTGGTTATTACCAATTTCTTCAGAAAGTCTAGTGGTTACTAGCATTGTTAAAACCAAACGTTATTGGTATACCTGTGATTTGGTTGTCATCGGTCTTTCTAAAGTCCAATGGTTACTGGCATTGCTTAAGTCCGATTGTTATTGGCGCTATGAGTTGGGTTATTACCCATTTCCCCATTGAAATCCAGTGGTTACTGGTATTGCTTAAACCCAATCGTTATTGGTACCTTTGTTCTGGTTGTCACCATATTTCTACCCTGAAAGCTTAGTCATTACTAACACCCCCAGGAAGTCTAGTAGTTACTAGCACTGCTTAAATCAATTGTTATTGGTAGGAAGTTCTGGTTGTCACCAGTGTCCCCGACGAAGCCTTGGTTTCCCCAGTCGAGTCTCGGAGATCTAGTGGTTACTAGCATCCCCGATGCGCCAGGTCTTATTTCTAATCCTTTCCTGAAGATCCCATTCAAACTCTTCGTTATAGGAGGTTCCTCATTTTGCCTTATCCCCAGTGAGAATCGTGTCTCTGGTCTTTCGCTTTCCCGGTGGAGATTTGTTTTATTCCCTAGTGGAGTGTGTTCCCTTCTTTCCTCTATGAAGACTTGTCTTCCCCGATGGAGTTTTTGTCCTTGTGTGAAGGATTACCCTTGAGGTAGCATCATTAGTCATGTTTGAACTATTACTGGTTTTGCCTTGGATCTTTCCCCAGTGTTTCGGGTCCCCTGTGAGTAGTTACTCGTTGTTTTACCGTTCTTTTATCTTTTGCTCGTGTGTCAGCATTTGTCTTGCACTCCAAGCATCATAAAGTATCATTTAGAATTCATTGAATTTTAGCATTTGTCCTTTTGCATACCATCGGATCTAAGGGACAAAATTTCTGGTTTGCTATATTTAAATACCTTTCACTACGATTCTATGAGAGTTGTTATCTCTCATTGCCATCTAGTGAAGATATTTAAATAGGGGCAACTGTTGCACCCCAAATTTTGACCCCTTAGATCTTCATCATCATTCTAGGAGCATCACCATTTGATTGTCTAACCTTAACCTATTTCAAGTTTGTCTTTGTCAAGATACAGGTGAATTAGAGTTTCATATAGTTAGGAATCGAGGTTTCAATGGTTTGATCAGTCAATGTCTTGGATTGATTCTCCATGGAACAAATCTTTACATCATTAAAGATACCATATTGGGTCAAGTATGAATCCAATTTGAGGTTGTCACTCAAAGATCAAGAACAGTGCAGTCCAGGACACCCGATTAGGGTTCCTGATCAGGAAAAGTCAACTGTAGTTTGACTTTTGATTTAAAAGACATTCCAATGATGGAATAACGGTCCATGAAGCTCATATGGCTTAGTGAAGTCCACCCAATAAGTTTCAAAGTCTCAAAAGATCCAGAACATCAATAGTCGATTCGGGGTTTTTCGATCGACCGATCCGTTTGACTGAAAAGTCAACTCTTTGACTAAAAGAAATTTGACCTTAAAGTTTGAAGCAAATATGTTCCTAATAAAATATTAAATGTATTCATAAATTTTTGTGACCATTGGATCAAGGATTAGGAGTAATCGAAAAAGTCGGGAATTAGGGTTTTGAAAGGGACAAGACCATAAATTCCTAACCACACATCCAAATGAGGTGGTTCAAAGCTTGTTGTAAAGGTCTTGACAGGTCCTACAAAAGTGTCGCAGTGGTCTATGTACAAAAAATGCATAGATTTGGAGTTATAGTCAAAATCATCATAAGAGGAGAAAAACACGTAGCAAAATTCCAAGTTTTTGGCACTTTTAAACATGTTTTTAGCCAACTTTGAGGGTTTTTTGACCTAGTTCCACTTGGAATTTGAAACTTTCGTAAACATGAAAGTTTTAGAGCATAATGAGGGCTTTCTAGAAAGTACAAGAACTCCTCCATATCCCTTGTGAGCTGAGAGTTTCAAAGGGGATAAGTTGGGCCTAAACACTTGATTGTCATCATGTTAAAACTCAACATAAACTTGATTTCCAACTATGCACTTCATTTCTAACCATGGAATGACATCTAATATGATGTGTTAGAGGATGCAATGAACTAGATCAAAAAGGAATCCAAGCAAATCCAAGTTTTCATCCAAAATCCATTTGTTTATTAAAGAAAAGTACAAAAGGTACACCATGAGAGAGAGTATTGGTGGCTGCAGCTTGGGGGGTGTCTTTGCTCACTTTTTGGTCACTTCTCACAGCTCATTGCTAGCTGGTTTAAAGGGGCTAAACTCCTTGAAAGCAAGCAAAGCCTGCAGAACCAAAACCATCACATAGATTCATGAGATTTTTCACTAAAACCACCTTGAAAACCACTTAAGCAAATTTGTCCAAACCTTTCACTTTGCTTATAAATAAAGTTTCCCTATCATGTTATTCCACACACCAGAGCCCTCTAAACCCAAGAGAAAACATAGCTCTCATTCTATCTTGCTTTGCTTGTAAGTGAAGAAAGTCACAAAACCACCAAAAATTGCCTTATGCAAGTTCCATACCAGCTCCATTTCTAGCCATAAAACCACCATAAAGACCATCCACACAAACTTAAAATCACCATTTGAAGCTATTCCAATCATTAGTTTCATCAAAAAAACCATAAATCCAAAAGTTAACTCCTCACTCACTTAAGTTTGACTTTTATGCATAATATGGAACAATTCACTACCTAGATCAATTTCCACTACTTTGACACTTTGAACACCCTCTATTTAGGTCATATTAACTGTCCATAACTTCAAATAACAACTGGAAATCTATCTACTCAAACTGTCCTTAAGATTTCTTTGTTTCTTCAAGAAGAAGCAACTTCACAAGCTTGCTCAAAGGAGGGAGGAATCTCTTGTTTTTGTAGCTAGCTTATTGTGGGAAGACTATAAGAGGTATGTAATCCTAAACCTTCTCATTATTATGCATCATGTATGTATTGATTGCTTTGTTGAATGATTTAAACACTGTTATGTTTAAATTGTACTATGCTGTCAAAAACTGTCATGGAGTTTGTTAACTTTCAGTATGGATTTGATATTGTTATGTCAAGCTTACTATTGCTACAACATTGTCATGTTTGTTACTGTTAGTGCTAGAGGTTTTTGGCTATAAAATTGTTGATTCTTGTTGAGATGTATAAATGTTGTTAGACTACAACTTAGGGCAATGGGTGTGTGTGTTGACTTTGGTAAAAGAATGTACATGTGCTGTTGAAACAGGTGGTGTATTGTTGACATTGTTATGTTGAGCTTGTATTCATTGCTGTCAAATGTATTTCTCATAATAAAACCTGTTTAAAAGCAACTGTCCTATCATGTATGAATGGAACAGTTTGTTGGATAAGTTTGAATGTTGCCATGATTGAAATTTCACTGCTGTTAGGGATGTCTTGAGTTGGAGTTTGTCAACTCATGATGACTTACTTTGAGTGATTAACTCTTTGATTAAGTATACACTAGTTTGACTTGGCATTTTAATGTCAAAATGTGGATTTACATAGTTCTAAGTTTGGTTCTTTGTTTGATTTTTGAGTTGTAACTTCATATGTGCTTTGAGCAGTTTTGAACTTTAACAATGTTTTAGGTTGTAACTATATTGTTTTGAAGTTTGAGTTTATTAACTCATGTCTTGTTGCTGCCAAAACTGATTCCTCATGTTTGAGTTTGTTTATTAGAGTTACATGTGTATGCTTAGTCTTTACATTGTTGCTAAAGCTCCTCCTAAATGTGCTTTGTTTTGACTTAACATTGTAATGATTAAGTCTGCAACTTTTCTGTTTGAATTTATTTTTAAGTTGGCTTGCCCAAATATCTATTGTTTGCATTAAGTTAATGACTGTTTTTAGAGTTAGGGTTGTTGTTTATTTGATGGTTTTGTCCAATGTTGAGATGATTCATATGAGGTGCTGATTGATCAACATAGTTATGGTTGTACCTATGCTGTCTTAAACTGTTTTGAGGTTTGAGTTGGCAACTCATGATTATTGCTATTAGAGCTTTGTATAGGGACTGCTGTTAGGATGATTGGTTTTTATTATGTCAAGAAGATTACATTTGTGTTATAAAAGGCATACTGTCATAAACTTGTAAGTTGTTATGAGAATGAATGTTGGACTAGTTGTTGATTGATCTAGACATCGTCATGTTGGGGCTCATAACTGTGTTTGTCATGATTTATTCTTAGGGTTTAAGCTTGTCAGTTTATGCTTGCTGTTGAATTTTGTTTCTCATACTAAAGTTTGGATCGTGAGGTTCCTGCATAGGTTTATGTTGTTATTAAAACTGTTAGTGAATGTATTGGTGCATTGATTCTGCCAGCTTCCTGCTTTGAGGTTTGATAACCTCTGATGCCATCAAGCTCAACCTTAATTTGTTGCAATTTATTTGTGTTGAGTTCTTAATCAGCCGTAGTTTGGATTAATGAACATTGCATTGTCATTGAGTCATTTGTTTTAACATTGTCCATATACCAAGTCTATTTTAAACCATTTCACCAACTTGCAATTTGAGAATCGCTTTCTGATTCATGGCAAAACTGAGATCCCTCTTTGAATTTAATCCATGAGCAACATGTTTAGAACACGAGCGCATGATATCACATGCACATGGTGGCAGAATTGGCAAGATTTTGGTCCATGATTCATAAGGTCTTGAGTTCAAGTCTTGGATGAGACACTTGTTTATTTTTAATTACTAAAATCTTTGATTTTTCTTTAAATTTTATATTAACACAACTTTATTATTTTTGATTGGTTCTTTTTGCTAATATCTTGTATTGTTGCATATTTTCATATAGTATTTAAAGAATTTTAAAATTCATATTTTAGAAACACTTTATATTATAAGAAAGTTACGTTCCATTTTAGGGTTTTTACCCTCCTATCTTTCAACTTTCTTTTCAAAACTTTTGATTTTATTTTCTTTGAGTTTAAATTGAAATTGATGTGAGCTTGGTTTCTTAACTCTTTTGTGTGCTTGACTATATGCATTTCAATCTTTCCGGTAAGCATCGGTTTGATTTACATTTACAATTGTGTGTTTGTAAACCATATTATAGTTGTGTTTGTAAACCATATTTATAGAAAAATAAATAAATAGATAACAATAAAAACTCCATAATAGCAACAATCTCTCTCTACATTCTCTCTCTTCAAATCTCTTCTCCTCTCGCTCACTCTCTCTTCCTCAATCGCGATCCATTTCTGCAAAATCACCCCCAAAATATCAATTTCACGCTATTCCATTCCTAGATTGTATACCTATCCTTCGATCCGCATAGCTAATCTTTAGAAATTCCAAACCCTAGTTCTTTTTCTTCTTTCCCCCCTTTTTTTATTGCACAAACCCTAAATTTCATGGGTATTCCACAATTTTTTTGAATTAAATCTCTATCTCCCGTGAATCTGTGTTCTGAGTTTTGCTCAAGGGGTGATGATTTGTATATACCAATCTTTACGTTTCATTCGGGAATTTCATTGAAGGAGAGAGTAGTTTTTTCAACTTTTTTTCTGGGGTGATATTGCTCGATTTTCGCAAAAGTGGAAGCTTGAGAGGGTTTTGGATGACGAGTCTCGTTGATTGAGCTGGATCAGTGAGTGGGATTGTTTGTGTATATTGGTTCTAGGTTTTGGGTTTTTTTGATAGCTTTGAAGATTTTCGTATAAGGTATTGTAGAAATAAATGATGAAAAAGCAGGAATTGTTGGCCTTATGATTGAACTAGAACAATAATACTAATATTTTGGGTTTTTTTTAACCTGTGTACTGTATCTGGCGTTGGAGCAGAAATATTTAGTCAAATATAGTTTCCTTAAGGAGAGTGTTGAACCTATGTTATGAGTTCTATGATTGTTGATGGCTAATGCTCTTTGTGGGCTGTAGTAATACTCTGCATTGTTCATCGGTTGAAAATATTTGACATTGGTTATCAACTTTGTTAGCATACGTATTGTGTGGAGGGAACAAAATGAGCTTAGAAAACGAAGATCAGAACTTGTTGGATCAGGCAACTGATAATGGATTGCAAAAGTAAACTTCTCTATCTTCTATGATTAGCTTATTGTATCATATTTCTTATGATGTTTATAATTTAAAATGTGATGCATATCATAATACCTATTTGTTGAGGTTTGCTCAGGAAGTTGAAAATTTCATACACAAGAGAGTTTTTGTTGTCTATTAGTGGATTGGATGTATGCAAAGAGTTTCCAAGTGGGTTTGATCAATCGCTTTTAAGGTATATATTAAGCTATATTGCCGGAGTGCTAACATTTTCCTTTTAGCCATCTTATATGTATTTAAGCTCTATGTCTTGCGTGCCTTGCTTTTCTGCATGGAAAACAGTGAATTTGAAGATGCTTCACTGGATCGACATAGAAGTACTGGTGCTCTACCAACGCATAGTTTCAGACGCAATGAGTACAGTTCATCCCCTCCAACCAGAGGGGATATGAATAACTTTTCACGGGGAACTCATGGAAAATGGGATTCTCGCTCTTCTGGACGTTCAGACAGAGACATTGATTCTCAATCGGAATGGGATTCAGGTGTTTACACTTCATCTACAAAAATACTTCATTTCTTTCTAATTTTTAAAATACAAGAATTCTAAATGCCTCTACAAGTGACAAACATTTGGATAAATATGGAATTATTCTGTGCCTGTCATTTTTATGGATGTTGGAGTAGAAGTTTTACGTAAGTCGAGTTTTATGTTGCTATTTCATTGTCAATGTCAATATACAGATTCTGGAAAACGTATTGGCAACCAGTCTCGTAGATCTTTGCAAGGTCCTGAGCACGATGGACTTCTAGGTAGTGGCTCTTTTCCAAGACCTGCTGGGTATGCACCTGGGTTGTCTGCTCCTAAGTTTCGAGCTAATGACAATTACCAGCCAAATCGGTCAAATGAGCCCTATCTCCCTCCTCGTCCTTATAAGGTTATCTCACTTATCTGAAGTTATATATATTTCTCAGACAGATGTATATTAGCCAAAGTGTATTGATTACTTCAAAAAATTCTCAAATCTCAATCATGTATATTTTATATTTGATGTGTTGAAGCTATGGACAGTGTTGAGATATTAAGCAATTAACTCTGAGTCTGTTATAATTTGTTAATTTGGATACTTGCTAGGCACCCCACTCTCGTAGAGAAACTAACGACTCTTTCAATGATGAAACTTTTGGCTCCTTGGAGTGTACAAGTGAGGACAGGGCAGAGGAGGAAAAAAAGAGAAGAGGTATATGTTATTTTCTTGAAGATATTGTCTAATTGTTTGAATGATGTCTTGAAATATATAGAAAATGCACAACAACAACTTACAGGGATTCTTCCCATTTATGGATGAGATTTTCTCTCGTTTCTTAAGCTGTACATGCTATATTTTAAGAAGGCTAATCATGTCAAAATGCATGTCGTACTGCGCAGTACATTGTCTTCTGCTCTACACAGCACATAAAACCTGTTAGAAAACCTCCACAAAGTTGATGGGGCCTGAGACAATGTTGCTACTTGCTATAGCCCTATCCCCCCTCCTCTTCTAATTGATTGGCTTGATCTCACATATATTACCTATGAGAAACTGATGACTGGCAAGGCCGAGAGGCATGTACTTGTTCTAGAAATTGACAAACTGAAGGGTTGACGTATGGAGAAGAGATAACATGATTGGCAAAAGCATCATGTGTAGAATGATGGCTCAATGCACCACTCAATATTTTTTTATGTCCTCATGAAAATTTGGATCAATAGTGTTTGATGAGCCTTACTATCATCTGAATTGGGAGGTGTTGGATTGAGTAAGCTAACCCAAGCTTAGCTTAGAAACTGCAAATTTAACTAATGCTCCAAACAAATAGTAGGCATAGGTGTCGGATTGAGTAAGTAAACCCAAGCTTAGCTAATAAACTGCAAAGTTAACTAGTGCTCCAAACAAATAATAGACATAGCACAATATTTAGAATAGTAAGTTTGGCAATGGTTGGGCGAGTCTATATCGTAATGGTTATTTTCTAAGACATGTCTCTCAGCCTTGTCAGTCACCAGTTTCTCATAGGTAAGTTTGTGGATGATTGAGGGAGTTTATATCATAGTGGTTAGTTGTTTTTCTAAATAAAAGACCCAGAATGTATTAGCTGAGTGATTAAGCTCGGTAGTGCATAGAATATCCTAACAACTGAAATATTAAGCTCTATAGTGCACAAAATATCCTAACTTGCAAAGGATGCGAATGGTGTTGCATTCAGTTTCAACCCCACAGTTCCCATCTCAAACCAGAAAACATGAGGTGAAAGAACCCAACAGGATAATGAGGTGAAAGAACCCAACATGAACATACACATCATTGTAAGTTTGCAATGAACCCAACAGGACAATGAGGTGAAAGAATCCAACTCTGATAATCTGAAACTTAGCTCTACTGAACTGAATCCAACTGCAATGAGGGGAACACAACCCGCCCTTCTTACATTCTAGCAATATCAAACCCTGTGTAACTTTGCGATGAACCCAACAGGACAATGAGGTTAAAGAATCCACAACTCTAATGAGCTGAAACCTAGCTCTACCGAACTTAATCCAACTGCAATGAGGGGAACACAAACCACCCTTCTTACATTCTAGCAATATCAAAAATCTGTTTTGTCATTTAATTCATTTAAATTGTTATTCTTTTCAAGTGTGTGCTGAGTTGTGAACCAACCTTATGATTTGGGAACATGTTAATCAACTCTGAATATCTGTCTTGGGTAGGTCAGATCATAACGAGGCAAGTCTACAGAAATTTTAAATAATACCTGAATGCTCAGTGCAAAAATCATCAAACAAAACTAGTAATTGTGAATTGAGAAATTTCCCTGGCTATTTTCAAGGAGATAATCTGAACCCCTTTGTGCAACAGATAAGCCACTGATATGATCCCACTAAAATGAACACTGAAATTTTTTGGTGCCATGAGTTTGCTTCATAATTATTTCAAATATAGAAACTTCAGACACAATTTAGGGCATTCTTTTCATTTAAAGACGACATCTGCTGTAATTCCCAAGGTGGCATGCTCTACTTTGGGAAGGCTAATCAAGTGCTTGAAAATAGAAATAGAAAGCCCATTGTCTGGCATACACTAAGTGAAACGCATTGCCTGCCGCTGTACACAACATAAATCCATTAGAATTTTAAAAGATGCCACAAGGTTTTTAAGGGCTGGGCTGTTTTGCAGTAGATAGGCTTGCCTCATGTCTCACCACTAGATATTGTGGTGCTTGGTAAACTGTATTTGTTCTCATTATTTATTACCTTAATGTTCTGTTTAAATTTGTAATTAGGTCCATTTGTAAAATCATGTATAATAAATTTAACTTCAATGAATGACAACTTTTTTGCCAGCCTCTTTTGAATTGATGAGAAAAGAGCAAACTGAGAAGCTTAAGATGAACCCAGACAAGAATAAAGTGGATTTTGACCTTTCTTCACTTATCGACGATGATTCAAAAAGGCTCGTTGCTGGAGGCAATGAGTCAATGGAGCCTCCTTTGACTTTAGTAGCTTTAAGCAATGATGAGAAATCTTCTTCCCATTCACTTGCTTCAGCAAGACCACTTGTACCCCCTGGTTTTGCAAACACAAAGTTGGAAAGGAATATGGGTACCAAAATATCCTCTAACACTCATGTAGCAGAGGTAACTAGTTGACACTTTTTATCCACCTTGTTTGTGGCCTTTGAATGCTGTCAATTTTAGAATGTTAAGCTCAAAGATCAATTGCCTGAAGCGTTCAACTTGGCATACAATTTGGTATTAATTTTTTAAGTTGTAAATGTTGATATTGTCTTTTATAAATGTTACGTATCTGGATAGAGATTTTTTGATGTTATTGTTCAGAGTTAGTGTGGAATGTTGGTGTTTTGGGTTGGAGAACCGAGTCCTTAGCATGTCATGTTTTTGTGATGATAATCATTAATGAAAGTTTGTACAGTTCAGAATAAGTTCTCTGGTAGCATGAAAAATTTGAAATTTCAAAAAGCCTTTGTCATTCCAAAGTGTGTTTATAGAATAATATTCAGTGTCTGAAGAGAAATCTCAATCATGCAAAGTTCAAGAGTTTGAAAGCAAAGGGTAGCTTGATTCAACGGCACTAGTTTTCTAAGTGCTGAGAATTTAATGTCAACAATTAAATTAGTCTCACAGAACAGCTTGTTTTGATTGTGATGTTTTGCTTCAAATGCTGGGTTAATGTCTAATATCAAAGAGAAAGTTATAAGGCAATTAGGTTTTTATATAGCAACTTCCTTATAAGAATTAAATTGACATAGAGATGGTTTATGGTCGTGAACTGTAACTTGACATGTTGTTACCAACAATGTAAGGGAGGAATCAAATAGATTGTGATATAGTATTTGATAGCACCCTCTATTTAAATGTTTAGCAATCAAGTTCCAATATCAAGTCTCAACATTTAAATTTTGTATGGTAAAAGTTTTCTATCGAGGGTCTTAATCTTAAACTGGATTATGATTTTGGTCTTTATTTTCCTTATTGGATGCCAAATCAACATGGAAGATACCATAGGTTGCTGGTGCATTATTTCTTGCTTTCATGCTGCTTTTCCCCATATATAGACAGGGAGCCTAGGCACTGAGAACTAACTTTAAAATTAAATTGAAAAACTTAACGGATTTTTAGTAACTTTCGCAACATGCAACTATTCACAGCTCTTTTATGCATTTTTGACGTCTCTGGTTTTTTATGCAGGCTGGGAAACCTGAGCCCGGAGATACCCGGGGTAGCCATGTATTCAGTATAAATCCTGAAAATAAAGAAGGAAACTTATCAACCATGCACGTGGATAACAATCAACAGAATCTTCAAAGGGCAGATATAAATGTTTCAATCAACAATGAGAAAGAAAATACTTCTAATTTATCATCTTCTGTGGATATCCCCAACATTAAAACTGGAATTAATGATCAACTAAGAAAGAGATCTGCTCTTTCAGAAGCCTTGGAAGCATCAGATGACAATACATTTATTCCACTTAAGGCTGAAGTAAAAGGAAAGGAGGCCATAGGAGCAGCTTTCAATCCTGAGAGTTCTGAGTCTATCCTATACAAGCTTTTTGGTAATGCTTCAACGCTAACCAGTGGCATATCTACTAGTATTGTTGAGGTAATTAAAGAAATTATTGGAATTTCATATACTTGTGACGCAAAGACAGTTTGACATATATATTTCTAAAAATGAATACTTATTGGACTAGATGTATTGTGATTTGGATCAGAGTTTGTTCTGTTTTACTTTACTATGAGTTGACTTTTTATGCTCTTGTAGCAGTCTGATCATAAAGCAGATGAGACATGGAGTCCACATGCCTTCCAATCTTCGAAGTTTGCTCATTGGTTTGCTGAAGAAGGTATGTGTGTAGATATGTACATGCATAAGTGCTTTGAAGTTTTTATGCATTACAGTTGTACTTCGTAAGTGCTTCAAAGTTTTTATGCATTACTGTTGTACTTCGTAGGTGCTTCAAAGTTTTTATGCATTACAGTTGTACTTCGCAAGTGCTTCAAAGTTTTTATACGTTACAATTGTATTTTGTAACTTTATGTTAACTTGTTTTCTTCATTACCCACTTACCATAATGCAGAAAAGAAGTCGTTGGATGATTTGACACCTAAGCCAAATGACCTGCTCTCGCTTATTGTTGGCGGTGAAAAGGGTGGGCTACAAGTTTCCAATGTAGAGAAAACCCATCATGTTGCACCAAATTTTAATTTCCAAAATCCTGAACCAGCTGGTGAGGGCATACCAACAAATGTAACCCATACCGCTATTAGTAACTCTGAGCTATCTTACAAGAGCGATGTACCTGAAATTTTACCTGCAGTTCTTACATGTGAAGATCTTGAACAGTCAATTCTATCACAAGTTAATGAAAATGGTTTGTCATCTCAGCCGTGCTTGCAGGACAAAGATTTTGGTACAGAGGCTGGGCAGTCCAATTCAATTGATGGTCATGCATCCGAGCACCTTCTTTCTTTGTTACAGAAAGGACCCTTACATAAAGATGTGGAACTATCGTCTGTTATACATTCTACTGATACGGTGCACAACACTGAAAGAGCAACTACTGGAAAATTTCTTGATAATCCAGAGAAAGTAAATGCAGATGCTTCTAATTCATCAAAAACATTGACGCTGGAAACACTTTTTGGATCAGCTTTTATGAAGGAGCTGCAATCAGTTGGAGCACCCCTTTCTGTTCAAAGAAGTTCAATTGGATCTGTAGGTGCTGATTTTTCAGAGTCTCAGTTGTTTCCTTTCCCTACCTCAGACAATGTCAATCCTCCTACTGGCGAGCTTACACTGAACAGACATGGAAGTGGTGGTGCCTTTCCTTCAGAAAAAACTCATCAACCCAAATCAAATAGATTGGAAGAGCAGTGGTTAGGGTATGGAGATTCTCATGGAGATGTTAATTCATCGCTACTTCAAAGTGGGATTTCCAAGGCTAGTGGTTTCAATCGATCTCACGATTTTCGCCTCCCTGAAGAAGATAGCTTGGTTTCTGTTAGCGACCCTCTGCAAACCTTTTTATCTGTTGGAAATTCAGCCAAGGCAGATTTGTCTCAAGACACACCTGCTGAGATTACTAGAAAACTGGCAGCTCTAAATTCTGCATTTAGAGACGAACGGCTTATGATGAGAAATCAAGGTCAAGCATACCCTCGTGGTCCTTATGAAATAAGGGAACCTGGTATTCCATATCAAAATCTCAACGCCCACCGGTCTTCACAGCTCCAACCCCATCAGTTGAATCACATTGGTCCAATGTTCAATCAACCGGACTCACATTCTCCTCATATTAGCTCTTATATGAAGCATGTGACTTCTGAAGGCATGGTCCATCATGACTCTCCATCCAACCGTCATTTTCCAGGAAATATGCTTCGTCCTCCTTTCCACCAACCAAGCAGTGTTGTAACTGGGTTTGATCCTCCTGCTCATCACCCTCTGTTACAACAGATGCATATGCAAGGGAACCTTCCTCCACCTCATCTATTACGAGGTTTCCCAAGGGGTGGAGCTATGCCCCCTCATCCCGGTAATCCGATGTCTGGTATTATGCAGGAACCAAACCCAATGCAAGGCTTCCCATTTAGTGGCCAGCAGCATTTAGGGGGCCCTGGAATGCAATTGCAAGGTAAAACATTATTTGATGTGCATTGCTACACTGTTAGTTTTTCTTTTTCTATTTATTTATATATATTTATTATTATAGCTTCAGAGTCAGACTGATATTAATCCTGAATTGCTTTCAATAGTTTACTTGTAGAAAAATGTTTTTGGGCATGGATTAGTTGGTATATCAATTCTGTTGCAATCATTTTTGGATACTTGATCCTTCTAAAGTTCATAATTTTTCAGTGGTTGTAGTTTTTTTTTTCATGACAAGGAATTTAGTGGTTGTATTTTATGCTTATTGGGATTGATTGATCTTAGTTTTTTAAATTGAGCATTTATAATCTTTTATTCTTCTAGTTGAAGACGACATGGATTGTGAGTTTGACAGCAGGTCATTTGCAATTCTGATTGCGGCTTTATTTTCATAATCACTATATTGTTTGATATTTTGAGGCCTGCACATGTTTCACTGACCTTGAGGTCCAATGGACTATCAAAGCTAGTTCAATCAATCTCGCATTTCCTTCTGCACATTCACAGTTACACAGTTTCATCAGATAATGTATTAATTAGTTATTGCTTGTTCTGGTTTACACGATTGAGCTCGTTCAGTCATGGGTATGTATGTCATATGTAATCTAGTGCACTAGTGTGGAAATCTAAATTGCCTGACAAACTGTTGATAAATTGATTTAGGATCTTACAACTGAATATTGATCATCAGTTTTATTCTCTCTCAATACATGTTCAATTCCTGATAAATATATATATATATTTTTGGTTATTTTATTAGCTCCCGGGGTTGCTGGTGGAAGGAATCATCCAGAGGCACTTCAGAGGCTTTTTGAGATGGAGCTTAGGTCAAACTCAAAGCCAATCCATACTTCAGGGCACAACCAGGGGGGGATTCATGAACTAGACTTAGGGTTTGGCTATAGATAGTGTATTATCATTGTTGATGTGTATACTAACTAGATTGTATTTTCCAAATGTTGATCTGTAACTCTCCTGCACGAAAATGATCGGTTTACTGTGTTGTTTTTCTTTGGGAAGAAATGACTTTGTTGTAATTAATGAATTCTCTTCAATTTCCATCTTCATGACATTTCAACTTGCTGCCTTCTTTTTGTCAAACAGACAATCATAGTGCTCCCATGATTTGGCTGAGGAGATTAATTTTATATTTGGGGATATACACATAATTGAAGTTGAATGGAATTTTCTAATAGAAGGACGATCAACTGTTATGGGCTTTGGCATAGATGTACTCGTTTGGGTGGTGTCCACTACACCTCATGTGCTGATAGGATTTCAAAATGCATTTTTTTATGCACCACGCAAAATTTCAAAAATGTTTATAGTTTTCAGAGATGTATTTTTGGATGCACTAAAAGGACAATTAAAATATTCATTTCTGAAATATTTTGGAGATTAAATCTTGTTAGATATTTCCTTAATTTCACATGGACTTAATTTGTTTTTTTTGGTCCTTTAACTTAATGTTTTAATTTAGTCCCTTAATTAAAAAATGTTATATACTTATATTTTAGTCTGGATTTTTTTTACATTTTTGATTTTGTCTTTTTTAATACTAAATCTTATAATTCCAAAAATAAAAATATGTTACTCCCTTTTCAATACCCTAGTAGCTGCCATTTTGTTTCTCTTTTTCCTCATCTATAAACTCTTTACATCTTTCTCTTTCATCTTTCTTCGTTTCTTTCTTAACATCTTCTTTCAGCGAAGTAACAAAATATTATGTTTTTGACAGAAGCGAAGTAACAAAATAAGAGATTTGCTGAATGTTTTATTTTAGATTTGTTTACTATGTGTTTGATTTTTGGATATTTGTTTCTACATAAATCGCAGGGTATTTGTTCCCAGATTACCAGTTGCAAGTTACAAGATTTTATTTCATTTTAGATCTTTATTCTAGGGCGGGGCGAAGAAGCTAGACATAGGCAGAAGCTTATGAGGTAATAGGGTTGACGCAACAACAGTAGGTACTATAATGACATTTTGACTGAGGGATACTGTTAACATATTTATTTTTCAAAATTTACATTTTCAATTTCAATTTATTTAAAACCTTGCTTCAATTTACTTTTTAATTCTTTTTATTCATTTAACTTGATTTTTAGCTTTATATAACATAAATTCAAAAGGACAGATGCTTTGTATCAATGACTACCTGGTATATCTCCTTGATATCAATGACTACTTGGATATCCCCTATTTCATTGTTGCCAAAATTGCAACCATACCTTAAGCACAAGATGTGCTCGTGCAAAAACATTAATGTGTTTTTTTTTTGAAGTGTTCCACGAATGTTACGAAGCCTGAAGCAAGGATTGCTATTTTTGAGATTATGGAGAATATGTGACTCAAAGAGATGTTTAGACAAATTAAGTTTTAAGATGAAGATGATAGACTTTGTAATATTGATGATAGTTTTGTTGACATTGAGGATGATAGAACTTTTGTAACATGCGTTGAGTCTGATGTTGGTGTTGTTTGTTGTAATTGTATTAAATTGAATAATTTTTTTATTTTGCATATGCAAATTAATATAGAAAAAAAATATTTGTTTGATATGTACATTGTTTATTCATGGAAGTGTTTAATATTTTTTTTTACACATTATTAACATTTTGTGGGAATTCTTAACCTCTTAAAATAAAACCTCTTCAATTTAAATAAAATATTAATTTTTAAATATACATGCTGACTCAACTTGCCAACATGTCATGCCACGTAGCAAAGTTAACATTTTTTTCCTGAAATTTTGACGGAAAAAACCTTTTTGTGTAACAGAACCATTCTCAGACGTAACCTTTTCTTGCTAAGGGACCAAAGCGAAACATGAAATTATGTTAAAAGACTTTGGAACTAATTATGCCTTTCACATTTTATTCAAACTTAACTTCAAACTCTCAAATTTCTTCTCTGCATCAAGTTAAATTTCATTCAACAAGGCTCAAGGAAACATCAATCTTCATTTGTAATATTAGACACAACATCAAAAATATCAACCAGTTGATTTTTCCTTACTACTTCCATATGAACACCATATTACGAGAAATTTCAGGGACAAAGAGGTAGCATTAGTTGGATTCATTAATATTTTTTACGTTAATTTTAATTGACATATTTTTGACATTGATTATTTTTGAAAATTTTCAGAAGCGTGATCTGTAGAAGTTTCTTAACCACAAGAGAAAGATTCTAACCTTTCCTCAACCGAATAAGGATTGGTCTCAGTGAATTTTGTCCTTATCTGGCCTGAAGGACTTATGCATGACCAGTTATACTACGGTCAACTACATGATGCTTAATGAATTCATGGAGAGATGACATTCTGAGACCTCTTCGTTTCATCTCCTGAATGGTGAGATATCTATCACACTCGACAATGTCTCGTGTTTGCTACATCTTTCGGTCAGGGAGAGATTTCTACATCATGGGAGGATGACCAAAGAGGAGGCATTCGAGATGATGGTAGAGTATCTTGGGGCTGATCTATGGGAGATGATGAAGGGGTTGGATAAGACCTGAGGTACTCATGCTAGATTTGAATTCCTGAAGAAAATATATGATGCTGAGATCCATAGTGTACTGCAGGTTGATGGTGATGATGAGCAGGTGGTACTCTACAGATCGCTTGCATTGAAAACATACTTGCTTTATTTGGTTGACACTGTAATTTTTGCGGATAAAAGTGCCACCTATACACACGTTGTCTACCTACGGTACTTCGTGGATTCGAGCGAATCCATGAGTACAACTGGGCGGAGACTTTTTGGGTCTACGTGTATTCGAAGTTGAGATATGGTTGTATGTGGAAGACAAAGCAGGTCATCGACAACATGACACTACTGACAGTAATAATTATTGATCTTTGAATGTTTTTTTATTTTCATTTCATATTTGCAAAGCCATTACCGATGATTCATGTTTTCCACACTTTTCATTTCATGCATTGATCCTCGAGCACTTCCCACGCATCTCTGGACGAGCGAGTGTACTTGAGTACACTGAGGATATGTCGTGTGCTACTGCTTTTATCCAATTTAGAGGAAACCAGACGATTGAGCCTTTCAGATTCTATCTTGAACGTTTGGTTGCTAAGGACATGCACTTCAACAACTATGTTGTTCACCGTCAGAAGCGACCATTTGACGAGATAATGTTATACTCTAGATGGTTTTCTTGCGGATCGCGTCTCACTGCTCCTCATCTTCTCGAGTACGTCATGCGGCAGTTCGACTACACTCAGACCATTCTCAAACACTCTACTGTCTCTGCTCCTCCTACTTTAACACAGAAAAATATATGACATGTTTAATGATTATGAGATTCATCTGGTATCAGAGGAGGCACGAGCTATCATAACTAAGAGTGAGTGAATCTATGTCGAATGGTACATCAAATGGTTCTTTAGGGTGCCACATCCGTACATGGTGCATGCTGCTCCAGGAGATCCACCAAATCCAGATCATTAGGAGATACTAGAGGAGGACCAAACACAGCTAGATCATACTGATGATGTCTTACCTAGGTGTCGTTGCATAGTGAAGATTTCACATGCAAGCATTAACACATGTATCTTACCTGATGGGTATGATGTGAGGCGAGTCTTAGATGCCATCATGACGGAGGCATATGTGGCATTGTTGTACTAGAGACATCACCGGAAGACAGGAGGGATTGGTGGCTGAAGAGGTAAACAAGGCAGAGGAGGTAGAGGAAAGGTTGTCAGACACACAGAGTAGTCTCTTAGTATATAGTAGTAGTACTATAGTCTGCATTTAATTTTGACGGTCTTGCTACTAGATTGATCTTGATTGTATGCCATTTTTGACATTTATTAGTATTTTATTTATGTATGAAATTTTTAGACCATATGGAATTATGTATGTCTATTTTTTATTTTCAATTGTATGGTATGGTTTAAATCTTCTTCTAAACACATATAATCAAAATATAACATGAAAGATATATTTTTGAGATGTTACAGAGATGTATCACCAAAATATTTACGGAGAATCATCTCCGATACAATTCAAATGTATAATGGCTTAATAGTGGGATGTATCTCACCCTACCTATTTTAAATAGTTACAGAGATGTATCTCTGAAATTTATTGAGAATTTATTGCATCCGAAGATGTATCTCTGAAAACTAGAGGCATTTAAATAATTTTGCATGGTGCCTAAGAAACATATAGGGTGAAATAAGAAATCCTCTATAGTGATTACACATTATATGGAAGTGTTAAAAATACCCTTTGCAACATTTGAAGATTTAAATCTGAATGTACATAGTACACAACAAGTCAATTTATCAAAGACCTCTATTATTGCAAAAAAAAGAAGTCAGGATTTCAATATTTGGATGCCGTCGGAGATTGAAAATTGGAAATATCAAACGGCAAAATGAATTTACCATTAACTTGCATGTATGGGTGTTTTCGTTATCATTACACTAATATTGAAAAATCCTATTAAATTTTTATTTATTTTCATTAAGATTTTAACTTGTAAGCAACATTCAAGTGTGTTTTCATATCAAAAGAAGTTGAAATTATAGGCAATGTATATTGTATTGATCATTATGATAAAGTTTTGTTTATTTTTGTCTGAAATATGAACGTTGCGTCCGAATTTTGAAATCTGGTGAATTTTAAATTGTCTTTGGTGCACTCTAATGTTGTCACAAAAACTACTACTTCGTCTAAGGATGTTAAAATGGGTGATGTGCGTCTAAGGATGTTAAATCAGATGATGTCTAGTTTGATGTTGGAAAAATTATGCCAATAAATACAAATTTGTTATACGTGAACATATGTTTCAATGAGTCCGCACAATATTCTCAAATTAGGATTCAACATTGTTATTGGAAAGTCGGATTATGGTTCTGATCTTACTGGATCAGAAAGGGGATCAGTAGCCAGCAAAACTTCGTGAGCTCCAAGTTTGCCGGTGGTGGAGAAGAGGAGGGAGATGTACCTGCAAGACACTTCGATGGAAAAGTAAGGAATGGAGCAAAGCGAATGCAAGTACAAAAAAATGGATATGAGTTAGAATACCTGACCCTCCTCTGGAGGAGGGTATTTATAAAGTGCCCCCACCGCTGGGCCAACGATCATTTGCTTTGGGCTGGATTGCAAGGCCCATAACAGGTGACTGCCAGGATTCTACATGGCGATAGGGAAGACCCGTGTGTGGTCTTAGTCCTGGATTAACTGCCCCACGAACTCTGGGGAATGAAAGACTAGCTCTTTCGGATGTGGGTAGTTAGATGATGGCGTGTTCCCGCATGAGGAGCACGTGGAGAGTGTGTGTGGTGCATGGCCTCTAACAAAATTGCAGGCTTGGGCCTGTGTTAGGCCCTCCCCGACATAATGCTGGATTGGACTATGCCCGACAATGGGCCAGCCATAGGCCCAATCTAGAACAGGAGCCCCTCAAGTCCTTGTTCCTCTGTCGATGAGCAATGACTTAGAGCCAGTCCGTATATCGGGGATGAAGGAGACTCTGCGCGAAGAGCGATTGTACCTGCTCGCGGTTACGAGCTTGTGTTTGGTGCGGCCGATGCCGTTGTGGGTGTTTGTCAGTCGGGCAGACACGATAATAAAGAGTTGGCTTGTGCTTGCGATTTTGTATCAATTTTTCTTCGAGGACATGCCCGCGGGAGATTTTCCCGAAGTCGACGCATGTACCTGACGATGTGCCTTATTTCGAAATTATCCGAGGTGGTGCCCGCGAATGGAACGTGAAGGGTCGACGCGTCTGTTCGACTTCATGGGATATGTAAAGCTAGACCTTGGGAAGCGTGAAACGTCTAATCTTTCTCATGCCAAGTGTGGCGACTATTAAATGTGCCATCATAGCCTTCCCTAGCCTAGGTTTAGGGAAATGATGGCTATGGGTGGCTGCACGTTTCACCGCGTGCTGAAAACACTTATAAATAGGAAAGGGGGATAAGAGTTTGAAAATTTTCAACTTTCGCTCTCAGTGTTCAAACTCGCACGAATTATTCAAGTCTCTCTGCTCTCTTCATTACTCGTCTGTCACCACCGGTTCCTTTCACGCCACCATAGCTTTCCAAAACCTTCCATAAATACGTAAGTTTCCTTCGTCTTTATATCTAGCATGGTAGGGGTTAGTTCTATACGCTCGAGGAATTCGCGATGAAAATACACATTTTTTGGTGATTTTTATGAGTTTTCCGACCGCCTTCTTGAACTTCTGGCGACCTTCATGGGGTTCTGATGAAGTTTCCAGGGGATTCATGAAGTTTCTGGTGAATTTTCCAGGAAACTCATGAAGATTTTGGGGAACTCATGAAGTTTATGATGAAGATTCCGGGGAGCCCTTGAAGTTTTTGATGAAGATTTCGGGGAGTCCTTGAAGTGTCTAATGAAGGTTTCAGGGAGCTCACGAGGCTTTCGTGTCCCCTCCAGGTTCAACATCGGGGAAAAGTGTCTACTCGTTGGGGACACTATGAGAAATTCTCTCATTGAGGAGGCCTCATCTGTTTGGTTCTGATGAGGAACCTAAGTGTCGAGGAATCTACCCCTTGCAGAGAGGGGGTCACGTGTCTCGTTTCAAGGAGGGCTCCCACGTGCTCGTCGGCAGGCTTCGATTAGGGACTTGTCCTCGATCTTTCCCTCGCCCTTTCACTTGACTTGCGATGGAAGGATGAATTTGATCTTAATGTCAAATTCACTATTTTCCTCTTCTTTTCAAGTTAAATGGCCCCAAAGCCCGAGGACGCTGTTACGATCGACGAGACCGCTGAAGTTATTTGGTTGATGCAAATACCGAAGTGGACTTGGTCGACGCAAATGCTGAAGTGGATTGGTCGATGCAGACTCTAAATCCCCAACGGTCTGGGTCGGGAAGGAACCTTTGGCCATTGCTTCACTCTTTATTTTTGACGACTCAGATTCCTCCACAATCATCGAGGACAGGGTGGAAGGGGCCTCCGTGAACTGGGAGGTCTATAGGCATAAGGACATGAATAGGATATGCTTGTCATTCGTGGGATTGCGCTTTCCCATGTACGAGTTTGCATTTTGGGAGGAAAGGCTCCGTTTTCCTTTCAGCGAATTTCAAGCGGGGGTCTTTCAATGGCTGGAGTTAGCACCCTCACAACTTCATCTTGAGGCCACCATGTTCATGCGGGCATTCGAGCTCATGTGCCAACACCTTTGCATCGACACCATGCTCCCCCTGCTATTCCGTCTATTTCATCTTTAGCGACAATCTTCACATGGATGGAATAACTGGGTGTCTTTGAAGTAGCCAAGGAAGTTGTTCAAGGCGTACCTGGATTCAGTCTGTTCTTTTAAAGGCAAGTACTTCCTTGTGCAGCCCGTGTCGCACGCCGCTGTCGATTCTTTGTTCAACCGCGTTGTTAAGCACATGGATAGACGGGAAGTGGAAGGGATACAAGCAAAGTTTCCCTTCGAGTGGCCAAGGGCCCACTTGAACAAGGGAACAAATTATTACATTACAAAGCCCCATGAGCTGGATGACGAGGATAATCTTGCCTTTGAGAAGATCATGGCTTTCATCGACAACTTCACTCCCGCCAAGTTAGTGAACAAAGATGGGAGTTTCATTCGCGACAATAATGAGGATATTTCTTTCAAGGCCCAGTTAATTAATACCAAGCCGCTCCTCGAATGCGGTTTTGACGGGGAGGTCTTAAGGCTCTTAGGTAGCGAGCGTGTTTCTAACTTGTGCGCCCGCTTATTTTTCTTTGTTATATTAACTTGCTCTTTTCTTTGTTGCAGGAAAAATGTCGAGCCTTCACGAACGTATGATGAAGATCATGGTGATTAGGGGCACCAAAAAGGCCCCCAAGGGTTGCGTCTCCCAGATTCAACAGTCGTCGAAGGTCGATTAACACCTCTTAGGTTCTTCCTCCTCTCCTCAGGGGAGTCAGTCTCTAGTTTCCCAGGAACATCCGGCCAAAAAGAAGCGTGTAGAGGAGTCCAGGCTCGTCAACCTTACGGAGTGTATTGTCGGGGAGAGGTTTGTATTACCTGATCGTGCCCGTGGTAGAATCTAAAGCAATTCTAGCGCTCCAAAAAGAGACCAGGAGGAAGGGGATGTCCGACAATGCAACCGTCGTAATGAGGGTCTTTGAAAAAGCTTTGGCCCTTAATGACGGGACCAACTCCCTTACCGGGCTGAAGAAGTTGCAAGCAGAGAATGTTACCCTTGGGATAAAGAAGACCAAGGTGGAAGAGGACTTATTCAACTACAAGTAAAAGTACCAGATCCAAGTTGACCTCTACCGCGAGAAGGATAAGATGCAGGAGAAGGTGAAAAAGGCCAACAAGGAGAAAGGAAAACTCTAAAAGATGGTTATTGAGTTGGAGGCCGTTGCTAGGCCCGCCAAGGATGAAAGCGCTAAAGAGAAACTCGGGGTGACTTGGTTTCCCGAATCAGGGAGCTCGAGCAGGATTGCCTGAGTACTCTCGAGCTGGGTTTTAATACTGTAGTGGAGCAGCTTCAAGTGGTCAACCCTGGGATCTAGCTCATCACTGAGTGAATCGATCCTCTTTATCAGGTGGTCGATAGCCAGGTAGTTACCCCCACCATGTTCGAAGACAGCGGTGACCAAGATGAAGAGGAGACTTAGCCGAAGGAGGAGGCAGATGTTTAGTTGTTTGGCCTGCGTGCCATATTTGTACTTTGGTTTTGCTTGGCATGTGCACCATGACTTAAAATTTTTGAATAGCGGGCTTTTCCTGACGTTTGTAATTTGAAAATTTAATTTGCAATTATACTATACTTGATTTTTTGCTATGTGTGTATGCCATTGTATGTCGAGTACTTATTTTCCTTGTCGATATGTATGCAACATGTATTTGCTTATTTTAACTAAGTGTTTGAGGCCTTTGCTCGATATAACTAGCCACCGACCATGCAGGGAACTGGCCGAGTGATTAGAATTGGCTTACAATCGACAAGGAGCTAAGACCTCAGTCGAGGTCTTTGCTCAATGACATGAACTTCCCATCGCGAGTTGGGTGTTCTTCCTCCTTGGTACGACAACAGAAGAACTCGATCGAGGTGTTCCCGTTGGGCCAAGAGTCTGCTCGCATACACAAGAGCGGGATCTTGGCCTTTCGTTTCAAGTTGAGAAGTCACGCTTGTACCTTAGCACACTCCTATGGTTGAGACGTACTTCGTTGTGGTCGAACCAAGCATGCCGGCTGCAGTGTCTAACTATAATATTTTTTGAGCTTTTTAGTGTTCCATGGTCGAGCAAGTTCCTCCCCATGAAGGTTTTCAAGGTAATAGGCCCCATTGTCCATTTTCGCTCGGGCACGATAGATACCTTCCTAGTTCGTGACAAGTTTTACCTTGCACGAATCTTTTTGATTTCTTCGCAGGACAAGGCTGTCGATTTGGAATTCACGTCTTATGACTTTGGTATCATGTTGCATGATAATTTTTTGTTTTCGATTCTATTTTTTAATTTTGCATTGCCCGCTTAATTTCATGCCATATAGACATGTGTCCACTCATGATTGGGCGTTTTCCAAATCTCTGTTATTTTGTCCAATAGGAGCGTGACACGTGGCCAAAGGATGTTATTTTTGTGAATATTAATTCCATTTTTAATTTCCCTTTTTTCTTTTCAAAATGTTAATATTTTGTACATTTATTGTTTGTTAATAGATTTTAGAAATGAATTTATTTATTTAGAAATTACATAGAATTTTTATAGGAATTTATTTAGAATTTTTATTAGTAATAGATTTGTTTTTAATTAGAATAGAAATAGATTTTTTTAATAGATTTAATTAGAATTTTGATTTTTATTAGATTAAGTTAGAGTTAGTTTTAGAAATTGATTTTTTAATTAAAAATTAGAAATAGTTTTTATTATTAGAATCAGATTAGAATAGAATTTATTTGTTTAAGAAATTACTTAAAATTTTATTTAGAAAATTAGTTTAGATTATTTAATTTATTAGATTTTTTTTAGAATAGTCTAGATTAGAATTTTTAATAGAATAATTTAGAATGAAATTATAATTAATTAGATATTAGAATAGAATTTTATTTTAGATTTAATATTTAGAATTAAAATAGTTTATTATTATTATTGGAATTGTAATTAGTTAGAATTAGATTTTAATTATTAGTTAATTAGTTTAGATTAGATTATATTAGAATTAGAATAGTTTTTTATATATTAGGATAGAATTAAGATAAATTTCTTAGAGTTTTATTAGGTAATACAACTAATTAATAAATAAAAAATTCAAAAAACAAAAAAAAGAAGCAGCAACACGTGTTGGTTTACAGTATTTAATACTGTTCATCTTCTCCTTCCATGTTTCAACCCTATCCGCCGCTGGGTCATCTTCTTCATCCCTTCTTCTCTCCAAATCCGCGAAATCACCACCTTCTTCTTCACCAAACACTTCGAAACTCCTTCACCATCAAAGCTTCCGAAATTTCTAAACCCATTTTCATCTTCTTCGAACTCCAAACTCACCAAACCCATCTTCGTTTTTCTTCCAAACCAGCCACCTTCCACCAAACTCCTTCCTCATCTCTCCCTTTTCGTTTTCCGCCGCGAACCACCTCCTTACCTTCAAATTCACTCAATCTTCTTCAACCCTTTCGCCAAACAAAACCGAAACCCTCTCTCACCACAACCCCTCTTTCGTTTTCTCCCGCTCACAATACAAATCCTTGAATTTAAGATGCAATGGAAAAAGCTTTGAAGCAACCAATTTTATTTCCGACGAAGAAATTCTTCAACTCTTCGAGTTCATTGGAGGAAGAGCAAGTGAATGAGCAGATCAACGAAGAAGAAGATGAAGAGGAGATGGAAGTTGTAGCTCACGCGGCTAGTTCCGATGATGATGAAGTTACCGGTGATAATCCGCCGGATTCCGATGAAGATGTTGCTGAGGAAGTCGAGTTGGACGGGTTAGCGACGAAAATAATTACATCTCTTCTGTTGAGTTCAACGAGGAGGAATTGTTTTTCAATGCGGAAGAGGCGGAGGGTGTAAAATCTCCTTCTGAAATTGATGATCTCACAACCATTTTTTTTGAAGTTGAACAAAACTGTGGGTGGACCGAGAAATTCAAGAGTTATTGATGATCGGGTGTCAAGAGAAAACTTTTCTGCTTCTAAATGGTTACAAAGGGATGATGTTCCATACTGGGTTGACTATCACACTTGTGACAGTGAAGGTTCTCAGAATGGAAAAAGATGGCCATCGCATCCATTACTTATGTACCCACCTAATTTACACACCCTTTTCACATTTAATTTCACCCCATGCCGTGTTAATACACGCCTTTTTCTTTTTTAATTTGTTTTTGTGTTCTAATTTATTTTCTAACAATTGTTTATAATAACTTTCTAAATAAATAGAGTTTTGAAGTTTGTTTTAAGATCTTATTTTTCTAATTAGTTTTTTTTATATACATTGTTAACTTACTTTTATAATCTAGTTTTTTTTAGAAATTTCGTAAATGTATATTTCTAATTAAATTTTTTAGATTTTCATTTGTTTTTCTAATTTTAGTTTCTTTTAGAAGTTTTTAATATTTTTCTCTAAATTTAGATTTTGATATTTTTATTTACCTTTGAGGATTTATTTTCATATTTCCTCGTTGTGGTCGATGAAGATACCTATAAGTTTTTCTGTCAAATTATTGATGAAAAACGATAGATCCGAGACCAAGTTTTCATTTCGTTTTCATTTTCGTCTTTTATTCACCTTTCATTTCTTTTCATCTTTTTGGTCGATGACGAGACTTCCGTAAATCATTACTAGTCAAACTATTGATAAATAATGTTGGATCCGAGACCACCTTCTTTCTCTCCTCATATCTACTTCATTTTCGATTTTTATTTCGATTTCATCGATCTATGAAGTCTTTTATTCGTACGCATCGACTTATCGAAGCCGATAACCTTCTCGATTCCAAATCTATGGAAAATGACCATTTGGGTCATTTTCTTTACTTTGGGATCGTGATAGGCTACCTTCGATTAATCGACATAATGTTTGCGATTAAGACGAGATCCCACCTCTTTTGGTCCATGCGACACGATTAAATCGTAGAAGGATCCTAAATATCATTTCTCTATCTTGTTCATAGCATGAATATCAATTATGAGACCTCCTATAGTTTGACTTTCATCATAAGTCGAGCTACAACGGTTTAGCGTTACATTTCTCTCGATTCAATTCGCTAACTAACTAACCACTAAATTTACTTACTGTCAAATATCAATTGTTTTAAATTCACTCATTATATTCTTGTATATATTATATTCTGTATAATATTCATATATTGTATATATTCATACTGACTTGTACATTCTTTCAAAACACCTAATCAATTTCGAAACCATAAAACTTAAATTGGTGGACTGTTGGCTACATATCCTGTATATTGCTTTTGTCCTGTATATATTCGTATTCATTTCCTATCTTATTCACATCTTTTCAAAACATTCTTTTCGAAACTTTTTCTCCTAAAACCTCAGTCCCGTACCGAGTGCATTTTCAATTTCTTTTCGCAACAAAAACTTGAATGGTCGTGGAGTGGTTAGGCGTAGGCCTTCTCTTATCCTGAGTGCTTGACATTACCGTTAGGATTCACTATCGCAAAGCACTTACCATTCAAGACCAAAAACATCTTTAATAAGAGAATGAAGTTCTCATTGTATTGAATTAAGGAGAGAGGATTGAGTGTAGACTTCTTCCTCTCCGAGTGTCAGGATACTCACTGTAGAGTGTGTGGTCTCGATACTCGTCTTTCAATACAAAGACACGCTTGTATTCGTCACACCTTTTCATAACAAAAAATTGAGATAAAGAATTGGGTACTACCAGCGAGGGGTTACTATCCCAGGATCTATTTCACCCCTAAAAACGACTCCCACAAATCAAATGTGACATTTTGCCTCACATGGCGAAAATTAATCTTTTCAAAAAGGATATGTTACGTCCGTTCTACCGCAAACAGGTAATGCCTAAGTCTCCAATGAGCGAGCAACAATACACCTAAACTGCTAGAATGCGCTACATTAACATCATCCACAAAAACACCGGTTACCCGTTTCACGAGCTACGTTTGCTCTAATTTCTCATACCAGATGAGAATACGTAGGCACAAGACGACGATGTATTGGCGAGCACTCTTCTCTCTTTTCCATCCTTTCCCCGAGAAGGACATGCTACATCCGTTCTACCGCAAACAGGTAAAGCCTAAGTCTCCAACGAGCGAGCAACAATACACCTAAACTTCTAGAATGCGTATGCTAGCATCGTCTACCAGAACTTCCCAACAAACCGTAGGCCGAACTACGACTGCTATGATTCTTCACTTCTTGTAAGTTAAGATACGTAGGCACAAAGGCCATAATCCTTGTCGAGCACATTCCCCTCTTTTATCCGTAGTTCCTCGAACTACGTCGATTCTAACTTTCTCATATCTATTGAGAATATGTAGGCCTAGGACTGCGAAGTCCTACCGAGTCTCTCTTCTCCCCCGTTACTTCTCCATTCCCTATTTTCTAACCCTTCTCTCTCCTTTGGAACACTAATAGAAAGCAATAACCCTCAACAAATATCATTACACATAGACAAACAAATGGTTCCCATTAAGTACGATGGATGCGAGGGGTGCTAATACCTTCCCTTCGCATAACCGGCTTCCGAACCCGTTCTTAGTTGCGAGACATCTTATTCATTCATTTCTTAAGGTTTTCTCGATATTTTCCTTTACCCTCATGGGATGAATAAAGTTCCCTGGCGACTCTTCTGTCTTTCTTTTCGCCTCTCTGTCGTTGCATTTTTTGAGTAGCGCCAAACGAGGCTACACAGAGGGATGCCCTGACCAAATATCTTCGACCAGATCGAGTTCCTCTCTTAATGCCTTGTCATTTATCTCCTTGTTGAGGGGATATTTTGTCCTCCTGGAAGGCTCTCTGATCTCCACCGAGATAACCAAATCGGTTCCGTATGTTAGTCGGAAGGGAGTCTCCCTAGTGGTCGAGTGTGGATTCGTCTTATAGGCCCAAAGTATGCTATGTAGCTCCTCCACCCACCTCTTTTTTGCCTTACCCAATCTTCATTTAAGGCCTCGTAGGATCACCCTATTCGCGGCCTCATCCTGCATGTTCGTTTGCGAGTGCTCGATAGATGTAAAATATTTTTTAGTGCCTAGATTAGCAACAAAGTCTTGGAAGTTCTTACCGGTGAACTGTGTCCCGTTGTTGATGACGATTTCCTGCCAGACTCCAAACCAGGCAAGTATGTTTCTTTTATAGAAACTGAGTATGTTATGCTCGATGATTTTGGTGAGGGCCTCAGCCTCTATCCATTTTTTGAACTAGTTGACGCTGACTATCAGATGTTTGTTCTGGTATAAACCTATGGTGAAGGTTCTAAGGATATCCACCCCACCAAGCAAAAGTCCACAAGGATGAGAGCATTTTTACCTCGTTGGGAGGTGCCAAGTGCATGTCCCCATGTCGTTGGCACTTGTTGCACATTTTGACATGTTATTTCGCATCCTGTTGCATGGTGGGCAAGTAGTATCCTGCTCACAAGGCCTTTCGAGCGAGGGATCACCCTTCGAGGTGCTGGGCAATGATTCCTTCGTGGATCTCCCTAAGTATGTGGGGGACTTTGGTCTCCTCAACACACTTGAGAAGAAGGATGGAGGATCCTCATCTGTATAGTTTATCCTCGATCAAGACGTAAGAGAAAGCTCTACACCTGACTCTGCTGGTCTCTTTTGAATCGGGGGTAGTTCCTCCGTGGTGAGGTATGTGTACACCTAGGTCATCCAGCAGTCTCTGTCGCTAATGGTGTTCATGTTGATGGTCACAGTAAACTTCTCGATGCTTGGTCGAGATAATACCTCTTGGATGATAGACTTGTTTCCGCCCTTCTTCTTCGTGCTCACGAGCTTTAACAAGATGTCTGCCCGAGTGTTGTGTTTACAGGGAACGTGTTTCACTTCTGTAGAATCAAATGTTTTCATCTTTTCTTTGACCAGGGTCAAGTACTTAATAAGATTATATTTTTGGCTTGGTACTCTCCCCGTACTTGAGAGGTGATCAGCTGTGAATCGGCGAAGATCGTCACCTCCTTTGCGCCCAAATTCTCGACTAAGCGTAGCCCCGCGAGGAAGGCTTCATACTCGGCTTGGTTGTTCGAGGTAGGGAAGGACAAAGCGAGGGAGACTTCAATCAGGACACCTTCTTCATTCTCCATAATGATGCCCGCATCGCTCCCTATTGAGTTCAACGCACCGTCCACGTAGATGGTCCATTCTTGGGATCTGTTGACCGGGGAGGCTGTCACGGCCATCTCTGCCACGAAATTGGCTAGCACTTGTGCTTTAAGATATTTCATGCCTTCGTACCAAATGTCAAACTTGGACAACTCCAACAACCATTTGAGCATCCTGCCCGCCATGTCGTGATGGTCGAGTAGTTGCTTTATGGGATGTTCGATTCGTACCAAAATTGTATGGGCCAGGAAGTAATGTCTCAGCCTCCTCGTCGCATTAATGATGGCTAGAGCAAGTTTCTTAATTTGCTAGTCCCTGAGTTTCGGGCCTTGCATGGTCTTGCTAGTGAATTAAATTGGCTTTTTCCCCCTCTGGGGTCTCGCGAATGAGAGTTGTGCTGACCGCCTCTTGCAACAGTGAGATACAAGTATAACGTTTCCCTGCCTTTTGGCTGCGAGAGGACTGGGGCTTGTGACAAAACTTGCTTGAGATGGAGGAGGGCTTGCTCACACTTCTATGTCCATTTGAACGCGGCCTCTTTCCGCAGAAGTTTGAAAAATGGAAGTGCGTGTTGGGCAGGCTTGGCCACAAAGTGAGATAATAAGGTGAGCATCTCGTTTAGGGATTGGATCGACTTCTTCTAACTAGGTGTTGGGCACACAGAGAAAGCCATGTATTTGTCGGGGTTTGCCTCAATCCCTCATTCTGTCAGATAGAAACTGACTAATTTTCCTGCTCGGACACCGAAGGTGCACTTCTCTGGGTTGAACCTCATATGGAATCTCCTTGCCATATCGAAGTACCTTTTGAAGTGGAGTGTCTGGTCGGTTTCTTCTTGGGACTTCACGATCATGTCGTCCATGTAGACCTCGAGCATGTCACTGATTTTCCCCCGGAAGACTTTATTCATCATCCGTTGGTATGTAGAGCCGACGTTTTTGAGTCCGAAGGGAATTACTTTGTAGTAATAGTTGCCCAACTCGGTCATGAAAGTCGTGTATTGCTATTCGGTTTTTTCCATGGGGATTTGGTTGTACCCAGAGTACGCGTCCATGAATGACAAAAGTTTGAAACCTGCACAATTATCGACCAACTTGTCGATGTTAGGAAAGGGATATGCATCTTTGGGGCATGCCCTGTTGAGATCGGTATAATCAATACACATACGCCACTTTCCACTTGATTTCTTAACAAATACAATATTAAATAGTCAGGTTGTGTATTGGGCTTCAAAATAAAAATTTGCCTCTAGGAGGTCTTTTACAGATAATTCAGTAGCCTCCACTTTCTCAAGAGTCTGACTACGCCTATGTTGTACTACGACTCTAGTGGTCGAATCTATGGTCAGTTGATGGCAAGAGATGTTAGGGTCCAAGATGGGCAGCTTTATAGCGCTCCACGCGAACAAGTCAGCATTCTCCCTGAGGCATGCCTTTAGTTGCTTCCTCGCTAAGTCGGGGAGTCCCGTGCCGATCTTCAAACGTCTGTCCAAGTCATCTCCGAGAAGGATGAGCTCGAAATTTCCGGAGCTCCCTTGGTCGACCAGGATGCAGAAGAAGTTAAAGTTTGCCATCTATGCCCTAACGAGAAAAGGAATGTTGGAATTAGGGGCATGGTCTGACAGTTCCTCGAGGTAAAAGTTGATGGGATTTGATTTCCCCTGGAATCTGTCGAGGGTGATATTCTGGGTGGAGCTCGCCTCAATCAGCTTATCGAACTTTCTTTTCACCGACCCCACATTGAGCTTGTTAAATGCCCCTTCAGATATGACCATAATGAAGGGAAAGTTATCCTAGGTGTTGCGAGCTGAGAAAGGTGTGTCGACCTTGTAGGGGACATAGAAGTCCTCAGGCTGAGAGATGCAAAGCGTGGACTTTAGGCCAGTGTTGTTAAAGAGTAGCCTGCTGGGGAATCCTAATTAGCGAAACCTAGTTTGTTTGTTGCATGTTTGATTTATTTTCTATTATTTAATTATGATGTGTTCCTCTTACCTGTGGGGGTTATTGGGGATGGTTTGTGAGGATAAAAGCTTTCTACTCGAGCTTTATAGCATACACTAAGTTAGGAGGTGGTTTCTTTCTAATTTGCGAGACTTAGAACTCGTTGAGTTGGTTTGAATTCCACCGCTCAGATGAGACCCCTTTGGGATGATTATGTCTTATGATTAGTCTTAATGGCGTCTTTATTTCCGACCTGGGAGTCCGTGACTCTGAGGAACTTTTGTAGAACCTTATTTCGAAGGTTACTAAAACATAACTATGTGTTCATCCTTTGAAAGGATTACCGTCTTACGAATCATCATTATGATGGAAAATTTTTGAGGGTTAGTACACGGGACTTTTTTTAAAGCCTTTGGGATACCCTCTTATAAACTAAGAGATTACCCATCTGAGGTGAGAGATATCTTGTTCTATTGTCTTGCAAGATCCATGACCTTAATCCTTGATGTTGACCTGTTCTCGTATGCACTCATAACATTGCATTTGCATAAACATCTCTGCATCATTTTACATTTTCTTCTCTAACCCAAAAACCAAGAGCTTACCCATCCTCTGTTCATAACCCGCAGTTGGTTTCCCGACACTCCTACCGAACTCGTGAGAGTTGTGAAGCATTTGAAGCAAGAGGAACGTAGACGCCTTGAGAGGTCAGTCAGACAATGCAAGCTGAGGTAGCTATGCCAGAGAACGATCGCCAAAATGTTGATTCCCCACAAGGATTTACTATGACGAATAATCCACTATACGATATTCCACTGGATGACCATCCTCCGTAAGCAAACGTTCCTACTCGACCCCAGAAGATGCCACTGACTGATCTCATGGAAGAAAAGCTTCGTGCCCTTGAGGAGAGACTTCAAGCTATGAAAGTTCCTGATACGCTCGACCTCGATGCTACTGATATGTGTCTAGTGCCAGACTTGGTGATTCCTCCGAAATTCAAGGCACCCAACTTCGAGAAGTACACAAGCTCTAGTTGTCCGAGGCGTCATTTGGTGATGTTCTATCGAAAAATAACCTCCTACACTCATGACGATAAGCTGATGATTCACTATTTTCAAGACAGTCTGAGTGGGGCATCATTAAGTTGGTACATGGACCTAGAAAGAAGCCATATCCAATCATGGAAGGACTTAGCTAGCACTTTTCTAAAGCTTTACCAGTTCAATCTGGACACTCCTCCCATCCGCATGCAGTTGCAAAGCCTATCTCAGAATGGAAATGAATCCTTTAAGGGATATGTACAACGGTGGAGAGAATTCGCAGCAAGAGTGCAACCACCACTCTCGGATAGGGAATTGATAGACATGTTCATAAACAGTTTACATAGCTCTTATCTTGAAATAATGGCTGGCTGTGCGCCATCAAGTTTCTCTGATCTTGTGATAGTAGGAGAACGCATCGAAAGCTACCTTAGAAGAAGACAAATCCAGGACGCCTCAAGCAGCAAGGCCAATGAGATTGAATCTTTTGACGATTTCCATGAGGAAGATAAGGATGAAACCGGTGCATTCATAGCAAACATCGAGTATTCTCATGGTGTACTAGCGAAACTCTATGGTCCCTCATTTGCTCAAAAGGAATCATTATCAGTGCCATATTATCCTTATGGGAAATCAACCATGCCTAAAGCTTCATCCCATAAACCATGGATCTCTCCTCATGAAAATTAACGAGCCCATGACCAAGGTTATCCGAATCAGCATCAGAATCAGCATAGGCCTAGCAACAACTTGGAAAGAAGGATTGCTCCTCTTCATCTAGTCCCTATGCCACACAGTCAGCTTCTGCCACATCTGATTCAGAACTCATTGGTGGAACCTAAGATCCTTAAGCCTGTGCCAGAACCTTACCCTCTTGGGTACAATCCCCATGTTCAATGTGGATATCATGGAGAATCCATGGGGCATTCGACCGAAGATTGCAAAGCCTTCCAAGCCAAGGTGCAACAGTTGATTGACAAAGGGTACATATCTTTTCCAGAAGGAAGTTTGGTTCTCCATGTCAACCTCTTGGCTATCTAAGCTCGAAGATTCCAAGGGTCATCTCTAGAAGCCAGTGGTCCAGACAGGCAGACGTCCTCAACATTGGCAGTCCTTGGGTACTTTTACCATTTGCATTTGTAGTTTTTCCTGTTAATTGCTAGTTATTTTTAAACATTATTGTTTTGAATGGTAATGTTAATGAAGTGATTATGCATTTTTTGAGTCAATCATGTCGCCTTCACTCATTTTTCTTATTTATCACAAAGCACAAGCATATACACCTCTTATCCACTCCACTTTATCACTGTCATTTTAGGAAAGATTGAAGGGAGGATGACGAAAACTGAATACCCATAAATGGAAACTATATGCTTACAGACGGAATCTCGTCGATGATGTACATGCATTGTTTCGAATCCTCTAAACACTGGAGATATAAGGAGTTAATCCCTAGTTAACCACTTCAAGCCTAGAGGTAGTAATTTCCTTCGGATATTCAAACCCTTACACTCAACCCGGGGCAGAGTAGTTGTTTAGTTAATCCAATCTCGCATTTGAATCAACCAAGCAAAATCCAAAAGACAGTTGTTCATCGGTGACCCTTGACTTGGCAGTCACAAGCCTTCCAAAAAAATAAAATAAAATCAAAAGCCTGCTAAGTCAAGCACCTCAAAGAGGACTTAGGCAAAAATCAAGGCAATCCCGATGGACCTAACAAGCAAAATCAGTCCATGCAAAAGTTAGGGATCGAAAACAAAATCAAAAGAGGTCTCCAAACCCTCAACAGAAACAAAATAAGATTCAGTGGCCACCCAAATCAAGGGGTCGCTGACATTCATAAAAAACCAAGTAAGGTGGCTGCCATTTCAAGCAAACCTTGAACCATCAAGCTTACACCGTCAAGGTAAACATGCGTGGAATTAACTGAATGTAGGACTGGAGATCCTCAAGAAGAAGAGGTGGGTACAAATCAAACTTTGAGCCCTTCATCCTTTGTTTCAATAACCATGAACTAGACCATGTTACAACCCTCGAAAGACCTAATTGAGGCGATGCTTATTCTGAAAGCATATTGTTGCAAGGTTACGTAAACTGACTCCTCACATATTTGCTACTCATCAGCATTGGTGTCAATATCTTTACTATATCTTTTACACCAATCAAGTTAGCACAACGTTTGGACTAATGGTCCATTCGTCTCACTATCACGATACTTAATAAATGATATTTCTTTCAAAAACTTGCATGAACTTCACATTAAGATTACCATTCATGAACAAACAATTTTAATTGCAAGTCAGTAGTTGGCATCAAGGAAATTCCAACAGAGAGCAATCAAACAAGATTGGATCATTAAGCAGTTTGGATCAGAATCGAGTATACCATATAGCCTTATGGATCTGGGGCATTGTCATCCCGCGAATTTGGAATCAGTCAGTCTGAGGCAAATCCCCAAGAATCGGTTGATTATGGGAAAAATCATTAAAGAACCGGTTGATCAGAAGTGAATCATCCTGAGATTCCACCAATCAGGGGCAGGCAACCCAGAGTTTCTTTGATTTGAGGGCAGATCCCTCCAATATTCATTCAGGACAAGTTAAGTTGCTTCAACACTCTTTCAAGGGGCAAGCTACTCCAAGAGTATATTGAAGTCAACTACCATGAGAATCGGTTAAACAATGATGAATCCTTTCGTGGTACAAACTCTGGGGCAAGCCATCTCGAGGTCGTCTCATGGCAAGTTACTCAAGCAAGTTCATCCTCATCAGCAACTATTGAGTTCAAAACGAGTGTCGGGGAATTGTACCGTCACCTCACCCAGATAACTTTAACCTTCCAAAAAAGCCTCGTTGTCATTGGATTTTTCATCCCTGTAACCTGTTACCTGTCAAAACTGTGTAACCAAGATATTTCCAAAGTCCAATTCTCGTCTAGAAAACCTTCAGACCAGTTCTCGCCTGGTCAATCCTTCACCAAACACCAGTTCCCGTCTGGTACATGTCAAATTTTTAACCAGTTCCCATCTGGTCACCCTTTCTTTAGCCTACCATCTAACCAGTTCTCGTTTGGTAAACCTTGTTTTAAAGTCCAGTTCTTGTCTGGCAAACCCCAAAGTCAGTTCCCGTCTGACACCCAAACTAGAAATCAGTTCTTGTCTAACAACTTAACCTTTTGCCACCAGTTCTTGTCTGATGGTCTACCCTTCGAATACCAGTCTTCTTCTGGTAGTTCACCACCCAAAGTCCAATCCTCATTAGCAACTACCCAAAGACCGCCACGTCGGCACCTGCATTTCCATCATCCGCCCATAATCATATGCATCATACGCATCACATTCGACTTTATAATCATCCTACATCATATGCATACCCGGGATCATATCATACTTCCCAGCTCTTGCATCTCCGCGTGTTAGCATTTGCATTTGCATTTGCATTTGCATTCGTTATGGAACATTATCATCGTCAAGAATTAGCATGCAGGCTCAGGTCCAGGATCAATCTCGAAGATTTCCAAGATCATAATCAGCCCATTCAGGGGCATTCTCCGCAAGACCGTGGGCGTTCCCCATGAAGTTGTGCAACTTTTTGTTGGAAAAATTCAAGAGCCTCAAAGTAATCATCAGCCCGGTCAGGGGCATTATCTACAAAGACCGTGGGTCCCCCCACGAAATTCAAGAATATCAAAGCAAAATTCAGCCTAGTCAGGGGCACCTTTTCAAGACCATGGGTATTTCCCATGACATATTGTAACCTCGTGGCTGATCAGATCTTCAAATAAACATTCATCCCAGACAGGGGCATCTTCACCAAGGCCGTGAGCATTCCTCACGAAGTTGTTCAACCTTTTGTTGACCAAGACAAAACTTCAACGACAAATTCAGCCCAGTCAGGGGCATATCATTTAAGTCAGCGGGCGTTCCCTGTTGACCTATCTAGATCCAGTATTCCTCATGGGAGTTCCCCAGTGATTTGTCTCCAACAGACTCGACCTTTTTCCAGTTACTCACAGTTTACTCAGGAGTGTACCTTCTTCAACGATAAGTGGCAATCTCTTCAGAGAAACTTATCCTTCTTTAATGATAAGTGGCAATCTCTTTAGAGAAGCTTATCCTTCTTTAATGATAAGTGGCAATCTCTTTAGAGAAGCTTATCCTTCTTCAATGATAAGTAGAAATCTCTTCAGAGAAGCTTATCCTTCTTCAACGATAAGTGGCAATCTCTTCAGAGAAGCTTATCCTTCTTTAACGATAAGTGGCAATCTCTTCAGAGAAGCTTATCATTCTTCAACAATAAGTGGCAATCTATTCAAAGAATCTTATCCTTTTTTAACGATAAGTGGCAATCTCTTCAGAGAAGCTTATCCTTCTTCAACGATAAGTGGCAATATCTTCAGAAAAGCTTATCCTTCTTCAATGATAAGTGGCAATCTCTTCAGAGAAGTTTATCCTTCTTTAACAATAAGTGGAAATCTCTTTAGAGAAGCTTATCCTTCTTCAATGATAAGTGGCAATCTCTTCAGAGAAGCTTATCCTTCTTCAACAATAAGTGGCAATCTCTTCAGAGAAGCTTATCCTTCTGTAACACGGTGGGAGAACTGACTTTAAACAATGTTGCGGATAGCAAGAGTCGCCACCGACTTTTATTTTATCCATAAGGAAAGGTTATAAAAGAACAGGAAAGACCTTAGAGAATATTTTGGGTCCGGGGGGTAGGTTATGAAAAGGGAAGGTGTTAGCACCCTTTTCATCCATGGTTATCCATGGGCTCTTAGGTACTTAAGCTCACTTTTGAATTGTTTTGAAAGTGTAGTGTGTGAATAGAAAAATTTTCAGAATAGTTAATAAATAATCCATGTAAGGATGTGTTAAGAACTTGTTTGAAAACTTGTTGAAAATTTGTTTAAGTGTGAAACAGTTTTGAAGTGAGCAAGTATCTAGGAGTAGCCTACCCTAATGTTTTAAGGTCTTTCTTATTCTTTATTCTTTCCTTTAGTAAGACTATCCCTACTATAATGGAGTAGGTAGTCCTTACTTTGGATGTTTAAGGGACATGCGAGGGACAATTGGATTTTTGAAGGCCATCGTGGGATGTAATAAGCACATATAAGGGACCATCATCATTTTTCGAAAGGGACTCGATTCGTAAAGGCAACCATAAGGGACTTTGATGATTTTTCTATTTGAGGGACTTGCTTTATACACCCCACTTAACCATTATTCGTAGGCAACTTGAGGGATATCCTTAGGAAGTGAGACGGCGATTAAAATCGACTTACGTGTGTGACGTGTTTATTTTAATTATCTTTATTTAAAAGTGATCTAAATTTATTTTAATATTACATACATGTTGTTACACTCCCTAATTACTAACCATAATAATAATTAAATAATTAAACAACTTTACATCCAAGAAACAATTACAAAATAATAAGCAAAATAATTAAATAGCAAAGATAAATAAAATATAAATAAGCAATAATAAATAATAAAGGGGGTTAATTCTAAGTTTACTCGGCAAGACATCGCATCTTGTGCCTACGTATCCTTACGGGAGTGGAATCAGAGTAATCGTAGTTCCCCTCAATAGGGAGGTTAGAAACTTCTTGACTGTGGTCAAGGTCTCAAGGGGAATAAACGCATCTTAAGGACACGCTTACGTGGAGTGTAGAAACTCCAAATCTCTACGTTGAAATGTTAAGTTGTAATTAGGGTTAAATTAGGGATTCCACGGCGGGAAACCCTAAAATGAGCGCGGCGGCTCTTTGACCTAATGCTAAGGGTAAAATTGTAATTTTGCCTGCGGCGAGGCATTTGTGAAAATTAGGGTTTGTAGTTTTGAGGATTTGAAATTGAATGTGTGAAGTTTTACGGACTATTGGCGCGGCGGCCAAACAGTTAGACCTAACCTTCGGATGTGTGCAATGTGACAGAAATAATAGTAAACGCGTGAGATAATTGAATCATGCAAACAGAGAGATAATGTCATAATTTAAACCATGCAAGCAGAAATTTAAAGGCAGAATTTAAAGAGCGATTGTTAAGTTCGCGAGGTTACATGAGAGGAGCAGATACAATATGATAATGAAATTTGAATTGAACAATAATAAAATAAAATAAATAACGGTTCTAGTTATTATTTTAAAAAAAAAGATTTTAGTTATTATTTTAAATTTATCTAAAAAAAAGTTTTTCTTAAAAATAATAGGTTTTCATATTAATTTGGAAAAGATGTTAATGTTATTTATTTTAAAAAACAGATTTTTATATTATAACAGATTTTAATAAATTAATGATAACAATAATAATAATAATAATGGTAATAATAATGATAATAATGATAATAATAATAAATAATGATAATAATAATAATAATAATAATAATAATAATAATAATAATAATAATAATAAAGCAATAATGAATTTTAAATGTGCCAAATAACCCAACAATGTTGCTAACGCAGAAATGCGCTCATCGCAACCAGATCTAAATCGGACGAAACAAAATTTATCGCAAAGAAAAAGAAATTAAGCAACAAATAGTATTATTGCTCACACAAAAATGCGATCATCGCAACCAGATCGAACTAACACAAATGTCACGCGTCATGCACACAAATGTGCAAACATCGTATCGACATAATTCGATCAAAAATCTTATATATATAAACTCTAACAATTTAAAAATTATATATATATAAACGTAACAGTAATAGATAAAGAAAAAGAAATAACGGTAATAGATGAAGAAAAAGAAATAACGGTAAAAGATGAAGAAAAAGAAACAACAGTAATAGATGAAGGAAAAGAAATAACGGTAAACGATGAAGAAAAAGAAACAATAGTAATGGATGAAGAAGAAAACTAAATAACGGCAAACGGCACTCACTCCTCTTAGGTTTTTTTCATTCTCCTCTCTTTTCCAACAAGGCAACACATGTATATATAGGGAACAAATTAGGGTTAACACCAAATTGTCAATAATGTCCCTAAAGCCCATTTTAAAGCCCAAACTAAATAATTAGTTAAGAAAAAATAAAATTTAAATAATTTAAAATAATTAAAATAAACTTAAAATAAAAACTAATAATCCTATTGATTCCTAAAATAAAAAATATTATAAAAAGAACAAAACTTTTTTCAATATTTTTTATTTTATGATTTTTTTGGATATTTTTATGAATAATTTAGAAAAAAGTGAAAAAAATAATATTTTAAAAAATGATTTAATTAAAATACGAAAATAATAATTAAATAATAATAAAAAACTATTTTTGTTATTTTTTTAATGAAAGATAGAAAAATTTAGAGTAAAAATAATAAAAAACAAAAAAAAGTGACAAAGGTGAGATTCGAACTCTCAACCTCTCACACTCATAACTCCTTACACATGTCCTCCTGCCAATTGTGCCATTTTTACTTTTTAGAAAAAAATGCATGCCATATGATATTTACCTGCAAAAAGTCAAACGACTACACAAATTTGTTAGTAATTGATTAAATGCAATGAAATGCGACGACAAATCTTAGGGCAAAATTTGAGGTATTACAGTTATTATGATAATATTTCTCACCCAACCTCTCTTTGATGTTGGCAAAAAAAAATCATGAAGTTTGACTTTGGTTTGACCACAGTTGACCTCAGTTTGACCTTTTAACTACATTGACTGCTTTTGACTTATCTGATCATCTGACTGAGCAAACTTTTGAGAAAAGTCTTGAAACTTGACATGGGGGTTCTTATACACATATAAGATGTTATGAAGCTCACTTGAAGTCTTGGAAGTCCATTTAGCCTGATTAAAGTCAAAACCCTAGTTTTGGATGCACTGCTTAGGAGGTGCATTGTCTGAGGGAATTGTCAACTCTTCTGACCAATTGTGAATTTTGTGAACCTTGTGAACCTTCATAAGATATCTTGTGATACTCATGGGAGGTATTGTGAAGCTTGTGAACCTTGTGAACATCATGAAGTGGCTTTGTAGACCTCGTGACCCTTAGGAAAGCTTTTGTAAACATTGTGAATCTTGTGAACCTTGTGAACCTTCTTAGAACACAAAGTCTTGTATTGTGAGGGCAAATTTTGGGGTGCAACAGCTGCCCCTGTTCAATTTTCTGAAACCTGAGGGGTTAGATTGGTATATTTGCCAGTCGTAACCTGGAAGGTTGAAGGGGATTGAACACAAAAGCCCAAAAATTTGCACTCACCAGTGCATGGAGTGATATTGATGGTTGGTTGAACATGATTGAGTGGGCTTAAAGATGCCACTAGGGGAAAGTTCTTCAGTAGTATAATGAGAACTGTCAGGAGTCTGGAGTAATACTGATGTAACAGCATGTCTTCATGAGGATAGAGCAATCAATAATGATAACCCTAAAGCAGTCTTGAAGGGATAAATCTGACCTCAGGAGGATAGAGCAATCAATAGCTCTAAAGCAGTCTTGAAATAATAATGTGATATGTCTTCAGGAGGATAGAGCAATCAATAGCTCTAAAGCAGTCTTGAAGTAATGATTTCAGGAGGGTAGAGCAATGGATAGCTCTAAAGCAGTCTTGAAATAATAATGTAGTTTCAGGAGGATAGAGCAACGAATAGCTCTAAAGCAGTCTTGAAATAATAATGTAATTTCAGGAGGATAGAGCAATGGATAACTCTAAAGCAGTCTTGAAATAATTAGATGGCTTCAGGAGGATAGAGCAATGAATAGCTCTAAAGCAGTCTTGAAGTAATAATGGCTTCAGGAGGATAGAGCAATCAATAGCTCTAAAGCAGTCTTGAAGTAATAGAATGGCTTCAGTAGGATAGAGCAATCAACAGCTCTAAAGCAGTCTTGAAATAATAATGTGATATGTCTTCAGGAGGATAGAGCAATCAATAGCTCTAAAGCAGTCTTGAAGTAATGATTTCAGGAGGATAGAGCAATGGATAGCTCTAAAGCAGTCTTGAAATAATAATGTAATTTCAGGAGGATAGAGCAATGGATAACTCTAAAGCAGTCTTGAAATAATAATGTGATATGTCTTCAGGAGGATAGAGCAATCAATAGCTCTAAAGCAGTCTTGAAGTAATAATGTGATATGTCTTCAGGAGGATAGAGCAATCAATAGCTCTAAAGCAGTCTTGAAGTAATGATTTCAGGAGGATAGAGCAATGGATAGCTCTAAAGCAGTCTTGAAATAATTAGATGGCTTCAGGAGGATAGAGCAATGAATAGCTCTAAAGCAGTCTTGAAGTAGTAATACGACCTCATGAGGATAGAGCAATGAATAGCTCTAAAGCAGTCTTGAAGTAATAGGATGATTTCAGGAGGATAGAGCAATCAGTAGCTCTAAAGCAGTCTTGAAGTCATGAGAGGCTATCAGGAGGATAAAATAACCCTGAGGTTACAATAAAGCAGTCCCAAAGTAATAAGAAGCTCATCAGGAGGATAAAGTAACCCTGAGGTTACAATAAAGCAGTCCCAAAGATCATAAGCTTGTTTGTTGGATAATTAACCTGAAAACAAGGTAGCATTCTGTATAACAACATTAGTTTATGCTTTATGTATGCATGTATGACATGATGCACTTAGGTAATGTACTATAGACATATATGTTATGGTATGATGTAAATGATGTATGTATGCTATGACACTGCTGGAAGTGTCTGGATATCCTTGTATAACAACTGCTGGCCAAGGAAAATAAATCCCGATTCGTTGTTGAAGAATATATAACCCTCCGTCTGCTGGGGATAACAAGGTATAGATAACCTCCCGTTGTTGGGGATAACAAGGTATAGATAACCTCCCGTTGTTGGGGATAGTAGGGTATAGATAACCTTCGTTTTCGTTTGATAGTAGGATAAGTATAACATCCCGTCTTCGTTCATCGTGCCCTTATTGGAAAGTAATTTCCCGTATATCTGTATGAGGATAAAAGAGATGGATATAAATTTCAGGGGAGATTAGACTTTGTGAAAATGGATTAGTCCTACTGACGGTTTGTAACTGTCTTGTAAAGATGAACCGGCGAGGCTTCGTTGAAATCCTTCCCTCGTTCGTCCTTAGTAAATACTATTACTGCATTTTCATGCATTTCTGGTAAACATCAATCATATTAAAAGCATACATGCATTTCTGGTAAACATCAATCATGTTCAAAGGCATACATACATTCAAACACAACCAATGGACGTTTCGCTTATGTAAATAGGGTAAAAGTAAATCTGGATTCAAAAGATGGAATTTATTTATATCAAAAGTGACCCATACACGGGTAAGTTTGTACAAGGAGACATAAACCCTAGTAAGAGAATTTTGTCATGAAGTTTTACAAAAAGAATCAGTTATGTGGGAAATAATCCTATTGAGTTTCAATTCTACTATTGCCACTCAAGTATCTCATCTTCTTGCTGTTGAGACGGAAACGATTGGATTGAGCTTTATCTGTTTGAGCTTGAGTAAGTAGTACAACTGGTTGCAGTTTCATGAGTGATCCAAACGAGACATAGTCATACGCTTTAATCCCTAACTTTTGCCTGGATTGCCCTTTCAGGTTTTCAATCCACCGGGATACCCTTTTTTGCCCAAGCCGCCTTTTCAGGTTTTCGACTTGCCGGGTGTACATCTTTTTATATATATATCCCTAATTTTTGCCCAAACCCTTTTGGTTTGCCGGGATGCCCTTATTTTTGCCTAGGCCTGTCAACCTAGCGGGTCTCTTTTTATGCGTAGTATTTTTTAACTATGTCTGCGTTTACAGGTTGTGGGAAGTCTTCACCATCCATTGTAGTCAGTATCATGGCACCTCCTGAGAACACTGTCTTGACTACAAATGGTCCCCCATATGTTGGAGTCCACTTGCCCCTAGGATCACCCTGTGGTAATATGATACGCTTGATTACCAAGTCACCAGCCTGATATACCTTTGGCTTAACCTTCTTGTTAAAAGCTTTGATCATCCGTTTCTGGTACATCTGGCCATGACAAACTGCTGCTAACCTTTTCTCATCAATCAAATTTATCTGGTCAAGTCGAGTCTGAATCCACTCATCTTCATCCAAGCCTGCATCCTTCATAATTCTCAAGGAGGGGATCTGAACTTCAATAGGCAGAACTGCTTCCATACCATAGACTAAGGAGAATGGGGTTGCCCCTGTTGGAATCTTCATATCAATAGCAACTTGCATACCCATGATACATGCCTCATACTCAGCCATGTTATTGGTACAATAGAAACAAAGTCTGGCAGTAACCGGGGTATGACAACCTTCAGGGGAACCAATCACAACACCAACACCATTACCATGTGCATTGGAGGCACCATCAAAAACCATAGTCCATCGGGATCCTTGTTCAGGTCCGTCATATTGTCCAGGTTCTTTGGTAACAGACATAATGTCTTCATCAGGGAACTCAAAATTCATTGACTGGTAATCATCTACTGCTTGATGAGCCAAATGATCAGCAACAGCACTCCCCTTAATGGCCTTCTGAGTAGTATACTGTATATCATATTCCGTCAAGATCATTTGCCATCTTGCAACTCTTCCGGAGAGAGCAGGTTTCTCAAATATGTACTTGATTGGATCCATCTTCGAAATCAACAAGGTAGTATGGGTCAACATATACTGTCTTAGTCGGCGAGCAGCCCATGCCAAAGCGCAGCAAGTTTTCTCGAGCAGTGAGTATCTTGTTTCACAGTCGGTAAACTTTTTGCTAAGGTAGTATATTGCCTGCTCTTTTCGACCAGACTCGTCATGTTGCCCCAATACACACCCCATTGAGTTGTCTAATACTGTTAAATACATAATCAAGGGTCTTTCATCAACTGGTGGCATTAAAATTGGAGGTTCTAGCAAATATCTCTTGATTTCATCAAAGGCAGTCTGGCACTCATCATTCCATTCCATCACCTGATCTTTCTTCAACAACTTGAAGATTGGCTCACAGATGGTAGTTAATTGGGAAATAAATCTTGCAATGTAGTTCAATCGTCCCAAGAAACCTCTAACCTCCTTCTCAGTACGGGGAGCTGGCATCTCTCGTATAGCTTTCACTTTTGCAGGATCCACTTCAATACCTTTTCCACTGACAATGAAACCCAAGAGTTTTCCAGATCTAACTCCAAAAGTACACTTGTTTGGGTTCAATCTCAACTTGTATTTCTTCAACCTCTCAAACAACTTGTGCAGATGATCAAGATGTTGCTCTTCATTCTGAGATCTGGCTATCATATCATCCACATATACCTCTATCTCATGATAAATCATATCATGAAACAAAGCCACCATAGCACGCTGATATGTTGCCCCTGCATTCTTCAAACCAAATGGCATTACCTTATAGCAAAAGGTGCCCCACTGTGTCACAAATGTTGTCTTCTCCATATCTTCAGGTGCCATCTTGATTTGATTGTAACCAGAGAAACCATCCATAAAAGAGAATACCTTATGCTGAGCAGTGTTGTCTACCAGAATATCGATATGAGGAAGTGGAAAGTCGTCTTTAGGGCTAGCCTTGTTCAGATCTCTGTAGTCTACACACATACGTACCTTACCATCTTTCTTAGGAACTGGTACCACATTTGCAACCCACTGAGGATAAGAAGTTACGGCCAAGAACCCTGCATTGAACTGTTTCATTACCTCTGCTTTGATCTTTTCTGACATTTCAGGACGCATACGACGAACCTTCTGCTTCTTTGGATGACAATCTTCTTTCACTGGCAAACGGTGAACCACAATGTCTGTATCCAACCCTGGCATATCTTCATAAGACCAAGCAAAGATCTCCACATAGTCACGTAGCATCTGAATCAACCTGCTCTTGACACTGTCCTCTAAATCAGCCCCTATCTGGACCTCTTTTCTGTTTTCTTCAGTTCCCAGATTCACAACTTCGACTGGCTCTTCATGTGGCTGTATAGCTTTCTCTTCTTGTTGTAACAACCTAGCAAGCTCTACAGGTATTTCACAATCGTCCTCGTCTCCGTCTTCAGTTTGATAGATCGGATTCTCGAAATTGTAATTGGCAATAGTAGAACTGTTATCAACTGGATCCAGAGTGGATGAGGATCGGCATTTTAGTGACGTGGGTGTGTGTAAGAACACATAGCTGATAAAGCAAAAATAAAAGAAAAAGAAAGACAAGGAACACAATATTTACGAAAACGAAACGTCCATTGATTTTATGGAATGAAGTATGCAAATGAAATGACAACCCGTAACAAGCACACCATTGTGCCCCGGGTAAGGCACATGGCTTGAAAGTTTTAATTGTTCCAGAAAATTATAAATTTAAAAACATAACACAGTAATAGTATTTACTCCTGACTAAAGGAGATAGGGATAACATCTTCAGCTGTCCAATTATTGAGTCCAGCACCCACAGTAGGAAAAATCCATGCCTCCAAGTTGTAGTCTTCATCTTGATCTCCCACAGCATTGATAACCCCTTGATTGGTGATACGAACAGCACGAGCACGACGAACAGCCTTCTGGGACTCTGCAGCGAAACCCAAACCAAACTTGTCAGACTTGTATGGAATATCAGGAAGCTGACCCCAAATAGTACAACCACCTTCTTCCACCATAGCTTTTGCATCATTGAGGGAGGCCATTGCCATTGTTGGAGGGTTTCTGATGACCACAGGAACCTTCTTCACAGCAGGAGGAGTCACACAATCCTTAACAGCCCAGGGAACCACTTCAAATGACTGACATGGAGTTTCAATGTATTCACCTTCTACTTCCAGATACTTGAAAGTGTTTACATGGCTGACAAAGTATTCTTCCTCTCCAAAGACAGTAACAACTTTTCCATTCACCGGATATCTCAACTTTTGATGTAATGTGGAGGTCACAGCACCTGCCCCATGGATCCAGGGACGACCAAGCAGACATGAGTACGAAGGACGAATATCCATCACATAGAATGTAGCAGTAAACACCTGAGAGCCAACCTTGATTGGAAGATCAATTTCCCCATGCACTACTCTTCTAGAACCATCAAAAGCCTTTACCACAATATTACTGGGCTTCAATACCGTATCTTCAGGACTCAGCTTGTTCAGGACTTCCTTAGGCAACACATTCAGAGAGGAACCATTGTCTATCAGCACATGAGACAGGGTAGTGCCCCTGCATTCAATTGAAATATGCAAGGCCCTGTTATGATCCCTCTTGGCAGGGGTCAAGTCAGTATCAGAAAATCCTAACCCGTTGTCATAGGTCAGGTGCGCAACACAATTCTCAAACTGGTCCACAGAAACTGCACTGGGTACATGAGCCATCTTTAGAAACTTGATCAATGACTTGGCATGAGCCTCAGAACATAATAACAGGGAGAGCATAGAAATCTTTGAGGGAGTATGCCCCAGCTGATCAACAATATCATAATCACTCTTGCGAATGATTTTCAATGCTTCTTCCATCTGCTTAGAGAGGTCATCAGCAGCTGGCACATCAGTAGATACAGACTCAATAACAGGACCTTTGCCCCGAGCATCAGTGGTGGAAGTAACAGCAGGAGTAACTGCACTCTTAGAAGCAACTGGAGGAGAAAAGACTCTTCCACTACGAGTGATCTTGCTAGATCCAGCAATATTATCAATGTCAACAGGCATATCAGGTAAAGGCTCCTGCTTGACACCATGGATGTAAACATCAGACCCATAGTGCCAAGGCACAACTTTGTCAGATGTATAAGGAATAGGACCAGGAGTGGTAATGATCAGAGGAGCTACTCTGGCTTCAGCAACAACTTTCACAGGACCTTCAGCAGTAGTCTTGATTGGGCCCTGATGAGTGATTTTAATGGGACCCTTTGAAGTGATTCTTAGTGGTACTTTGTCAACCATGTCAACCTCTTCAATCTTCTTACCCTGAGTCAGATGATCCACCATACTTTCTACAGATGCTGGTCTTCTTTCAAACACTATAGTATATTTATCCATGAGACGTTGAATGTAACACCCCACTTCCCAAATTAAATAAAATATAAACATTATAAATAAACATCAGAGTTTCCCCCAAAATAGTGGGATATCACATCACCAAATTTTTATAAAAATACTTTATTAATTATTCTCAAAAATAATACAGCGGAAAACATTATTCCAACATTCTCGGCCATCCGCCAAATTTCGTAAAATCTTTATTATTATAATTCACAAAAAAAAAAGTGATACGTCACAGGATTACAACAAGTTTGACATAAAACAATTAAAACACCCATATCCCGTGTTACGTATCAGAGCATCCTAGACTCGACTGACACACCACCATCCAAGCTATCTAAGTACCTGGATTATCTGTACTTCCGGAGAAGCACAGACACAACAACAACCAAGGGGTGAGAAAACATGATCAAAAATATATTGGTAATGTAATACATGTAAACAAGGTAGTAAAACACACCAACACACCAATATTCACCCCAACAACTCCATATAACGAACCTACTGTTCAAATTACAATATAACATATTATAATGCAAATATGCAACTCAACACCATGCATGCGGTACCGACTCATTGGTTCATTCAATCGAACCTGGATAGATCACTTACGCTCCTCCTGAGACATGATCTATCCCCCACCATTCTCCACCAAGGAGTACGGATGAATCACTTACGCTCCTCCTGAGACATGATTCATCCCACCAAAACACCATGATATGCACACACCAATGCATAACTATCATATTTAGGCACACTAAGTGCACACGATCCTCCTGATCATATCATCATACATCAATGCATATATGTGTAGATATATTACACCAACACCATATAAATCAATCAGATAGTAAATAAATTCATACTATAACACCATATATAACCACATCCCAACACCCGGGAACACACGATCCTACTGATCACTACATACATATACGTTAACCAATTGTTCACCAACAATATCAAGGAAAACGAGTACCATCACCAAGTAAACAAGTTCATACTTTATCACCAAGATATAAACACGTCCCACCACTTGGGAATACACGATCCTACTGATCACTACACCATGCTCCGCATGATTCATACACCAACTAATTATCCATTTAAATAATTAGTAACGGAAATCACATACTATCACCGAGTACTCACTCTATAACACTCAATCATCTCCCCTATAATCAACAAAGTCCAAGGGCACTACACTCTTAGCGCACACAGTATAACAGCATAGAAAAAAAACCCCTATTCTGCTACGCTCGCTACACCCTCGCTAGGCAAACAGAACCTACTGGACTCACTCGCTACCCCACTCGCTAGGCGAGCACCTAGCGAATGTTCGCTGCCTTCTCGCTAAGCGAAGTGCTAGCGAGTTGCCTGCGACTTCTCAAGTTCTCACAGTTCAGAATTCTCACTCTTCTCCGATTCAAGCCTATTCTATAATATCCACTTCCTATACTATCCGTATTATGACCAATGCATATTAGGCTTATCAATCTTCCTATAATTCTACTCCAGATCAACATTATGGAACACTACCGGCACTTTAGAGTTACTCTGAACCTTACTCAAACCAAACCAACACCAACAGTCAATCAACAGTGGCAACATCAAACATCTGTACATCATCATATACATATTATTCCAAAGTCATCAATTAAACAATCTATCGACACATCAAAAAGGTCACACAGAACTTCCCTAAAACCGTAAACCCAACCTATACGCCAAATTAACCAAAAACAACAATTCACCAACACTCAACATATTTCAATCCATCAACATCAACATAACTCAACAATCAATAGCATGTCAATATAAAACTTCATCAACTATACATTCCTACGGGGTTAAGGAATCCCCACTACCCTATACATGTATATACCATTCCCAATCAAGTTTCTCCCCCCTTACCTTGTTAATCGGTTGATCGATGAAATTCTTCCTGGATTTGGTCTCTTGGCCTCCTCTTTTCTTTCCGTTCATCGTTCCCTTTTTCCTTCGTTCTTCTCACTTCTCTCGTTCTTTCCTCTTCTCTCTTTCTATCGCTCTTTCTCTCTTCCCTCTTTCTATCGTGTTATTTTCTCTAATACTTCCCCCACCCCTTCATATTCTATTTTCCTTTTTATTTCCTATCCCAATAATAATAATAACTAATAAAAATAATATAATAATAATAATAATAATAATAACTAATAAAAATAACATAATAATAATAATAATAATAATAATAATAATAATAATAATAATAATAATAATAATAATAATATTATTATTATTATTATTATTATTATTATTATTATTATCACACCAATTTCCCACGATCTATGGTAATCCCTTTTCTCTCTATTCCAACTTTTCTAATATCTCCTTGCTACCCATTCATATTTCCTTCCTCACGATTTCTATCATGACTTTTCATATTTCCATTCTAACTTCCCAATAACCCTTCCACCTCTTATTTTACTTATTTCAACCACTAATATTCCCAATAATAATTCTAATATAATAATTATAATAATCATTATAATAATAATAATAATAATAATATAATATAATACTATTATAATATTATAGTAATATTCAACATAATAATAATAATAGTAATACACCCAACAATAATTATAATTATAATAATAATAATACTAATGATAATAATAACAATTATATTAATACTAATAATAAAATAATATGAATAATAATAATCTTAATATTAATAATACTAATATAATATTACTAATATTAATAATACTAATCATAATAATACTATTAATAATAATAATAATATTATTATTATTATCTCACCAAAATAATAATAATAATAATAATAATAATAATAATAATAATATTATTATCTCACCAAAATAATAATAATATTAATAATACTAATAAATATAATAATATATAATAATAATACCCCCACCAATATTACTATTATTCATTATATTATCATATTCACACCAAAAATCATAATAATATAATAACTATATTAATAATAATATTATATTCTCCATATTAATAATATTACTACAAATATTAATAATACTCATAAATATAATAATAATAATAATAATAATAATAATAATAATAATAATAATAATAATAATATTAATACCACCACCAATATTACTATTATTTCTTATATTATTATAAACTCACCAAATTACCACCAATGATCCTCCCATCTCAGGGACACCCACCAAACATCATCAAATACACCCTACCAAAGGGCACATCAACATATAATATTTAAAATAATAATAAAATGACTAAATAATTAAAATGGGTGTTACAACTCTCCCCCACTTTAATTATTTTCGCCCTCGAAAATTATCTGATGGAAATAATTCCGGATACGCTCCCCGCATCTTTTATTCCAATTCTCAGGTCACACTGCCTTCTGCAGCACCTCCCCATACTACTTTCACCAAAGATATCTCCTTCCTTCGGAGTTGTTCCTTGCTCGCCAAAACGAACTAGCAATGCCTCAACAATCGGAATATTTTTCACTTGTACATCATCCACCTGGTTCAATGTACTTTCTCGACTAAGACACATGAAACATATCATGCCAATTCACCGCGACAACAGAAAAACAGTCTAACATGTTACTCCTCCCATGCCTCCGCTGCGCCACTCTGATACAACTACAGAACACGTGCGAACTTCTGAGATTTCGAAGCTCGACCAACACCAGTCACCGGCGTGACCCTCAAAATACATATTGTCTCGGATCCTCTCGATCTTCTCAGCCATCTCAAGCATAATCTTCAAGTCTGAGTACAACACTCTCACTCGATTTATTTCAACACAGGAGAGTCCTACACTCCCTATCTCACCAAGCCACATATAGTGCCATTCCGACACTAGGATGGTAACCGTTATTATAGGTAACTCAATCAACGATAATTAATCATCCCACGCTCCACCTTGATCCGACACCCAAGCTCTCACCAATTCTCTACAGACTCAATAGTCCTCTCTGACTGACCATCAGTTTGCGGATGATAGGTCGAACTCAGCTTCAACTTAGTACCCGAAGCTTCCTGTAAGCCCCTCCAAAATCTCAATATAAACCTCAAATTTCCATCTGACACAATATTCGTCAGTATCTCATCCAACTTCACCACTTTCTCAATATGCATCTCGTATATCCTCAACATGGAATAGTTAATCCACTCCTAACAATTCAAATTAAAATTATGTCTTTACAAATTCTTTGGAAATCTCAACACCAATTTCGTGAAAATACTACCTGATTTCCACTCTAGAATATTTAACGACTACATCAGACTCAACAGTCTCTGATGTTCACTCTTCGAATTCCGACAATTCTAACTAGCATATTCCACCTCTCCTTATCCATTGTCTCAAAAACAATCTACTCAAGTTCGGTTACTTCTTCATAGCACCGAGATGGATACTCCATCTACCTCAATGTATTTCTTCACGAGTACTCCTACTCCCTTCAACAACATCTGATATACATACTCTATCATAACACCTCGTGGTATTATTTCCACAAACCCGACAATCCACTCTTCGACTCTAATTTATCAATTTCAACTAATTCACTATTCAACCCAGATTTCTGACTTTCTCGATTCTTCTCAAGGATATCACTAGTCAGATCTTAATAATAAAAGCTTAACTCCATAAGAAGTATCCTTACTCACAAAACGCATATTATGAAATTTCTCAATCAGTTCTAACTCTTTTCACCATCATCTTCGGTATATGCAAATATTTCTAACTCACTGCATCATCTACCATGTCCACTTTACCCGAATGGTAATTCAACTCGAAGCCGTACTCTTTTCGAAGTCCCAATTATTTCCTATGCCTCATATTTGTCTTATTCAAATTAAACAAACACCTTAAACTCTTAAGATCACCAAACACCTCCGATCTCAGTCTGAACTTTTGAAGACTCCGACTCCAGTACAATCACAATAGTAACCAACTCTAAATCACTGGTCGGATGATTTCTCTTATACACTTCAAGTTGCCTTTTGCATAATTGAAACTCGCTGAAGTTGTCTTTAGCAAATCCCCTAATTATATCAACAAGCATCACAAACACCACAATTAGTTCTATCGGATTCGGCAGAACTTTCCTTACGGAAGTATATCACCGCTCTTTTTCCAACACTGATAACTCCAGTTCCTTATGCTCAACATAATCCTCTATACGCTTTGAATACCTTAAAATATCATTTATTAACACAACCATTGCCTTATATAAATAATTAAAGAAGATCCCATGCCAAGTGGACAAACAAGTTGTGAGTTATAGCGGGAACACATACCGTACCGCCCGTCCTTACCACAAAATTCAAACACACTTCATCAATAAATAGCTTAAATCTATGTCAATACTTCACCATCTCATAGATAATTTGAATAGCTTTCCAACGCTTCGAACCGCGCGTCATTCCGAGTTACGGTTCTCCCGTTACGGCAAAAACACCAGAATAACATTTTCTGCCCAGGACCCCTTCGCCAGGCGAACACCGCAGCGAATATGGACGTTCGCCAGTATGCTCGCCAGGCGAACATGACAGTCCCAAAATCCTCTTTTCGACCGTTACCCGACTTCCAAGTGTTCGATTTCGATTCCGTAAAAAGCTGCGATCTCGGAATTTAACGTACAACAACAATTTTATACTTAGGAAGCCATCCAACACATTTTAAATCTATGAATAATTTAAAACTCAATTACTTCCAATCTCAGCAGCAGATCTTTGAGCCTCCTAATACGATAGAACTTTTGACCTTCGTCCCATCCACCACAAGAACTCTACTCGAGATCACATGACCAAGGGACTCACATCCCTCGATCAATTGTTCCATCAAATCATTAACTCTTGGAAGCGAACACCTATCCTTGATAGTCACCCTGTTCACTTATCTATAGTTCACCCAAAGCTTCACAAAACCTTCTATCTGTCTAACCAACAAAATTGGTGCACATTACGGTAGCACACTCAAACAAAAGAACCTCTCTCCTAGAAGGTCTTCAAGTTGACTCTTCAACTTCTCCAATCCCAACGAAAACACACCATATGGAGTCACTAATATCGGACTCGTTCCAACAACAAAGTCAACGTGTGAGCTTTACTTCACACTCCGATAGTAAATCACCTACCTCATCCGGAAACCTCCGGCAATCGCAATTAATTGACAAATCCCAATTTTTCTCACTTTCCTTCTCATTCCAAGTTTCAGTCAAAATAGACACTTCAACACCGTCTTACGCCAAATTCCTCAAAATAATCCCTTAAGCACTTAGCTTACTCAAGACTATATACACTGCTCACGCCACCCAAGCTTGCAAGATACGTCTATCCCATCCAACACAATCCCGTCCACTATTAACAAGAGATTAAGGGTGATCAGTTCCTCAATTTGTTAATAGACAGCCGAAATCATGATGGGGTACAAACCATCTTTACCAAACTATGATATCACTCATCAACACACTAAGCCACCACACTGTAGCTTTTCGGAGAAATACAACTTCTCCCCCACTAGAATCATTCCACTTCTACCAATGAAGTTAACCAACAACATGTATCGACAGTGTTTTTACACACATGTCGCATACCAGGAAACAATAACACTAGACAACATTGGCCGGACGGACCGACCTGCTCTGATACCAATTGTAACACCCCACTTCCCAAATTAAATAAAATATAAACATTATAAATAAACATCAGAGTTTCCCCCAAAATAGTGGGATATCACATCACCAAATTTTTATAAAAATACTTTATTAATTATTCTCAAAAATAATACAGCGGAAAACATTATTCCAACATTCTCGGCCATCCGCCAAATTTCGTAAAATCTTTATTATTATAATTCACAAAAAAAAAAGTGATACGTCACAGGATTACAACAAGTTTGACATAAAACAATTAAAACACCCATATCCCGTGTTACGTATCAGAGCATCCTAGACTCGACTGGCACACCACCATCCAAGCTATCTAAGTACCTGGATTATCTGTACTTCCGGAGAAGCACAGACACAACAACAACCAAGGGGTGAGAAAACATGATCAAAAATATATTGGTAATGTAATACATGTAAACAAGGTAGTAAAACACACCAACACACCAATATTCACCCCAACAACTCCATATAACGAACCTACTGTTCAAATTACAATATAACATATTATAATGCAAATATGCAACTCAACACCATGCATGCGGTACCGACTCATTGGTTCATTCAATCGAACCTGGATAGATCACTTACGCTCCTCCTGAGACATGATCTATCCCCCACCATTCTCCACCAAGGAGTACGGATGAATCACTTACGCTCCTCCTGAGACATGATTCATCCCACCAAAACACCATGATATGCACACACCAATGCATAACTATCATATTTAGGCACACTAAGTGCACACGATCCTCCTGATCATATCATCATACATCAATGCATATATGTGTAGATATATTACACCAACACCATATAAATCAATCAGATAGTAAATAAATTCATACTATAACACCATATATAACCACATCCCAACACCCGGGAACACACGATCCTACTGATCACTACATACATATACGTTAACCAATTGTTCACCAACAATATCAAGGAAAACGAGTACCATCACCAAGTAAACAAGTTCATACTTTATCACCAAGATATAAACACGTCCCACCACTTGGGAATACACGATCCTACTGATCACTACACCATGCTCCGCATGATTCATACACCAACTAATTATCCATTTAAATAATTAGTAACGGAAATCACATACTATCACCGAGTACTCACTCTATAACACTCAATCATCTCCCCTATAATCAACAAAGTCCAAGGGCACTACACTCTTAGCGCACACAGTATAACAGCATAGAAAAAAAACCCCTATTCTGCTACGCTCGCTACACCCTCGCTAGGCAAACAGAACCTACTGGACTCACTCGCTACCCCACTCGCTAGGCGAGCACCTAGCGAACGTTCGCTGCCTTCTCGCTAAGCGAAGTGCTAGCGAGTTGCCTGCGACTTCTCAAGTTCTCACAGTTCAGAATTCTCACTCTTCTCCGATTCAAGCCTATTCTATAATATCCACTTCCTATACTATCCGTATTATGACCAATGCATATTAGGCTTATCAATCTTCCTATAATTCTACTCCAGATCAACATTATGGAACACTACCGGCACTTTAGAGTTACTCTGAACCTTACTCAAACCAAACCAACACCAACAGTCGATCAACAGTGGCAACATCAAACATCTGTACATCATCATATACATATTATTCCAAAGTCATCAATTAAACAATCTATCGACACATCAAAAAGGTCACACAGAACTTCCCTAAAACCGTAAACCCAACCTATACGCCAAATTAACCAAAAACAACAATTCACCAACACTCAACATATTTCAATCCATCAACATCAACATAACTCAACAATCAATAGCATGTCAATATAAAACTTCATCAACTATACATTCCTACGGGGTTAAGGAATCCCCACTACCCTATACATGTATATACCATTCCCAATCAAGTTTCTCCCCCCTTACCTTGTTAATCGGTTGATCGATGAAATTCTTCCTGGATTTGGTCTCTTGGCCTCCTCTTTTCTTTCCGTTCATCGTTCCCTTTTTCCTTCGTTCTTCTCAATTCTCTCGTTCTTTCCTCTTCTCTCTTTCTATCGCTCTTTCTCTCTTCCCTCTTTCTATCGTGTTATTTTCTCTAATACTTCCCCCACCCCTTCATATTCTATTTTCCTTTTTATTTCCTATCCCAATAATAATAATAACTAATAAAAATAATATAATAATAATAATAATAACTAATAAAAATAACATAATAATAATAATAATAATAATAATAATAATAATAATAATAATAATAATAATAATAATAATAATAATATTATTATTATTATTATTATTATTATTATTATTATTATTATCACACCAATTTCCCACGATCTATGGTAATCCCTTTTCTCTCTATTCCAACTTTTCTAATATCTCCTTGCTACCCATTCATATTTCCTTCCTCACGATTTCTATCATGACTTTTCATATTTCCATTCTAACTTCCCAATAACCCTTCCACCTCTTATTTTACTTATTTCAACCACTAATATTCCCAATAATAATTCTAATATAATAATTATAATAATCATTATAATAATAATAATAATAATAATATAATATAATACTATTATAATATTATAGTAATATTCAACATAATAATAATAATAGTAATACACCCAACAATAATTATAATTATAATAATAATAATACTAATGATAATAATAACAATTATATTAATACTAATAATAAAATAATATGAATAATAATAATCTTAATATTAATAATACTAATATAATATTACTAATATTAATAATACTAATCATAATAATACTATTAATAATAATAATAATATTATTATTATTATCTCACCAAAATAATAATAATAATAATAATAATAATAATAATAATATTATTATCTCACCAAAATAATAATAATATTAATAATACTAATAAATATAATAATATATAATAATAATACCCCCACCAATATTACTATTATTCATTATATTATCATATTCACACCAAAAATCATAATAATATAATAACTATATTAATAATAATATTATATTCTCCATATTAATAATATTACTACAAATATTAATAATACTCATAAATATAATAATAATAATAATAATAATAATAATAATAATAATAATAATAATAATAATAATAATATTAATACCACCACCAATATTACTATTATTTCTTATATTATTATAAACTCACCAAATTACCACCAATGATCCTCCCATCTCAGGGACACCCACCAAACATCATCAAATACACCCTACCAAAGGGCACATCAACATATAATATTTAAAATAATAATAAAATGACTAAATAATTAAAATGGGTGTTACATTGAATCCCATCTCTCAAAATGAAGCAACTATCCGGCTTATAGGTACAATATAGACAATCTTCATGACAACCTGGAAAGATCCCAGCTTGTACTAACCTCTTTTTGATAACAGACAATGGTGTGCTCAACTCCATAACTGAATAGACATGCAGATCTTCGTCAATATCCTCATCAATGGCGTTGACAGTCTTCTCGTGATTTGGCATTGGAGCTGTAATCACATTTGGAGTACCTGGTGGATCAAACTCAATTTCTCCAGCATCAATCATATCCTGAATTTTGTTCTTCAAGACCCAGCAGTTATTAGTATCATGTCCTGGACAGTTTGAATGATATGCACATCGTGCATTGGGATTGTACTTGGGAGAGGTAACATTGGGATTCTGAGGAGCCTCCCTCAGGGTAATAAGTTCAGCCTTCAACAAGTGTTGCAATGCCTGAGCCATTGACATGTTGATCTTCGTGAACTGTCTTCTAGCCCTCTGTTGGTTGCCTTGAGGCTGCTCTGTTGTTACAGGAGTTGAATTTGAAATATGAACTGCACTAACAGACTGATGCCTTCTGTTACGATCAGGCTGACCATACACAGCATTAGATTCTTTCTTCCCAGTGGGAGGCTTCTTTGCAGCACCTGATGAAGAAGTGCCCACTTGGATCTTACCACTCTTGATACCATTCTCTACTCGCTCTCCTGTCATGATCAACTCAGTGAAGCCAGATGATGAGCTTCCAATGAGATGACTGTAAAACGGACCATTCAGCGTACACATGAACATATCAACCAACTCCCTATCAGTCAAAGGGGGTTGAACTCTTCCAGCTAAGTCTCTCCACTTCTGAGCATACTCCTTAAAGCTTTCTTTGGCACCCATAGACATGCTTTGAAGCTGCATGCGAGTGGGGGCTAAGTCAGCATTGTATTGATACTGCTTGTAGAAAGCTTCAGCAAGGTCATTCCAATCTCTGATGTTGACACTCTCCAACTGATAATACCACTCTAGCTGAGCTCCAGATAAACTCTCTTGAAAGAAATGGATCCACAACTTTTTATCAGCAGTGTGGGGTTGAATTCTTCTGACATAAGACCTCAGATGCAATTTGGGACAAGAGACCCCATCATAGACAACAAATGTAGGAACTTTGAACCCAATGGGTATGACCACCCCAGATATCAAGCTCAAATCCTCAAAATCCAGCCCAGATGATTTCTGTAATTCCATAGCATCCATTCTATCCACCAGCATCTTGAATTTGTCTTCGTTAGGCTCATGGTAGTAGTTAGCCTCAGAATCAGAGTCCCCCATAGTGTTGTGGAGACTGCCTCTCTCCTGCTCAGATTCTTCAGATTCATAGTCTTCAACATGTTCCTTGGTCTTGACAGGACCTTTGAACCTTCTCCCCATGTTGAGCAACCCAGCAGACCTTCTAGCCTTCTTAGTCTTCTTGGCCAGCAGTGTCTTCAATTCATCTTGCCCCTTGGATAGGTTCAAGATCAGCTCTTGGAACTGTGCATTCTGTGCCTGAAGATCCTTAACTGATTGTTCAAGAGCCATTGCTGAAATAAACAGCGAGAAGATGAGAAACCTGTGCACAATTATAAACCTGTGATGCAATGATATGGGAATGCATATGCAATGTTTTCAAGGACCGCAGGATTTAAATTTGCTTAAACAAACAAGAAAGTAACTTTTTATTAGTAATAACTTGTTTTGCCTTTTAGGCTTACAAAAAATGAAAACGAAATAAGTACAAAAGATGGGGTTTTAAGTCTCCCATGGACGCTTCCTCTTTGTGTTGAGGTATGAGTTGAGGTTTCGTTCCTCATGAAGTAGCTTTGTTAGCTCTAGGATCCTTGCTTGGCTTGCTTTGTAATGAGCCTCGAAAGTATCCCTTTGCTCTTTCAGTTGGATCCATGATCTCTGCAAGTCTTCCATATCAGTAGGCATGTCTGGGTGAAGGATGGTATAAGCTGTGTCTCCTTCAGCAACAGGTTCCATGGTAACTGGTAGGATGGCAGGATATGGCATCATGAGTGTCTGAGCACAAAATCGTACCCATCTGAGATAAGCCTCCATAGGAATGGTGTATTTAGGCTCCAGTGTCTTGCTGTCAATCCTGTTTACCTTTCCCCAAGCTCGTATGAATCTCTGACGGTAACCCTGAAGATCGTTGTCGTAATCAAACACAATGCCCTGAATCAACATGTCATGTGGACCATCGCTCCGGGCGTAACCAAACTGTCGTAAAGCTAGAGATGGGTTGTAGGTGATGCCTCCTCTTATGCCTAGAAGTGGCACATTAGGAAACTCCCCACAACGGTCAATGATGGTGACATTCTCCATAGATCTGGAGCACCAATGGATGTCTGAGTGAGAAAGTGACATGATCCTCTTAGACCATCTGAACCCTTGCTCATTCTTCATTACTGAGCGAGGAAGGTGAGAAATAAACCACCTAGAAAGTAAAGGTATGCAGCACATCAAAGTTCCTCTTGCCCTTGTAGTACGGGTGTGAAGAGAATGTAGGATGTCTCCAAGTAAGGTAGGCACCGGATTGTGACTCAGGAATATGTTGACGGCATGAACGTCTATGAACTGATCAGGATTGGGGAACAACACTAAGCCATAAATCAATAAGGCTAAGATCTCCTCAACAGCATCGTAGCTCATAGCCTTCAAGAACATTTAAGCTTTATCCACTAATACCTTGGCAAGAATACCTTTAACTCCACTTCTCGTCTCTAGAACAATGTCAGACTTCTTCAGATGTAGAGCTGCAGCAATAACTTCTGGTTTAAGCTCCTTCTCTAAGCCTGTGAATGGCTTCTGATCAAGAACAGGTATGCCCAGAAGTTTAGAGAACTCCTCCATGGTTGGAACCAGCTGATAATCAGGAAATGTAAAGCAATGGTGCTTAGGGTCAAAGAACTGAAACAGCACACTCATCATGTCTTCACTGAACCCTGAAGTAACTAGATCCAATAAGTGACCATGTCTCTTGTTGAACTGGGAATGATCAGGCACTAGGGAAACCAACTCCTTGAGCTTAGCAGGTATCCCTACAAAGTTGATCCTGATGGTGTTTCTACGAGCAGAAGCCATGACCTGCAACAAAGAACAAAAATAAATCCCTTGGTCCTTGAAATGGTTAGGGAAAATGATATGCTCATGATGCATGATGATGTCATGATGTTATGTTCAATCACAAATATGTGGCACACACAAACAAGTCACACAATTGCCCTAGGTTTAAAGGCTTGCATGAGGTTTAAAGGTAAGTACCCTCCCCTGAAGTTAGATGGTTCATCCTGTCCTACAAAAGTAACCGGGTTCTAAGGGATCTCAATATCATTGATCCTTCACAAGGGTGGTTGATCAGAAGGCAACTTACTTGCCAACCAAAACCCTCCAAGTTTAAGATCTCAATGAGCGTAGCATCGAGTGTCAACCAACTTCAGTCTGCACCAAAGCCGGTTACCTCACTACTTTCTAAAGGCCAAGATGAGTTAACTAGGGTTCTAAAAGTCAGTTAGTGCATTGACAACATATGGCAGCCTCAATATTATCCTCAACTTGACTTAAGGAATATAAGCACCAACCAAGAAGTCGCACTAACTATGGCCACCAGATCAACCGTATCGATATACGTCGTACAGTTTCCTTGGTCTATTGCCATTTACCTAAGGTACACTAGATCCGGGTTAGGACCTTTCACACATAAGAGCACCCCAACAATATAATAATAAAGCAAACAAGGCAAACAATTTAAAGTGATCTTAATTCCTAAGGGTACCCCTCTTAAATAAATCCCCAGCAGAGTCGCCAGTTCTGTAACACGGTGGGAGAAATGACTTTAAACAATGTTGCGGATAGCAAGAGTCGCCACCGACTTTTATTTTATCCATAAGGAAAGGTTATAAAAGAACAGGAAAGACCTTAGAGAATATTTTGGGTCCGGGGGGTAGGTTATGAAAAGGGAAGGTGTTAGCACCCTTTTCATCCATGGTTATCCATGGGCTCTTAGGTACTTAAGCTCACTTTTGAATTGTTTTGAAAGTGTAGTGTGTGAATAGAAAAATTTTCAGAATAGTTAATAAATAATCCATGTAAGGATGTGTTAAGAACTTGTTTGAAAACTTGTTGAAAATTTGTTTAAGTGTGAAACAGTTTTGAAGTGAGCAAGTATCTAGGAGTAGCCTACCCTAATGTTTTAAGGTCTTTCTTATTCTTTATTCTTTCCTTTAGTAAGACTATCCCTACTATAATGGAGTAGGTAGTCCTTACTTTGGATGTTTAAGGGACATGCGAGGGACAATTGGATTTTTGAAGGCCATCGTGGGATGTAATAAGCACATATAAGGGACCATCATCATTTTTCGAAAGGGACTCGATTCGTAAAGGCAACCATAAGGGACTTTGATGATTTTTCTATTTGAGGGACTTGCTTTATACACCCCACTTAACCATTATTCGTAGGCAACTTGAGGGATATCCTTAGGAAGTGAGACGGCGATTAAAATCGACTTACGTGTGTGACGTGTTTATTTTAATTATCTTTATTTAAAAGTGATCTAAATTTATTTTAATATTACATACATGTTGTTACACTCCCTAATTACTAACCATAATAATAATTAAATAATTAAACAACTTTACATCCAAGAAACAATTACAAAATAATAAGCAAAATAATTAAATAGCAAAGATAAATAAAATATAAATAAGCAATAATAAATAATAAAGGGGGTTAATTCTAAGTTTACTCGGCAAGACATCGCATCTTGTGCCTACGTATCCTTACGGGAGTGGAATCAGAGTAATCGTAGTTCCCCACAATAGGGAGGTTAGAAACTTCTTGACTGTGGTCAAGGTCTCAAGGGGAATAAACGCATCTTAAGGACACGCTTACGTGGAGTGTAGAAACTCCAAATCTCTACGTTGAAATGTTAAGTTGTAATTAGGGTTAAATTAGGGATTCCACGGCGGGAAACCCTAAAATGAGCGCGGCGGCTCTTTGACCTAATGCTAAGGGTAAAATTGTAATTTTGCCTGCGGCGAGGCATTTGTGAAAATTAGGGTTTGTAGTTTTGAGGATTTGAAATTGAATGTGTGAAGTTTTACGGACTATTGGCGCGGCGGCCAAACAGTTAGACCTAACCTTCGGATGTGTGCAATGTGACAGAAATAATAGTAAACGCGTGAGATAATTGAATCATGCAAACAGAGAGATAATGTCATAATTTAAACCATGCAAGCAGAAATTTAAAGGCAGAATTTAAAGAGCGATTGTTAAGTTCGCGAGGTTACATGAGAGGAGCAGATACAATATGATAATGAAATTTGAATTGAACACTAATAAAATAAAATAAATAACGGTTCTAGTTATTATTTTAAAAAAAAGATTTTAGTTATTATTTTAAATTTATCTAAAAAAAAGTTTTTCTTAAAAATAATAGGTTTTCATATTAATTTGGAAAAGATGTTAATGTTATTTATTTTAAAAAACAGATTTTTATATTATAACAAATTTTAATAAATTAATGATAACAATAATAATAATAATGGTAATAATAATGATAATAATGATAATAATAATAAATAATGATAATAATAATAATAATAATAATAATAATAATAATAATAATAATAATAATAATAAAGCAATAATGAATTTTAAATGTGCCAAATAACCCAACAATGTTGCTAACGCAGAAATGCGCTCATCGCAACCAGATCTAAATCGGACGAAACAAAATTTATCGCAAAGAAAAAGAAATTAAGCAACAAATAGTATTATTGCTCACACAAAAATGCGATCATCGCAACCAGATCGAACTAACACAAATGTCACGCGTCATGCACACAAATGTGCAAACATCGTATCGACATAATTCGATCAAAAATCTTATATATATAAACTCTAACAATTTAAAAATTATATATATATATAAACGTAACAGTAATAGATAAAGAAAAAGAAATAACGGTAATAGATGAAGAAAAAGAAATAACGGTAAAAGATGAAGAAAAAGAAACAACAGTAATAGATGAAGGAAAAGAAATAACGGTAAACGATGAAGAAAAAGAAACAATAGTAATGGATGAAGAAGAAAACTAAATAACGGCAAACGACACTCACTCCTCTTAGGTTTTTTTCATTCTCCTCTCTTTTCCAACAAGGCAACACATGTATATATAGGGAACAAATTAGGGTTAACACCAAATTGTCAATAATGTCCCTAAAGCCCATTTTAAAGCCCAAACTAAATAATTAGTTAAGAAAAAATAAAATTTAAATAATTTAAAATAATTAAAATAAACTTAAAATAAAAACTAATAATCCTATTGATTCCTAAAATAAAAAATATTATAAAAAGAACAAAACTTTTTTCAATATTTTTTATTTTATGATTTTTTTGGATATTTTTATGAATAATTTAGAAAAAAGTGAAAAAAATAATATTTTAAAAAATGATTTAATTAAAATACGAAAATAATAATTAAATAATAATAAAAAACTATTTTTGTTATTTTTTTAATGAAAGATAGAAAAATTTAGAGTAAAAATAATAAAAAACAAAAAAAGTGACAAAGGTGAGATTCGAACTCTCAACCTCTCACACTCATAACTCCTTACACATGTCCTCCTGCCAATTGTGCCATTTTTACTTTTTAGAAAAAAATGCATGCCATATGATATTTACCTGCAAAAAGTCAAACGACTACACAAATTTGTTAGTAATTGATTAAATGCAATGAAATGCGACGACAAATCTTAGGGCAAAATTTGGGGTATTACAGTTATTATGATAATATTTCTCACCCAACCTCTCTTTGATGTTGGCAAAAAAAAATCATGAAGTTTGACTTTGGTTTGACCACAGTTGACCTCAGTTTGACCTTTTAACTACATTGACTGCTTTTGACTTATCTGATCATCTGACTGAGCAAACTTTTGAGAAAAGTCTTGAAACTTGACATGGGGGTTCTTATACACATATAAGATGTTATGAAGCTCACTTGAAGTCTTGGAAGTCCATTTAGCCTGATTAAAGTCAAAACCCTAGTTTTGGATGCACTGCTTAGGAGGTGCATTGTCTGAGGGAATTGTCAACTCTTCTGACCAATTGTGAATTTTGTGAACCTTGTGAACCTTCATAAGATATCTTGTGATACTCATGGGAGGTATTGTGAAGCTTGTGAACCTTGTGAACATCATGAAGTGGCTTTGTAGACCTCGTGACCCTTAGGAAAGCTTTTGTAAACATTGTGAATCTTGTGAACCTTGTGAACCTTCTTAGAACACAAAGTCTTGTATTGTGAGGGCAAATTTTGGGGTGCAACACCTTCTTCAATGATAAGTGGCAATCTCTTCAGAGAAGCTTATCCTTCTTTAACGATAAGTGGCAATCTCGTCATAGAAGCTTATCCTTCTTCAACGATAAGTGACCGTCTCTTCAGAGAAGTTTATCCTTCTTTAACGATAAGTGGAAGTCTCTTCAGAGAAGCTTATCCTTCTTTAACAATAAGTGGCACTCTCTTCCGAGAAGCTTATCCTTCTTCAGTGATAGGTGTCAATCTCTTTAGAGAAGCTTATCCTTCTTCAATGATAAGTGGCAATCTCTTCAGAGAAGCTTATCCTTCTTCAACGATAAATGGCAATCTCTTCAGAGAAGCTTATCCTTCTTTAAAGATAAGTTGCAATCTCTTTAGAGAAGCTTATCCTTCTTTAACGATAAGTGGCAATCTCTTCAGAGAAGCTTATCCTTCTTTAATGATAAGCGACAATCTCTTCAGAGAGGCTTATCCCCTACATCCTTTTGGTGTCAGGGTTGCGTTGTTTCACTCCATCATCCTTTTGGTGATGGGTCTGACATCCTTTTGGTGTCATGACTAGCGTTTTTTTCTCCATTATCCTTTTGGTAATGGATCCTCTACATTCTTTTGGTGTCAGGGTTGCCTTGTTTCGCTCCATCATCCTTTTGGTGATGGGTCTAACATCCTTTTGGTGTCATGACTAACGTTTATTCTCCATTATCCTTTTGGTAATGGATCCTCTACATCCTTTTGGTGTCAGGGTTACCTTGTTTCTCTTCATCATCCTTTTGGTGATGGGTCTGACATCCTTTTGGTGTCATGACTAGTGTTTGTTCTCCATTATCCTTTTGGTAATGGATCCCCTACATCCTTTTTATGTTAGGGTTGTGCTTGTTTCACTCCATCATCCTTTTGGTGATGGACCTGGCATCTTTTTGGTTTCATGATGGGCGATTGTTCCCCACTATCCTTTTGGTAATGGATCCCCTACATCCTTTTGATATCAGGGCAGTGTGTGTGAGTGTACTATCATCCTTTTGGTGGTAGCGACTTTTGCAAGATATCCAGTATTTCATTCCAAAGCATTTTCCTTCTTTTCGGACAAATTCAGGGTCTTTTATATCTAACCATCTTCTACCTCGAAAGAATGAATGAAATAGCATTTCGTCTTACTCGGTTTAAGCTAATTAGATAGGGGCATCTATCACACCCTAAAATTTATCCTCCCCTTTTTTAAATATTTTCGCTTTTTCGATTCTGTTTTTTAATTTTGCATTGCCCGCTTAATTTCATGCCATTTAGACACGTGTCCACTCGTGATTGGGCGTTTTTCAAATCTCTGTTATTTTTCCCAATAGGAGCGTGACACGTGGTCAAAGGATGTTATTTTTGTTAGAACACAGATTGGTTCTTAATAATATCTCTATGTTTTGATGATAACTATTATGAAATTTTGTAGTTAAGAATTATATACTCTAAAATTTGCTTAAGAATGTTTGCTGCAGATATTAAAGTAAATATCACTCCAGAAGCAAATCAGATCTGAACATAAGAAATATGCAAGGTTCTGAAGCGTCAGAAGCATCCATTAGCAGATTCTGGATGCTGCCATCAGAAGATCCTGAGCGTTGCCTCCAGAAGAATCTGAAGCAGAAGCTCCAGAAGAATCTGAAGCAAGCCAGAAGCATCTGAACCAATGAAGAATTCTGTATGAAGAGTTTTCAAGCATAGTTACTTCAGAAGACTCTGATAGTACTAACGCTGCCAGTACTGAGGATCTGACTCAAAACTCTGCTCTGAACTTATACACGCTGAAAGCACACTTGCTGCAAAGACTCTGATTCAGCAAAACTCTGATGAACATCAGAAGGCTCTGATCAAATTAGACTCTGATGATTCTTGCTGAAAATTGTTGATGAAGAATTCAAAGATTATGTCCGTTGGAATTTCCAAGCGACTCTTTCCTTATTTATGCTAGACACAAGAACACAGACAAAAAGGATTTCTCTGTGCTTTCTTCTTCTAGGAAAGGTCACTTGATGTGAAGACAAAAAGGCTCAGACCTTTTGGTACACTCTTCTCAACGTGAAAAACTCTTGGATCACTGTGCCTATAAAAGCAAGTCTCCACTCATCTTCTTCAGTTGACGATACACTTGAAAAGAATTCATTATCAAAGCTCTCATACAACTCATATATTCTTGCTAGAATTATTTCTTTGTTCTTAATCTTAAGTGAAAAATCACTGTTGTGATAAAGCTTTATTAGAAGCATCTTAACACTTGTATTTATTATTACATTTGATTGTAAGAAAACCTTAAGAAGATCCAGTTAGGATCAGTAGTTCTTGAGAAGACTTCGAACAATTGTTCTTAGTGCTTACTATTGTAATCAGTTGATTAAATAGTGGATTAAGTCCTTGTTTGAGAAAGACAAATCACTCTAGAAAGGGTGGACTGGAGTAGTTGAGTTCAATGAACCAAGATAAAAATACTTGAGTTTTTACTTCTAAGTTTTTATCTTCATACTTATTCAACCCCCCTTCTAAGTATTTTCTCACCTTCAGTTGGCATCAGAGCTCCGGTTCTGTGTGTGCTACCACTTCACAGTGACAGAAAAGATCCAGTGAGAAAAACTTTGATATATATATTTGGTTGTTACTATGGCTGATACTTCAATATCTAACATTAACAACAAATATGAAGAAAGGGACAAAATCAACACTAAACCCCCTATGTTTGATGGGGAGAAATTTGATTATTGGAAAGACAGAATTGAAAGTTTTTTCCTTGGTTATGATGCTGATTTATGGAATTTGGTCATAGATGGATATGTTCATCCCATTGATGGGAATGGCAAGAAAGTAGATAGAAAATCTATGACAGAAGCCCAAAAGAAGGAATTTAGAAATCACCACAAGGCTAGAACAATATTGTTAAATGCAATATCTCACACTGAGTATGAAAAGATCACAAATAGAGAAACTGCATTTGACATGTTTGAGTCCTTGAAGATGACTCATGAGGGAAACTCTCAAGTCATGGAAACAAAGGCTCTGGCTCTAATTCAGAAGTATGAAGCCTTCAAGATGGAAGAAGCTGAATCTGTTGAAGCTATGTTCTCTAGATTTCAAATACTTACAGCTGGACTAAAGGTTCTGGATAAAGGATACTCTACTGCTGATCATGTGAAAAAGATAATCAGAAGCTTACCTACCAGATGAAGACCTATGGTGACTGCGCTGAAAATGGCTAAAGATCTGAACAAGATTTCCTTGGAGGAACTAATCAGTTCACTGAGGAGTCATGAAATTGAACTTGAGGAAGATGAACCTCAAAAGAAAGGTAAATCAATTGCCTTAAAATCTAATAAATCTGTTAAAGCATTGCAGGTAATAGAGGAAAGCTCTGAAGAATCCTCATCTGAAGATGAAGATGAACTATCCATGCTGTCCAGAAGAATAAACAAACTCTAGAAGCATAAAGGAAAGAAGTTCAGAAACTTCAGGAAGCCTGACCAAAGAAAAGAATCTTCTGGACACAGAAGATTTGGCAAAAAGGAGGTTGTCTGCTACGAATGTAAATACAAAGATGAATGTCCAAAGTTGTTGAAAGAAAAGCCTAAAAGAAAATCTGATAAGAAGAAGAAGGTTCTAATGGCTACCTGGGATGATTCAGATACATCTGAATCTGAATCTGAGTCAGAAGAGGAATGTGCCAACGTAGCATTGATGGCTGACATAGAAGATCAGGAGGAAGGAATTTCAGGATCTGAGTCTGACTCTGAATCTGACTCTGACGCTGAAGAGGTAATGGCTAAACTCACTAAAGATGAACTTATCAAAGTGTTATCAGAAGTTCTGAAGAGCTATAACAATATTAAGCTCAAATACAAGAAGCGTCAAAGCAATCTTGTATCTGAGAATAATATTCTCAAATCAGAAGTGGCTGAGCTAAATGAAAAGAACTTAAAATTGAAAAATAATTGTGAATTAGCTCAACAAGACTCTGATTTTGAAACTGAGTCTGAATGCAAAAATATTTTGGAAAAATATGACTACAGCTTTCAGAAGTTTCTTGCTAAAAGCATAGACAGAAGCAAAATGGCTTCTATGATCTATGGAGTTAGCAAAAATAACAGAAAAGGAATTGGATATAAATCTTCCTCTGGAAAGGATTTAAATCCAAAACCTATTGATAAAATTATCATCAAGAAGACTCCTTTATATTCCCACTTTAAATTTGGTCACTTGAATGATATTGAACACACTCGTTCTGAAAAGAACATTCATGTGTTTAAATCTAAGGCTAGTCAGAATAAACCTTATGTTGAAAAACAGAAGTTTAGACAAACCTTCAGAACAACTAACCCAAAAGGACCCAAGAAGATCTGGGTACCTAAAAGTAAAATAATTCCTGTTGCAGATGTTCTTAACAGCAAGGTCAGGACGCCAATCATGGTAGCTGGACTCTGGATGCTCGCGACACATGACAGGAGAAAGGTCTATGTTCCAAAGTCTAGAGCTTAGATCTGGAGGTGACGTGAAATTTGGAGGGAATCAGAAGGGCAAGATCATTGGATCTAGCACTATTGGAAATGGTAATCTTCCATCTATCACTAATGTTTTACTTGTAGAAAAACTAAAGCATAATCTATTGTCCATAAGTCAATTAAGTGACAATGGTTATGACATAGTCTTTAATAAAAAATGTTGTAAAGCTATTAGTCAAAAGGATGGCTCAATCCTATTTAGTGGAAAGAGGAAGAACAACATTTATAAAATAAATCTTTCAGAACTTAAGGTTCAGAATGTTAAATGCCTCTTGTCTGTTAATGAGGAGCAATGGGTCTGGCACAGAAGATTAGGGCATATTAATATGAGACGTATATCTCAGATTAGTAAACTTAATCTTGTCAGAGGACTTCCTAGGTTGAAGTTCACCTCAGATGCTCTTTGTGAAGCATGTCAAAAAGGGAAGTTTTCAAAATCATCTTTTAAATCAAAAAATGTTGTTTCTAATTCCAGACCATTAGAATTACTTCATATTGATCTGTTTGGACCAGTGAAAACTACATCCATCAGAGGCAAGAAGTATGGATTAGTCATTGTTGATGACTATAGTAGATGGACATGGGTAAAGTTCTTAAAACACAAGGATGAGTCACATTCTGTGTTCTTTGGCTTCTGCAAACAAGTCCAGAATGAAAAAGATTTCAAAATTATAAAAGTCAGAAGTGATCATGGTGGTGAATTTGAAAACAAATATTTTGAAAAATATTTTAATGAAAATGGCATTGCTCATGATTTTTACTGTCCTAGAACTCCACAACAAAATGGGGTTGTAGAGAGGAAAAATAGAACTCTGCAAGAAATGGCCAGAACCATGATCAATGGGACTAATCTGGCAAAGCACTTTTGGGCAGAAGCAATCAACACAGCCTATTACATTCAGAACAGAGTGTCTGTATGACCTCTTCTGGAGAAGACTCCCTATGAATTGTGGAAGAACAGAAAGCCCAACATTTCGTATTTTCATCATTTTGGATGTATTTGCTATATGTTGAATACTAAAGAAAATCTGAACAAGTTTGATTCTAAAGCACAGAAGTGTTTCATGCTTGGGTATTCTGAACGCTCTAAAGGCTACAGAGTATAAAATACTGAAACACAGATTGTTGAAGAATTTATTCATGTTAGATTTGATGATAAGCTTTGCATTAAAAAGCCAAAGCAGTTTGAAAATTCTGCAGATAGAGAAGTAGTCTTAACAGACTCTGAAGGCTCAGAGGCAGACAATGCTCAAGTGAAGGAACCAGAAGCAACGCCGGATGCAATTCCTTTGACTTCTCAGATGAACAACTTAAACATTTCTGAAGAATCAACTGTTAGAGGATCATCTTCCAGAATCAAAGCTTCTCATCCAGAGAATGTGATCATTGGAAAGAAGGATGACCCTATCAGAACAAGATCCTTCCTCAGATCCTCTGAAGCATCATTATTTGGATTGGTGTCAGTAATTGAACCAACTACTGTGGATGAAGCTCTGCAAGACAATGAATGGATTATTGCCATGCAAGAAGAGCTAAATCAGTTCACTAGAAATGATGTGTGGGACTTAGTTCCAAGACCAAAAGGATTCAACATAATTGGAACTAAGTGGGTCTTCAAAAACAAGCTTAATGAGAAAGGAGAAGTTGAAAGAAATAAGGCAAGGCTTGTTGCTCAAGGGTACAGTCAACAAGAAGGTATTGATTACACTGAAACTTATGCTCCAGTGGCAAGGTTAGAATCTATACGCCTTCTTATTTCATTTGCTGCACAATATAACATCACTCTATATCAGATGGATGTTAAAAGTGCCTTTCTAAATGGTATTATAGAAGAAGAAGTTTATGTTCACCAGCCTCCTGGTTTTGAGAGTGAAAAATTCCCAGAACATGTTTTCAAACTAAAGAAATCTCTGTATGGTTTAAAACAAGCTCCCAGAGCTTGGTATGAGAGATTAAACAATTCTCTTATGGAGAAAAATTTCATCAGAGGCAAAGTGGACACAACACTCTTTTGTAAAACATTTAAGAAAGATCTTCTCATTTGTCAAATATATGTGGATGATATCATATTTGGATCTACCAATACTATGCTGGGAAAGGAGTTTGCTCAATGTATGCAGGAAGAATTTGAAATGAGCATGATGGGAGAACTGAGATTCTTTCTGGGAATTCAAGTCAACCAAACTCCAGAGTGCACTTGCATTCATCAGGCCAAATATGTTAAAGAACTTCTGAAGAAATTTAACATGACTGATAGTAAGATGGCAAAGACTCCCATGCATCCAACTAGTACACTAGGCAAGGAAGAGGTAAGTAAGAAAGTAGATCAGAAACTCTACAGAGCTATGATAGGATCTCTTCTCTACTTAACTACTTCTAGACCTGACATTTTGTTCAGTGTATGCTTGTGTGCAAGATTCCAATCAGATCCTAGAGAATCACACTTAACAGCTGTTAAGAGGATTCTAAGGTATCTGAAAGGTACTTCTAATGTGGGTTTGTGTTACAGAAAATCTGATGATTTCAAATTAGTTGGATTCTGTGATGCTGATTACGCTGGAGACAGAGTGGAAAGAAAAAGTACTTCTGGAAGTTGTCAATTTCTAGGAAGAAATCTAATCTCTTGGTACAGCAAGAAGCAACCCACAATTGCACTATCAACTACAGAGGCAAAATATATTGCTGCTGCTGGATGTAGCACGCAGATGCTCTGGATGAAAAGTCAGCTAGAAGACTATCAGATATTTGAAAGTAACATTTCTATATTCTGTGATAATACTTCTGCTATATGTTTGTCTAAAAACCCCATTTTACACTCTAAGGCAAAACATATAGAAATTAAACATCATTTCATCAGAGACTATGTTCAGAAGGGAATTATAAACTTAGCCTTTGTTGATACAGATCATCAATGGGAAGATATTTTCACAAAACCCCTTGTTGAAGATAGATTCAAATTTATTTTGAAAAATATTGGTATGGATTTGTGTCCAGAATAATATTTGTCAGAAGCAAATTTTTCAGATGATAAATGTGTATCACTCTGAAGTATTTCATCTGTTGCTTATTAAATTTATGTTTATTTGTGTGTATCTGAACTAACCAATCTCAGAGGATCTGAACGTTGGTTAAAGTTTCATTTCTCAAGAGAATTCAGAAGCACATGAAAGCAAACACGTGTCACTCTGAATCTGCAAAGATGGAGTGTACACTACTGAAGAGGCGTTCGAGGTATGGTTTGAATAGTGAAAATCTTGATTTTCCCCCCAATTTGTCAGAATCAATTAATGCTTGAAATGATTTTTATTCTCTTTCATTAATTGACATTAATTGCTATGTGTAAACGTGCTTTGATTGTCTGTTTGAATGCCTAATTGTTTTCTATAAATACCACATCTCTCACCACTTTCACACTTTTCACAACACAAGCAAGTTTATGCATTTCTGTCTTCTTTTCTCTCTTCACAAAAACCCTAAACCCTTGTCAAAATCATCTTCAATGGCAACATCATCTTCTACAGGAGCTCAATTTCAATCAACCATGGCTGCAGTTACTTCTGCAAATATGGGTGTGGCTCCATACACGACACCTAAAAGGACTTTGTTAACTCCATTTGACAAACTTGAAGTTCTCTGTGAATCAATGGTGGAATTTGATTGATTAGCTGAAAATGGATTTGAATTTCGTTCAATAGTTGATGCTCAAGGCTGGGTAAAATACTTTGACAGATTATTTGGACCAGTTTACCCTCATCTGGTGAAAGAATTCTGGATACATGCTTCTGTATACCCCAAATTCATCTTGTCTTCTGTTCTGGGTAAGGAGATTATAATTACAGAAGAACTAATCAGGAAACTCATAGGGTATGAGGAGACTGATGGAGTATCTCATCTGCCAGCTGGGCGTGTAGACATGGAAGAAGTCTATGAGGAAGTCATGACTTCTGGACAGGCCTCTAACAAATTTAAAGATCTGAAGCCTGACTACAAAATCTGGGCAAAGATTTTTATGGGATGCATTCATCATAGAAAATCTACAAATTCTCCAGACTATGTGAACAATGAACAACTCTACTTCATGTACTGTTTAAGTCAGAGCACTAAGGTAGATCTTCCTTACATTCTGTTCATGCATTTATGGAATCATATCAATGCTTCAAGAGAATCTGTAAAAGATAAGGGTCAGAAGATCAGAACATGGATTCCCTTTGGAAGGTTAATTTCAGATATTCTGACAGAAAATGGACTGGTGACTGCTCTGTATGCTGCTGGAGTCAAGGATGAACTTGAATCTATTGTTGGAAAACCTTTGAATGACAAGAGTCTTCAGAGACTAAAATTTTTAGAGGAACTCACATCTGCACCCAAGAAGCTGAATATCTCTGAACTCAGTCAGAAGCGAATTCCAGTTGAAAACTACCCACTGTTCTGTGCTGAAGAACCAAGAGAAATAATTGTGAGATATATTGATTCTTGCAAGGCAGATGGAACACCCATTCCTGCAGATATTCTGAAAAGAGCAAGGGAACCAATGCCTGATGGAGGAAATGAGAACACAAGGAAAAGAGGTTAATCAGAAGCAGAAGCAGTGGCTGCTCAGAAAAAGCCAAAAGTTGCTGACAAGCCTCAGAAGCTGATCAAGAGGAAAGCATTTGGAGACGCTCCCTCTGTTATCACAAAGCGTATCAAGATTAAAGGTACCAAATCTTCTGTATCTTCTTTCAATAACATTGTTTTAAATGAATCAACATTCAATTATATTCCAAAACCACCTCCTACTCAGAAACAATCTGTTCCTGCTCCATCTCATAATTCTGAACCATTAAAAATTCCTTCCCCACAAAAATCATCTGATCCTGTTTCCACCACTCCTGTAAAACCTTCTACTAATCAATCATCTGAACCAACAACAACAACAACACCAGCAAATCAAACTCCACCACCTATAACAAAACCAACAGAACAATCTGAACAACAACAACAACAACCAGAAAAACCACCACAACCAGAAAAACCACAATCAAACACATCTGAACCTATTGCATCTGCACAAGTTATTTTTGAAACTATACAATCTAATCAAGTGGCATCTGATCCTACTATATCTGAACTACCTACATCTGAACCACCTACATCTGAACCACCTACATTTGATCCACCTACATCTGAACCTCCATCAAAACTTTCTGAGAATCCATCAGAATCAACCAACCCATCTGAAACAAATATCCCTGAGACAGAGGTTCTAAACGTTACACCTCTCAAAACTGTTTTTGAAGTGTCCTCTACATCTTATACTCCAACCACATCCTCAAATTCATCAGAATCTGATATACACCCAGATTTTCTGATATCTCCTTCTCTCAGAAATCTTGAAGTTAACCAACCAGAACCACCTATTTCTTCTGAAATTCTCATTCCCAATCCTATCCCAACACCTAAGCCAAGGATATCTGAGTGTGTTCCCTCTGCTTCGTGTAAACTGTTTTCATCTGACAAACTTCCCTCTGGTTTCAAATTCAAAAATTTCTACACCAGATTTGAACCATCTGACACTATCACTCCTCTTAAACCCAAACTTACCATCATTCTACCATCTGTTCTTCAAACGTATATTAAAGAACTGCCAAAAATGATTTCATCAGAACCTATTTTATCTGATAAATCTGCATTCACTCCTTACTCTGATACCCCATTTGATGTTGTTTCCTATGCATCAAATGCAAAACCATATCTGTTGAATGCTTTAACCAGATCAAAAAATGCCAATTCATCTGATCCTCCATCCATACCCTTCTACCCTTGTCCTCTGATCACCATTCCAAAATTCATCATTCCACCTTCACCCCAACCCAAGCCAATCACATTGGAAACTTTTCTGAACCCAAAACCTAGGCTGAATGTTGATCATTTATTTACAAGTTTTTTGAAAGAAATAGAGATGTATTTAGGCTCTGTACAGAGGAAGTGTTCATCAACAATGGATGCAAATGAATCTGATGCTATTTGGAATAGCTTCATCAACAGATTCAATACTGTAGCATCAAATCTGAAGAACGTATGTTCTGATGATGCGAAGCTCAGATTTACTGAAACTGCTAGAAGTTTGTTCTGGACTGTTAAAAGATCTGCACAATTGCTTATTAAAGATGCTCCTTCATCATCTGAAGTATGTGATACAGAAGTGCATGCTGAATATGCATCTGAAGACAACTCTCTGGCTATGACTCTTGTAGAACATCCCTCTGGATCTGCTGCACCTAACTCCAAATCCCCTATGGAAATTGACTCTGTTCATGCTTCAGAAACTGTCCTACCTTCTTCATCTGAGATCAAGAAAGAGTATCCAGATCTTGAAGATAAGATTGCAGTTCTGGAAGCTGGTCAATCAGAGATTAAGTCATGGATGGCTAAGCAAGATAAGAAGTCTGAAGACATGGCTCAGTGGATGTCCAAACAAGATCAGAAGAATGAAACCATGGCTAAGTGGAGGTCAAAACAAGAACAGTCCTCTTCTGAGATCACTGATCTGTTGAAGATGATTTTGTCAAAACAATCTTAGTTTATTTTTTTCTGATATTTGCACATGTACTTGAATATTTTCTGATGTTTGTATTTTTTGCTCTGAATGAATGAATGTCTCAATGTTTTCTCTACATGATTTATCTCGTTTGTTTTTTCCTTTTATTTGTCTTTTAAAAGTTCTTACTTTTTGCTTATGACAAAAAAGGGGGAGAAAATAAATCTGAACTGTTTAATTAAACTCTACCAGAATGAAACTTCAGACATATCAATTTTATCTAACGTAAAATATGAGTGTTTCAGAACATTGATAAATCTGATATACTCTTTAAAAGAAACTCTGAGACTCCCAGATCACATTTAACTTATCAAGCTCTAACTCTGAAAAGAATACTCAAGACAAAAAGGGAAGTTTCTATTTCTTATTAATATTTAATTCAGGGGGAGATTCATCATCTCAGGGGGAGTCATAATTATTCTCTTTACAATTAAACAAAATTTCTGATGTTTTTGTCATCATCAAAAAGGGGGAGATTGTTAGAACACAGATTGGTTCTTAATAATATCTCTATGTTTTGATGATAACTATTATGATATTTTGTAGTTAAGAATTATATACTCTAAAATTTGCTTAAGAATGTTTGCTGCAGATATTAAAGTAAATATCACTCCAGAAGCAAATCAGATCTGAACATAAGAAATATGCAAGGCTCTAAAGCGTCAGAAGCATCCATTAGAAGATTCTGGACGCTGCCATCAGAAGATCCTGAGCGTTGCCTCCAGAAGGATCTGAAGCAAAAGCTCCAGAAGAATTTGAAGCAAGCCAGAAGCATCTGAACCAATGAAGAATTCTGTATGAAGAGTTTTCAAGCATAGTTACTTCAGAAGACTCTGATCGTACTTGTCGCTACTGCGAAAATCGGCGCCAACTATGACAGAAGAGTCGCCACCGTGCGTTATTTATCCCACAAGAGGGAAAGGAAACGCTCAGAGTAAACCTAACGCAAAACGGGAAAGGAATGGTCGTCGCAACCAAATTCCTGGATTCGGGAGTCGATTACGCAAGGGGAAGGTATTAGCACCCCTCACGTCCGCCGTACTCGACGGGATCCACGCTTGTTTTCTAGTACGGATTGTTATTCTATCTACTCTACAAGTCTGGGTTGAAAAGAAAAGGAAATGACTCGGCAAAGTATCACACTTTATGCCTACGTATTCCTGTCTGGAACGAGAAATCAGAATCAACGTAGTTCGCCTACCTACGGGAAAGGAGGGGAAGGTTGCTCGCTAGGATACGTCATCCTATGCCTACGTACTTTCATACAACATGAAAGATTAGAGCAAACGTAGTTCGGGCTACGGAAGACACAAGCTTGTCCGACTGTTTTTTATTACCTTAAGAAAGGGTTTTTCTTGATTAAGAGTCCAAGCGGACAAAAATGACACTTTGATGTTTGTTTCGAATCTTTTACGAAAGAAGTGTTTTTTAGTTTGTTTGCAATCTCTGCCGCACTAGAGACTATGATTTGAGAGTGACTACGTCGCGTGTCACCCAAAGGGTACCACACTAAGCAGCCAGACTACTGGAAAGAAGCTCTCCAGCAACCCTTTCTCAAATAGGTTAAGGCTCGTAACGTACGACATCGATTAACCTTATTACTGTATTTTTGGGTGGTTTTGAGGTAAGAAGAGAAAGAAGCTCTAAAAAGCCTAAGGTTGAAAAGGGAATAAAAACTAACCTAATGTTGTCATGCATGGATAAGAATCCTAATGTCTGTCATAATTCCCTCCTGCATAGAGGAAATCAGAGATCCTAGGGTATAAATGGAAAAGAAAGCAAGCAAATACAGTAAAATGCATGCAATGCAGCAATACAAGCGAGGCAAGGGAGTCCCACTCAACCTCGAACCTAGGAAAACAACAGGCAAAGTGAATCAACATTCACTTCAAACCTAGGGGGCAAGCTGCACAAGCCAACAAACAATACAGAGAAACAAAAACCAAAGCAGAGGAGGCAGCCCAAGTAGCAGCACCAAACTCCTATAGCAAACAACAACTCTGAACAACAACAATTGATTAAACAGCAAAAAGAGTTGACAGCAACAACTTCCATCTTCATGAATGCTCCTATCCTCAAGCTTCAATAAACTTTCAATCTTCAACAAGCACCTAGCTTCAACAAGCAACCAACTTCAACAAGCACCCAGCTTCAACAAGCACTAAAATTTCTCTTTACCAAGCTTCAACAAGCACCTCCCAGGGAGAATCATTCAACAAGATCAAGTTGGAGTGTTAAGAAACTCAATGACAACCAAGGGAAGCCATTAAGATCTTGATACTGTAATAGGAAGGCATCCTCAAAGTTCTACTCTTAAAGCATGCCATTCATCCCTCCAAGGGAGAGATGTGGCTTCTTTAAGAGGACTTTATGTCATTGGATTGAATGGAGATGAACAATATACTCCATGTTTGAATAAAGAAGCAAAACTAGTCTAATGCTCTCCCTAAAACCCTAGTTCTCCTAAGCTCCTGACAAGCACCCACAAGCTGAGAAAATCTTCATGTCCAAGCTCCTTCAAGCTCTCCAAAGCACATTCAATTGGTCTTCATCTCCATCCAAGCACAAAAGCAACACCACCCTAATCTAAGGGAAAATATTGAGATAAACTAGTCAAATTAGTTCACTAGAAACACCTAGAAGTTAGTCTTAAAACTAATTCTAATTAAAATACCAAAAGTGATTTTAAAATCCTACAAAAATTACGAAGGGTTCCTAAACCTCTTAAGAATATCTCTATACAAAAACCAGGGGGTTAACCATCCATTTGGGCCTAAAACTATGCCCTAAACCTAAGGGTACTATCCTAAAACCTTAAATCTACAACACCTAATGCTCAATGTTCAAACTAGCCTAAATTTATCTCACAAAAATATGAGAAAATTACTAGGGGTACATGCATTTCTAAGCTATCTAGCCCAAAATGAATCTCCTCAAAATCATACACCAAACACCCATACCAAAATCAACAAAATTATGCATCAACCATATTCAAAATAAAAGCAATTAAAAATACAAAAATGCAATTAAAATGTAAAATGCATGAATTAATAAAATTTTAATCCTATTAAATTCTAGACTCTTTAAGAAGTCAGGGGAAAAAAATCTAGCCTAAAAATGATTATTTTTCTATTTATGGTGAATTATTTCCTAAACTATATGAAAATATAAAAATGAAAAGAAAATAAAGAAAATTAATAAAGTTGCGTGACAAATAGCAATATTAACATGTTGTTTTCCAGGCTGGGCCCAAAGGTGGGGTGCACGTATCAAATGTCATTAAGCCCAAAACGAAATTAAAATACAATCAGAAAATAAAATGGAAATTAGAAAACCCTCGTGGCAAATAGCAATTGTTTTCAGTGTATTTCAACCTTGGGCCTGACTAGAGGGTGTGATTAGCAAGAGTTCACTTAAGCCCATCCAAAACACTTAAGTGAAACGGTGAGTTTTGATCAAACTCTTTCTCTTCAGAAAACGAAACAAGATCGTGGCCATTGGTTTATGAGATTAGTCAAAGTCAAGCATGGATCCTAGGGTTGGGAGTCATCGTCCCCAAAACATTCAAATTTGAGAGGGAAACTCAGACGGTGGCCTGAGCTCTGCGCCACCGTCTTCTCCGGCGAGGGCATCCCAAAACTTCATCAATTCTTGCAACTACACACCCTATCCCACTCGTTTTTCCATCCTGAGTCCAATTATGACCTCCATTTTCATTGATTCATCCTCTAAAACCAAACCCGATCCAAGTTGCAGAAACATCACAAATCTTGATCACTCCAAAACTTAAAACTAAAGGTCCTATTCTCATCTACACGCATCACTGATCAAATCTTGATATCTAAACACCATTAAAACCTCAAGAACAAGGAGTTATATGCTTCAACAGAAAATGGCATCACACTAATTTGGTCTCTAATTGTCCAATTCTTGTGCCTAAATCCAACCTAGCATCATCTATAACCTATCCACACATCAAATCCTAACCAATTTTCTATGAATTATGCTGAAAATGGAAAGATGCATACCTGGTGTAAATGGATGAACATAGTAGGTTATTGCTCGATTCAAGTTCCAATTTCTTCCAGAATCACTTAACAACTCCTTCTAAAGCTTCTGAAACAAATGATTTGCACTGAATTCTCCTTAATCCTCAAAATCGATTCTTGATGCAATGATGAAATTTTCAAATTCTCTCTCTCGATTCTCTCCAATGCTGGCCCAAAAAACTTGCTGAATGCATTGCATTAGTTATATATAGTGTGTTAAAACACTCTAGAACTTTCTGTAACAACCTGAATGAGAAATTGAAAATCTCATTCCCTTTGAAAATCTCATATGCAACAGTCATGCATTGCTCTGCTCTAGCCCTTAATTTCACCTGAATTTCTCCCCTTATGACATTTTGAATTGAATGGCTATGATTGTTTCCTTGTTTTTGAACCCATGGCCATGTATTGATGTGTTACTTCAACCTTAAGTAACAAAGTGGAAATGAGTGAAAATGGCCTCAATTCAAAAATGTAACAATTTCATTGTCTTTAAAATGCCTTTTCTGATCAATTTGGTATATAATGTGACCTTGTTTGACCATAAAACAAAGAATTCCATTTTTTGGCCTTTAAATGACTTATTTTTCTCCCTTTTTAAGCCATTTCAAGCAACTTCTTGTTACAAGCCAATCCAAGCTCTCATAACCACTTGGCTGCACTCAAAACACCATTTTGAAACAAGTTTCATGTTGAACAATTTTCCATTTGAAGCTTGCAAGTTGGAGATTTTGGCCCATGCTTGAAAAATGACCTATAATCACCAATACCCAAAATACCCCTGGCTTGCCAAGATCATAATTAGAGTTATACAAATCCTATAAAGGACTTCTAGTACTATATAGAAAGCTAAGATAAAGATCTACAACTCTCATGTTGGCCAAGAATCCATTTGAAACCTCCTTGAAGGGAAAAAGTTGCTTGGAAGTCAAGTGACTTTCACAGATAAATTTCATAGTCCTCTGATGACCTGTAACTTACAAGAACCATAACTTGAGTTCTACAAATCTTCTTGAAGACTTATAGTACTCAAATTAAAGGTATTGAGATGCTCTACAAGTTTCATGTTGGCCAAAGATCCATTTGAAACTTGTATTTTGACTTATGTGGCTTTGAAGTTAGGTACTAAACAGGGGATTTTACACTGAAACCCTAATTTAGCAACTTCCCACATCCTTGATCCTTCTTTGCTTGATCTTGGCACAACACCATACATGTATCAAAATACCAACCCATGAATCCCATGACCTCAAAGTAGGCTTTGATGCTCTCCTATTGCTCAATTGAACCATGATTGACTCAGATGAAACCCTAGTTGACTGCACCTCAACTGTGGCTCTTGTACTTGAATCAATGACTTGTCTCAGCTTCAATATGGCCCTCTAGGCACTCCATGAGATCCATACACACCTCTGATTCACATTCCATGTTTCTCATCCCACTGATGATTCTCAATATTCCTCAAGATAGGAGCAAAACCCACATGTAGGCACTCAAACTTCTCAAGACTTCAAATCACTTCTTGATGGCTTGGATGATCTCTCAAACTTGGATGACACCTCTTGCTAGGCTCTTCTCTTGATAGACACCCTTTGATCCCTTGTTGGAGGCATGCTATGCTATGATATGCAAATGATTGAATTATGTACATGATGTAACTATGCAAATGAAATGCAATGAAACATAAATCAGGTAAGAAAAGGTTGAGCAAATTTGGGGGTGCAACAGTACTAACGATGCCAGTACTGAGGATCTGACCCAAAACTCTGCTCTGAACTTATACACGCTGAAAGCACACTTGTTGCAAAGACTCTGATTCAGCAAAACTCTGATGAACATCAGAAGGCTCTGATCAAATTAGACTCTGATGATTCTTGCTGAAAATTGTTGAAGAAGAATTCAAAGATTATGTCCGTTGGAATTTCCAAACGACTCTTTCCTTATTTGTGCTAGACACAAGAACACAGACAAAAAGGATTTCTCTGTGCTTTCTTCTTCTAGGAAAGGTCACTTGATGTGAAGACAAAAAGGCTCAGACCTTTTGGTACACTCTTCTCAACGTGAAAAACTCTTGGATCACTGTGCCTATAAAAGCAAGTCTCCACTCATCTTCTTCAGTTGACGATACACTTGAAAAGAATTCATTATCAAAGCTCTCATACAACTCATATATTCTTGCTAGAATTATTTCTTTGTTCTTAATCTTAAGTGAAAAATCACTGTTGTGATAAAGCTTTATTAGAAGCATCTTAACCCTTGTATTTATTATTACATTTGATTGTAAGAAAATCTTAAGAAGATCCAGTTAGGATCAGTAGTTCTTGAGAAGACTTTGAACAGTTGTTCTTAGTGCTTACTATTGTAATCAGTTGATTAAATAGTGGATTAAGTCCTTGTTTGAGAAAGGCAAATCACTCTAGAAAGGGTGGACTGGAGTAGTTGAGTTCAACGAACCAGGATAAAAATACTTGAGTTTTTACTTCTAAGTTTTTATCTTCATACTTATTCAACCCCCTTCTAAGTATTTTCTCACCTTCAATTTTTGTGAATATTAATTCCATTTTTAATTTCCCTTTTTTCTTTTCAAAATGTTAATATTTTGTACATTTATTGTTTGTTAATAGATTTTAGAAATGAGTTTACTTATTTAGAAATTACATAGAATTTTTATAGAAATTTATTTAGAATTTTTATTAGAAATAAATTTGTTTTTAGTTAGAATAGAAATAGATTTTTTTTAATAGATTTAATTAGAATTTTGATTTTTATTAGATTAAGTTAGAGTTAGTTTTAGAAATTGATTTTTTAATTAGAAATTAGAAATATTTTTTATTATTAGAATTAGATTAGAATATAAATTATTTGTTTAAGAAATTACTTAGAATTTTATTTAGAAAATTAGTTCAGATTATTTAATTGATTAGATTTTTTTTAGAATAGTCTAGATTAGAATTTTTAATAGAATAATTTAGAATGGAATTGTAATTAATTAGATATTAGAATAGAATTTTATTTTAGATTTAACATTTAGAATTTAAATATTTTTTTATTATTATTAGAATTGTAATTAGTTAGAATTAGATTTTAATTATTAGTTAATTAGTTTAGATTAAATTGTATTAGAATTAGAATAATTTTTTATATATTAGGATATAATTAAGATAAATTTCTTAGAGTTTTATTAGGAATTAGTATAACTAATTATTCAGAAGAAGAAAAAAAACAAAAAAAGAAGCAGCAACACATGTTAGTTTACAATATTTAATATTGTTCATCTTCTCCTTCCATGTTTCAACCCTAGCCGCCGCTGGGTCATCTTCTTCATCCCTTCTTCTCTCTAAATCCGAGAAATCACCACCTTCTTCTTCACCAAACACTCAGAAATACCATCACCATCAAAGCTTCCGAAATTTCTAAACCCATTTTCATCTTCTTCGAACTCGAAACTCACCAAACCCATATTCGTTTTTCTTCCAAATCAGCCACCCTCCACTGAATTTCCACAACAACCCAGTTTCTCTCCACCTTCATCCTTCACGACTTCGACCAAACTCCTTCCTCATCTCTCCCTTTCCGTTTTCCGCTGCAAACCACCTCTTTGCCTTCAAATCCACTCAATCTTCTTCAACCCTCTCGCCAAACAAAACTGAAACCCTCTCTCACCATAACATCTCTTTCGTTTTCTACCGCTCACAATACAAACCCTTAAATTCGAGATGCAATGGCAAAAGCTTCGAAGCAACAAGTTTTTTTCCGACAAAGAAATTCTCTAACTCTTCGAGTTCATCGGAGGAAGAGCAAGTGAATGAGCAGATCAACAAAGAAGAAGATGAAGAGGAGCTGGGAGTTGTAGCTCGCGCGACTAGTTCCGATGATGATGAAGTTACCGGTGATAATCCGCCAGATTCTGATGAAGATGTTGCTGAGGAAGTTGAGTTGGGCGGGTTAGGCGATGAAAATAATTACATTCTTTCTGTTGGGTTCAACGAGGAGGAATTTTTTCTCAATGCGAAAGAGGCGGAGGGTGTCAAATCTCCTTCTGAAATTGATGATCTCACAACCATTTTTTTGAAGTTGAACAAAACTGTGAGTGAACCAAGAAATGCAAGAGTTATTGGTGATCGGGTGTCAAGAGAAAACTCTTCTGCTTCTGAATGGTTACAGAGGGATGATTTTCCCTACTGGGTTGACTATCACACTTGTGACAGTGAAGGTTCTCAGGATGGCAAAAGATGGTCCTCATATCCATTACTTATGTACCCACCTAATTTACACACCCTTTTCACATTTAATTTCACCCCATGCCGTGTTAATACACCCTTTTTTTTAATGTATTTTTGTGTTCTAATTTATTTTCTAACAATTGTTTATAATAACTTTCTAAATAAATAGAGTTTTAAAGTTTGTTTTAAGATCTTATTTTTCTAATTAGTTTTTTTTTATATTGTTAACATACTTTTATAATCTAGTTTTTTTAGAAATTTCGTAAATGTATATTTCTAATTAAATTTTTTAGATTTCCATTTTTTTTCTTCTAATTTTAGTTTCTTTTAGAAGTTGTTAATATTTTTCTCTAAATTTAGATATTGATATTTTTATTTACCTTTGAGGATTTATTTTCATATTTTCTCGTTGTGATCGACGAAGAGACCTCTAAGTTTTTCTGTCAAATTATTGATGAAAAACGATATATCCGAGACCAAGTTTTCATTTCGTTTTCATTTTTGACTTTTATTCACCTTTCATTTCTTTTCATCTTTTTGGTCGATAACGAGTTTTCCGTAAATCGTTACTAGTCAAACTATTGATAAATAATGTTGGATCCGAGACCACCTTCTTTCTCTCCTCATTTGTACTCCATTTTTTATTTTTATTTCGATTTCATCGGTCTATGAAGTCTTTTATTAGTACGCGTCGACTTATTGAAGTCGATAACCTTCTTTATTCCAAATCTATGGAAAATGACCATTTGGGTCATTTTCTTTACTTTGGGATCGTGATAGGATGACTGCCTTCGGTTAATCGACATAATGTTTGCGATTAAGACGAGATCCCACCTCTTTTGGTCCGTGCGACACGATTTAATCGGAGAATGATCCTCAATATCATTTCTCTATCTTGTTCATAGCATGAATACCAATTATGCGACCTCCTATAGTTCGACTTTCATGATAAGTTGAGCTACGACGGTTTAGCGTTACATTTTCCCAATTCAATTCGCCAACTAACTAACCAGTAACTTTAATTACTGTCAAATACCAACTGTTTTAAATTCAGTCATTATATTCTTGTATATATTATACTCTGTATATTATTCATATCTTGTATATATTCAAACTGACTTGTACATTCTTTCAAAACACCTAATCAATATCGAAACCATAAAACCTAAATTGGTGGACAGTTGGTTACATATCCTGTACATTTCTTTTATCCTGTATATATTCGTATTCATTTCCTAGCTTATTCACATCTTTTCAAAACATCCTTTTCGAAACTTTTTCTCCTAAAACCTCGGTCCCGTACCGAGTGCATTTTCAATTTCTTTTTGCAATAAAAACTTGAATGGTCGTGGAGTGGTTAGGCGTAGACCTTCTCCTATCCCGAGTGCTTGACATTACTGTTAGGGTTCACTGTCGTAAAGCACTTACCATTCAAGTCCAAAAACATTTTTAATAAGAGAATGAAGTTCTCTTTGTATTGAATTAAGGAGAGAGGATTGAGTGTAGACTTCTTCCTCTCCGAGTGTCAGGATACTCACTGTAGAGTGTGTGGTCTCGCTACTCATCTTTCAATATGAAGATGCACTTGTATTCACCACACCTTTTCATTACAAAACTTTGAGATAAAGAATTGGGTACTACCCTCAAGGGGTTACTATCCGAGGATCTATTTCACCCCTAAAAACGACTCCCACAAATCAAATGTGACATCTTGCCTTGCATGGCGAAAATTAATATTTTCAAAAAAGATATGTTACGTCCGTTCTACCGCAAACAGGTAACGCCTAAGTCTCCAACGAGCGAGCAGCAATACACCTAAACTGTTAGAATGCGCTACGTTAACATCATCCACAAAAACACCAGTTACCCGTTTCACGAACTACATTTGCTCTGATTTCTCATACTAGATGAGAATACGTAGGCATAAGACGACAATGTCTTGGTGAGCACTCTTCTTTATTTTACATCCTTTCCCCGAGAAGGACATGCTACGTCTGTTCTACCGCAAACAAGTAACACCTAAATCTCCAAAGAGCGAGCAACAATACACCTAAACTGCTAGAATGCATATGCTAACATCGTCTACCAGAACTTTCCAACAAACCGTAGGCCGAACTATGGCTGCTCTGATTCTTCACTTCTTGTAAGTGAAGATACGTAGGCACAAGGGCCACAATCCTTGTTGACCACATTCTCCTCTTTTAATCATAGTTCCCCAAACTACGTCGACTCAAGCTTTCTCATATCTATTGAGAATACGTAGGCCTAGGACCGCGAAGTCCTACCGAGTCTCTCTTCTCTCCCGTTACTTCTCCTTTCCCTATTTTCTAACCCTTGTCTCTCTTTTGGAACACTCATAGAAATCAATAACCTTAAGCAAATATCACCACACGCAGACAAAAAAATGGTGACTCTTTTGTCTTTATTTTCGCCTCTCCGTCGTTTCAATTTTCGAGTAGCGAAAAACGAGGCTTCACAGAGGGCTGCCCCGACCAAATTTCTTCGACCAGATCGAGTTCCTCTCTTAATGCCTCGCAGTTCATCTCCTCGCCGATGGGAGATTCTGTCCTCCTGGAAGGCTCTCTTATCTCCATCGAGATAACCAACTCGGTTCCGTATGCTAGTCGAAAGGGAGTCTCCCTAGTGGTCGAGTGTGGATTCGCCTTATAGGCCCAAAGTATGCTATGTAGTTCCTCCACCCACCTCTTTTTTGCCTCACCCAATCTTCGTTTAAGGCCTCGTAGGATCAGCCTGTTCGCGGCCTCATCCTGCATGTTCGTTTGTGAGTGCTCGACAGATGTAAAATATTTTTTAGTGCCTAACTTAGCAACAAAGTCTTGGAAGTTCTTCCCAGTGAACTGTGTCCCGTTGTTGATGATGAGTTCCTGCCAGACTCCAAACCAAGAAAGTATGTTTCTTTTTTAGAAACTGAGTATGTTATGCCCAGTGATTTTGGTGAGGGCCTCAACCTCTATCCATTTTTTGAACTAGTTGACGCTGACTATCAGATGTTGGTTCTGGTATGAACCTATGGTGAAGGTTCTGAGGATATCCACCCCCACTAAGCAAAATGCCACGAGGATGAGAGCGATTTTAGCTCGTTGGGAGGTTCCAAGTGCATGTCCCCATGTCGTTGGCACTTTTCATACATTATGACATGTTCTTTCGTATTCTGTTGCATGGTGGGCCAATAGTATCATGCTCACAAGGCCTTTCGAGCAAGGTGTCGCTACTGCAAAAATCGGCGCCGGCTGAACAGAAGAGTCGCCACCGTGTGTTATTTATCCCAACAGAGGGAAAGGAAACGCTCGAAGTAAACCTACCGCAAAGACGGGAAAGGAATGGTCATCGCAACCAAATCCTGGATTCGGGAGTCGGTTACGTAAGGGGAAGGTATTAGCACCCCTCACGTCCGTCGTACTCGACGGGATCCACACTTGTTTTCTGGTGCGGATTGTTATTCTATCTATTCTACAGGTCTGGGGTTAAAAGAAAATAAAATGACTCGGCAAAGTATCGCACTTTATGCCTACGTATTCCCGTCTGGAACGAGAAATCAGAGTCAACGTAATTCGCCTACCTACGGGAAAGGAGGGGAAGGTTGCTCGCTAGGATATCGCATCCTATGCCTACGTACTTTCATACAGCATGAAAGATCAGAGCAAACGTAGTTTGGGCCACGTACGACACAAGTCTGTCTTGATTATTTTTTATCCTTCTGAAAAAGGTTTTCTCTGATTAAGAGTCCAAGCGGACAAAAATGAAGTTTTTGATTGGTTTATAGTCTTTTACGCAAGAACTGTTTTTTATGGTGTTTGAAATGTTTATTGTGTTTTTCTGATTGTTTTGAGAAAGAAGAGAAACAGCAACTCTAACCTATGGTTGAAAGGGGAATCAAACTGACCTAATGTTGTCATGCATGGATAAGAACCTAATGTCTGTCATATTTCTCTCTTGTGTAGAGAGAAACAGAGATCCTAAGGGGATAAACGGAAAAACAACAGCATATATACAGTAAAGCAGTAAAATGCATGAATGCAGCAGTACAAGCTAGGCAAGGGAGTCCTGCTCTTCCTCGAACCTTGAAAACAACAGGCAAAAGCGAACAAAATTCACTTTCAACCTAACAGATTAATTGGCAAACAATACACTCCCGGAAACTCAAACAATACATCAAAAGCTTCTAAACAGCAAAAAATAAACCGTAAACAACAACTCTACACAGCAAGCTCCATCAACATCTTCAAGCAAAGTCTTCATCAACAAGCTTCCATCAAGCATCTATCTTCAAGGAGGAAAACTCTAACAGTAATCATCTTCCACAGCTTCAAGCAGCAGGGCTTCAAACAGCAGCAGACACATGCACAACTTCAACAGCACAATCTTCAAACAATAACTTCCGTCTTTAATATTTCATGGCTTTTCTTCAAATCAAACTCTCCAGGATGAGGAACAATTAATAGGATGACTTGAGATGTTAAACAGTTAGTTGACCACCAAAGGTGGCAAACAGACTGTTAACAAAATGTAGAATGTTTCTCTCAAGAGTTCTATCTCCTAGATACTGTCACCAAGCCTTCCAAAGGAAGGGGGTGAGTATCCTAGAGAGACTCTGAATCATAGAGAGGGATGGAGGCAAACAAAGCCATCCATGTTTAAGAATCAAATTTCTACTCTAAGCTCTACCTAGCTCCTAGTTCCCGTGATCTTCAACAGCTACAAGCAAGCTACAATTTTCATCAACTCTTGAACTTGTTCTTCAATCCTTGACTTTGTCTTTGTCTTCAATGCTTCACCATCCATGGTCTTCAAGCCAAGCCCAAACCCCAAGCAAGCCCAACAAGCCCAAATAACAAGCAATAACCCCAAAACGGGCACACCATACAATCAAACAATTACAAAAATATACTAAATATTAATATAATAGGGGAAATTCTAATACTTATTCTAAGGGATCTACTACACTTTCCCATAATACCCTTATAGTCCCATCTTCTAATTCAACCTAAAAAGCCCAAAAAGGAATTGTTTTGTTGCACCTATGTTATGTTCAAAACCCTAATTATTCTAAGTTTTTTATTACACCATATCTATTTCAACATTTTTTTACTACCATTTTTATTCTAAAGTTTTATCACATCATCCTAAGGGAAACCCTAAGGTATATTAATATCTATATTATCAAGATCGAAGATCAAACCCTATATCAATTTCTAAGGGGTCTAAACAATTCCTAACATGCAAGGGGTCAAGGTTAACCATCAATTGGGAAGGTCCTAATCAACAACCCTAAAACAGAACCAAATTACATATAGAAAATCTACAAAAATTCCTAAGGGAACATGCGAGTGTTAGCTACAATCTACCAAAAGATCTAAGCAAGAATCATCACCAATTGAGAGAACAAAATTCTACAAAACAGCGGTATCAAATATGCAAAGCAAACATCATGCAAAATACTCATCAGAATGTAAAATGCAAAAGAAATGGGAAAACAATCCACAAAAATCTAAGAAAAATTATACAATATCCTGAAGATGTTATCAACCTATGGTAAAAAAATTAAAACCAAAATCTAAAGTTAAAGTCACTTTCTAAAGGAAAACCTATAAAGTGTCCAGGGAACATTCAGATGGCGATGGCTCTAAAAAGCGGATTCAAAACTAAACTTATATTCGTCTAGAAATTCCAATAAAATTTCTGGGGAACCCTATGCATATCATATAAAACATATCCAAAAATCAGCTCAAAAGCATGAAGAATTAAAGAGAACAAAATTAAACAAAACAGATGAACAGTTATGTACACCAATGGATATTAGCACGAAAGAAAAATCATAACTAAATCAAAAAAATTCTAAAAAATGCAAACTCAAAGCCTAAAATTTCTTAAGAAAATCAAGATCTGTAGAAAAAAATTTCATAATTTCTTGAACATTTTTACTATTTTTGACGTAATAAAAGCAAACAGGCCTCAAAACAGAAAAATAAAAAGAAAAAGGGAATGAAGAAAATCTCCAAATTAACAATCCTAAAATCATCCATAGGTGTTCATGATCCTAACCGCATGAGAATTTCTAATTATCTCATCCTAAATCCATGGGAAAGTGAAGGTTTACATACCTTGATCGGAGCTTCGAAACGGAGTATCTTCGGCTCTTTTTGTACTTCCGAAAGCTTCAAATTCGTTCAACAATATGCAAGGAAAGTGCTACAATCTTCGAATCGAACCGAAATCGCCTTGAATGAAGAATCACCACTTGATTTGCTCTCTTGAAAATTGATATGCTCTCTTCCAATCCAACTCCAATCAATCACCAACCTTGCTTCAAATGAGTTTCTAAACATTTATAGAGATGATTGGAATATTCTAGAAATGAAGCCCAAGCCCAAAATAATAAAATCCATTTCCCTTGGAACTTTATAGATTATTCATGTATCTTCCCTTGGAAATTTCTAGATTGTTCATGTATCTTCCCTTGGAAGTTCCCAACCAAAATAGCCTTCCAAATGCCTTGTTAAGTGGTTTGGATTAGTGACTTACATTTCAAGTAACCACTTTTACAAAGCAAGTCATGAAATTATTGCTCAATTCAAAAATGTGCCAATGCCATTGTCTTTAAAATGCATTTTACAATCAAATTGGTATGTCATATGGCTTGTTTGTGACCTCTAACCCAAAATTTGATTTTTTTCACCACTTTATTTGACTTATTCCCCTTTTTTAGGTCATTTTTATCACTTTTTGATACAAGCCTTTTTAACATCTCATGACCTTCCTACTAGCCTTAAAACATCATTCTAAGCAAGTTTGATGTTGAAGATTTTTCCATTTGAAGCTTGGAAGTAGGAGATATGGCCTCATGCTTGAAATGACTTATAACCTCCAAATGCCCAAAATGCCCTTGGCTTGTCTAGATCATAAGTAGAGCTCCACAAATCAGATTGAGGCATACCATACCTTTCTAGAAAGCTAAGATTATGAGGAACAACTTTCATGTTGGCCATAAATCCAATTGAAAACTCCTTAAGGTGCAAATATTGCTTGGGAAGTCAAGTAACTTTCACAGACAAATTTCAGATGCCTCTGATGACCTGTAGCTTGCAAGAACCATAACTTGAGTTCTACAAATCTCCTTGATGCCTTCCACCACTCAAATTAAAGGTATTGAGATACTCTACAAGTTCCATGTTGACCAAAGATCCATTAGAGACTTGTATCTTGAATTATTCTGCTTGGAAGTTTTCCCTAAATCAGGGGATTTTACACTGAAACCCTAATTTAGAAACTTCTCTTCTTCTTGATTTCTTTTGATTTATCCTTGGAACAACACCACATCCATATACACATATCAAATGATGGATCCACCATTCTTCAAACAGGCCTTGATGTCCCTTCAATCAAGTATTTTACCTAGGGTTGACCTAGGGTTGACCCAGATGAAACCCTAATTGACTGTCTTCAACTGTAGTTCTTGTAATCACATCAATGACTTGTCTCACTCTAAAAATGACCCTCTAGGTCTTCCATGATGTCTATATACATTCCATGCCCTCAATTCATAGCCCACAATCTCTTTGATAGTCTTCAAACCCCCTCAAGATAGGAGAAAAACCCACTGATTGGTCCACTAACTTCTCAAGCTTCAATTCCTTTCTGATGACTTGCATAGGCTTAAATTTTGAATAAGAACCTCTTGATAGGCTCATAGAGATAAGAATGGCACTCGGTCCCTTGTTGGATGACTTGCCCATGCTATGCTATGCAGATGAATGAATTATGTACATGACCTAATATGACCTAATATGCAAATGCTAAAGCTATGAAACATAAAATCAGGTGAAATAAGTTGGTCAAATTTTGGGGTGCAACAGCTGCCCCTATTCAAACGATTTGGACCCGACTGGGTGAAACACCCGGAGCCTTCAGACAATCGAGGTACGAAACGGTTGAATACCAATAAACTCGGAAATTTGCCGACCGCAAAACAACTACACCACTACTTGGGGAAATTTTTTTTACTGATCCGACTTCATCACTATTCTGTCAATACTGGAACAATCCCTAGTGGCTTCACCGGAAGAAGACTTTTGTAAGAATGCAGCTCTATCTTGTCATGGGACACATACTATGCTCCCTACGAGGAAATCATCCGCCTATCTGAAACGGGAACACACCTCTTGCTTATGTCACACAAACTCTTCATCCGCCTACCCGAAACGGGAACACACCTTTGTGTATAACTGCAAAGAAATCGTCATCCGCCTATCTGACACGGGAACATACTTCTATCCACTTTACTGAAAATCCTAATCTGCCCATTACACAGAAAAACCTTCATCTGCCCATCACACAGGAACGTCTTCGTCTGCCCATCACACAGGAACGTCTTCGTCTGCCCATCACACAGGAACGACTTCGTCTGCCCATCGCACAGGAACTTTGACTTCTGCCCATCACACAGGAATTCTGACTTCTGCCCATCACACAGGAATGTCTTCGTCTGCCCATCACATAGGAACTTTGACTTCTGCCCATCACACAGGAATGTCTTCGTCTGCCCATCACACAGGAACTTTGACTTCTTCCCATCACACAGGAATGTCTTCGTCTGCCCATCACACAGGAACTCTGACTTCTGCCCATCACACAGGAATGTCTTCGTCTGCCCATAACACAGGAACTCTGACTTCTGCCCATCACACAGGAATTCTGACTTCATCTGCCCATCACACAGGAATGTCTTCTTCTGCCCATCACACAAGAACTCTGACTTCATCTGCCCATCATACATGAATGTCTTCGTCTGCCCATCACACAGGAACTTTGACTTCTGCCCATCACATAGGAATGTCTTCTTCTCGGACATAGCTTCTTTGCCTATTCTTTGCAGTAACTAACTCCGCTGGGGGATGTTCCGAGAATAACTGTCAAACACTCGCGTCAATACCAAGTGACCACCTCTGAATTTTGATTTCGTGAAAACCTCGTGCCAATGCACAACAATCTTGAAAAAACATCCCGCTGGCCGGGTACAATAATGCCTCAATTGGCAACTCTGTGGGGAACAATAAACTGAACTACATCACACGTCTCCGGGCGAGACCTCGATTGTCTAGTACCATCTGATCTTTAGAACTCCATACTCCTATTGAGAAAATACCTGAAAGCAAAGAGTCAATCAACCTGATCTATGCTTCAAAATGTGTATGTTTGATAATAGCGTAATGCTCCATACAATATGGAAATGCTACGCGTTTTATTTGGTGGATGCAAATATGACACTATATGTCGATGCAAATGCAGGTTCAAGCTGCTGGGGATAAGCTCTGACGAGCTTGCTTCACCAATCCTTGCTGTTGAGGACAAATAACACCATGCTGGGGAGTGAACGGGTATCACGAAGTATTCTGGCGAAATAAATGCCAGGACATACAACCAACTCTGCTGGGGAGAGATCTGAACTTTAATTTCCACTGGGAGGAAAGAAAATTCTTGCTGAATAGAGAGAACTCCGCTGGGGAGTGAACGGGTATCACGAAGTATTCTGGCAAAATAAATGCCAGGACATACAACCAACTCTGCTGGGGAGAGATCTGAACTTTAATTTCCACTGGGAGGAAAGAAAATTCTTGCTGAATAGAGAGAACTCCGCTGGGGAGTGAACGGGTCTCTTGGAGACAAAACTGGCTCCGTTGGGGGGAGAATAAGGGATCCTACCGGGAAGGAAACCTCTGCTGGAGAGAGTAGACGACCCTACTGGGGATAATGGATCTTCCTTGAGGAATGTACACTGTCTGAGCACAGCCTGCCAACCTGGAATCACTACTCTGAGGCTAAACAACTCTGCTCGAGATAGAAAGTCCTTGTGGAGGAAATCATACTGTCTGAATACAAATCACAATCTTGAGATTATCAACTCTTGTTGGAAATAACTGACCCTGCGGGGGAAAAAGAAAAACCATCTTTCTGAACCAATTTTGACTTGGTCATCCATCTTGAGAACCTTCTCAACTGGGGATTGCATCTACACATGCTCAATTATGTGGGGATTACCACCTTGCCGGAGACATCTCTATTAAGATACTCTTCTGGGGAATTAACCTTGTCCTTCAATAAAGGGGAGCGCCATTTCCACTTCCGGGAACACGACCTGCATGGGGATTTACATCAACTATAATCACATCTTTCATCCAATGCCCTGGCTAGGCCATAGTAATTCTCTTTCGATTGCTCCAAACAGGCAAGGACCCTGCAAAACAGCATAAACGCGACAAAACAAGTCCATACAACCGAACCTATTCGGGTTAGCATTCGTGACATCATTTCAGTCAATTCAAAGTTTTAGCAATTATTGGCAAGGGCCAACACCGTTATGTACATGCTAGTTTTGTCAAAACAATCGGCGTTTTTTCACATACAAAACAATAAAGAACAAATATCGAGTACTGAATAACATGTTTTATTGATAGGGCCTCTAAATAGGCGGAGTTTTGTACACATGTCGGCAACGGGATGCAGACAAACACCATGAGCTGATCCTCCTATGACTCGCCTGACTCTGGCGCTTTCCCGGTATTCAACTTTCCGAAGAGGTTGTATCTGATAAACGAATCCTCAAGTATTCTCCGGCACCAATGTGTAATGCAGTATCAAATTCGGACCGCAGTCATTTGCTTTTCAAATCCCTAACTTTTGCGTGAACCGCCCTTTACGGGTTTTCAATTCATCGGGATACCCTTTTTTGCCGAAGCCGCCCAGTGTAGGTTTTCGACTTCGCGGGTGTACATTTTTCAATTTTATCCCTAACTTTTGCCCGAACCTTTTATTCTGTTTTTGGTTCGCCAGGATGCCCCATTTTTGCCTGGACTCTCCTTTTTTGTCCAGCGGGTCAATTTCAAGCAAAGTATTTTTTAACTGCGTCCGAATTCACAGGCGATGTAAAGTCCTCACCGTCCATGGTGGACAACAACAAAGCTCCTCCTGAAAAGACTTTTCTGACAACGTATGGCCCTTCGTAGTTGGGGGTCCACTTGCCCCTGTGATCTGCCTGTGGCGGGAGAATCCTCTTTAGCACAAGGTCGCCCATCTGAAAGCTCCGAGGATGTACCTTTTTATCATACGCTTTCTTCATTCGACTCTGGTACAAACGACCATATGCTAGAGAAGCTAACCTCTTCTCATCCATTAAACTCAGCTGGTTCAACCTGTCTCTCACCCATTCTGCCTCGTCCAGTTGGACATCTCGTAATACCCTCAGGGAAGGAATCTCAACTTCCAGTGGTAACACTGCTTCCATTCCATATACCAACGAGAACGGGGTTGCCCCGGTTGATGTGCGTACCGTCGTACGATAACCGTGCAAAGCAAAAGGTAGCATCTCATGCCAGTCCTTATAGGTCACCACCATCTTCTGAACAATCTTCTTTATGTTCTTATTGGCCGCCTCAACAGCGCCATTCATCTTGGGTCGATAAGGGGAAGAGTTGTGATGCTCGATCTTAAAACTCTGACACAGCTCCTTCATCATTTTGTTATTTAAGTTCGAACCGTTGTCGATAATTATCCGCTCGGGGATTCCATATCTGCAAATGATATCTCGCTTGATAAACCTGGCTACCACCTGCTTGGTCACATTTGCATAGGATGCCGCTTCCACCCATTTGGTAAAATAATCGATTGCTACCAAAATGAACCGGTGTCCATTAGATGCCGTCGGCTCGATCTTTCCAATCATGTCGATTCCCCACATTGAGAATGGCCACGGTGACGACATCACGTTCAGAGGACTCGGAGGCACATGGATCTTATCTGCATAGATCTGGCACTTATGACACTTCTTCGCAAACTTGAAACAATCGGTTTCCATAGTTAGCCAATAATAACCTGCCCGCAGCAGCTTCCTCGTCATGGCATGCCCACCGGCATGCGTACCAAATGTACCCTCGTGTATTTCCTCCATGAGCAGCTTCGCCTCTTTCTCGTCTACACAACGTAGTAGCACCAAGTCGTGATTTCTCTTGTATAGGACACCGTCTGGATTCAGATAGAAATTACCCGCCAATCTCCTGAGAGTCTTCTGATCGTGACTGGATGCCCCAGCTGGATATTCTTTGTTTTTCAGGAAATTATGGATGTCAAAATACCAGGGTTTATCATCAGATGCTTCGTCAATGGCAAATACGTAGGTGGGTCTATCAAGCCGGGAGATAACAATTCTGGGAGCCTCATTTCAGAAATTGACTTTATACATGGAAGACAATGTGGCCAGAGCGTCAGCCATCTGATTCTCTGCTCGCGGTACATGATGCAATTCAACCTTGTCAAAAAAGGGCAACAATCTCCTCGCATAATTCATGTACGGTATCAAATTGGGCTGACGTGTCTCCCATTCTCCTTTTATTTGATTCACCACCAGAGCTGAGTCTCCATATACATCCAGATTTTTGATTCGCAAATCAATGGCTTCTTCAAGCCCCATGATACAAGCTTCGTATTCGGCTTCATTATTGGTAACTGGAAAGGTCAATCGAGCAGTAAATGGTATGTGTGACCCCTGTGGAGTAGTGATGATTGCCCCTATTCCTCTACCATAGGAGTTTACAGCTCCGTCAAAGATCAACTTCCATTTTGAACCCAACTCTGGTCCTTCGTCCGACAATGGTTCTTCACAATCTTTCATCTTCAGGTACATGATATCCTCGTCAGGAAAATCAAACCTCATCGATTGGTAGTCCTCAATAGGTTTCTCTGCCAAGTACTCAGATAATACACTCCCCTTTATAGCCTTCTGTGAGACATACTGGATGTCGTATTCGGTCAAAACCATCTGCCAACGGGCAATTCTCCCCGATAATGCCTGCTTTTCAAATACGTATTTGATAGGATCCATCTTCGAGATGAGCATGGTTGTATGGTTCAGCATGTATTGCCTCAAACGCTTGGCGGCCCAGGCTAGCGCATAACAAGTTTTTTCGAGCATTGAGTATCGAGATTCACATTCAGTAAACTTCTTACTCAGGTAGTATATCGCATGCTCTTTTCTTCTTGTTTCGTCGTGTTGACCGAGAACACAACCCATACTTCCCTCAAGAACCGTCAAATACATAATCAAGGGTCTCCCTGCCACTGGAGGTATCAAAATAGGAGGCTCCTGCAAATACTGTTTTATTTTGTCAAACGCCTTTTGGCAATTTTCATTCCAAGTCACGACCTGGTCTTTTTTCAACAGCTTGAATAACGGCTCACACGTAGCTGTCAGGTGAGATATGAACCTGGCAATGTAGTTCAGTCTCCCTAAAAATCCTTGTACTTCTTTTTCTGTTTTAGGCGTCAGCATCTCTTGTATTGCTTTGATCTTTGCAGGATCCACCTCTATTCCTTTTTCGCTCACGATAAACCCCAGCAGTTTACCCGATCTCACCCCGAAGGTGCATTTATTAGGGTTCAGTCTCAACCTGAACTTCCTAAGCCTCTTAAATAGCTTCAGCAGATTTACCAAATGTTCTTCCTCCGTCTGGGATTTGGCAATCATATCATCTACATATACTTCAATCTCTTTATGCATCATGTCATGAAAGAGAGTAGTCATCGCTCTTTGATATGTTGCCCCAGCATTTTTCAGTCCGAAGGGCATCACTTTGTAACAAAATGTTCCCCACGGTGTTATGAAAGTGGTCTTCTCCATGTCTTCGGGTGCCATCTTGATCTGATTATACCCCGAAAATCCATCCATGAAAGAAAAGACAGAGAACTGAGCCGTATTGTCAACCAACACATCGATGTGAGGAAGTGGAAAATCGTCTTTTGGGCTCGCTTTGTTTAGATCACGGTAATCCACGCACATTCTGACTTTACCGTCCTTTTTCGGCACTGGAACAATATTTGCGACCCATGAGGGATACTTTGTAACAGCTAGGAAACCGGCATCCCACTGCTTTTGGACCTCCTCCTTAATTTTCACTGCCATATCAGGCCTAGTTCTGCGAAGCTTCTGCTTAACCGGCGGGCATTCTTCTTTTAGTGGCAAACGGTGCACAACCATATCCGTGTCCAGCCTAGGCATGTCTTCGTACGACCAAGCGAATACATCACTGTACTCTCTGAGCATCTCAACCAATCTTCGCTTGACGTTGCTCTGCAGCGCGACTCTTATACGAATGTTCCTTTCAACCCCTTTCGACCCCAGGTTAATAATTTCAATGACCTCCTCATGAGGCAGAATGATTCATTCTTCTTGCTTTACCAACCAAGACAACTCTTCTGGAACGTCGCCATCTTCAACAATCTCTTCTTCGGCCTGAAATACCGAGTGCTCAAAGTCGAAGTGAGTCATAGGCGGTTCAATGATGTCATCTGAAAATATTATCCTGCAAAAGGAATGGTTAAATGCTTCAAAATGTGCATAAAGCGAGTAACCACGTTGCCATTTTATTGTAAAACAAAAACAGGAAAGACAGAGAGCACAATATTTGCATGCAACAAAAAACGCCTTTTTATTTAATGATCTAAACATCGCAATATACATAAAAGAGTAACCCTAAGCAAAGTCACGATGCCCCGGGCAGGACACCGGATTATTCAACAATTGAAAAACAAAGAAATTACTGTTTTGTAGTCACGGGAACAAATTCGCGAATTGACTAGTTGCATAGCCCTTGCCCCGGCACGCTTGGCCGGATCCAAGCATCCATGTCACAGTCACTATCCCCCTCCTCTGAATCGGAGACAACATTGATGGCTTCAAAACAAACCCCATTGGACGTGATCGTCACTGGTCCTTTGAATTTTGGTGCCCCTGCAATGGGCGCTGATGATGACGGCTGATAACCCAGTTCGAACCTGTCCAGCTTCACAGGTATGTCTAGTACACGGCCCCAACCCTTCGTCTCTCCTGCTTGCACTAAATCCTGCGCTTCTTTGTACGAGGATACGGCCACTTCCGGTGCTTTACTGACGACTGGAGCTTTATCCTTGATTTTCAAACTTTCAAACCCCTAGCAGGGCGTCTCATGAATTTCACCATCAACCTCGATGTATTTGAATGAGGACAAGTGACTCACCAAGATATCCTCATCTCCACAGACGGTAACGACACTGTCACCCACCATATACTTCAATTTCTGGTGCAAAGTAGAGGTAACTGCCCCAACACCATGTATCCACGGGCGTCCTAATAAGCAACTGTACGCGGGGTGAATGTCCATAATGTAAAACTCCGTTTCAAATACCCTGGTCCCACTTGCAAGGGTAACGTTATCGATCCAAACACCGATCTTCGGGTGCCGTCAAATGCCCGAACCACCAAATCACTCGGTGTACAGATGATTCCCCGGATGTCTAGCTTCATCATGGCCTTTTTGGGAAGTACGTTCAAAGAAGATCCTGTATCTACCAATACGTGGGACATAACCGTGCCCCGACATTCAACAGAAACATGCAGCGCCATGTTGTGTTCTCTCCCCCTTGGGGTCAAATCAAAATCAGTGAATCCCAAACTGTGACCGGCGTTCACATGGGCCAGTACCCCTTCCAACTGGTTGACAGACACATCCTGAGGTACGAATGAAGTATCCAAAATCTTCAACAATGCATTCCGATGTGCTTCGGAGCATAACAACAATGATAGTATGAATATCTTCGATGGTGTTTGTTGTAAGTGCTCGACAATCTTGTAGTCGCTTTTTCTAATTAGGCGCATAAACTCCTCTACGTCCTTCAGTGACGTTTCCTTCTCATTCCTCTGTACAGGTATACCCTCGTTCACTTTTTCTTTTCCTCGAGCCAAACGCTGAGCTTCTACCTCTGGTGACACAAAGATCCTTCCACTTCGAGTCATCCCACCAGTTCCAACAACGTTGTCAACAACTTCAACTGGTTGCTTATTCAATTCTATCTTCTCGCCATTGCAGTAGGCTTCCAACCCGTAGGTCCAGGGTACGGCTTTAGTATTTTCATACGGGACAGGCCCCGCTTTTGTGATGGTGATCGTTGGACGCCTGGCTGGCGCCGTTATAGTAATCGTCTTTCGTGGGATAGTCACCATCGCTACATCATTAGCCTCATCCATCATAACCTCCGCAGGTTTCTCAACGGCTGTGTTGTCAAACTGTAATCTACCCTCGTCCATCAAAGCCTGAATACCTCTTTTCAACTCAATGCAGCCCCCATCTTGAGCCCAGCAATCCAGACAATACTCATCACAGCCCGGATGAACACCTCCTCTCAACAATCTGCTTTTAACCTCGCACAGTGGAGTCTTGAGCTCATCGACACTCAATACCAAATTCAGCTCTTCCTCTGTCAACACAGCATTTGCCCCATGGTTGGGCATAGGTGAATTCAAGATATTTGGGCCAGCTTGCCCGAAGTTGATGGCTTTGCTATCTAGCAGATCTTGTACCACATGCTTGAAGGCATGACACGTCTCTATGTCGTGGCTAGGAGCTTCGGAGTGAAACTCGCATTTCTTATTCGTATCAAAGCCAAATGGAGGGGTACCCGTCATTGGCGCCATGGTCCTCTTTTCTACTAAATTCAAACCCAGCAATGTTTGAAGCAATTCCGCATATGTATAAGGAGGTACATCAAAAACCCTCTTCGGCCTCGTGTTAGGAAATCTCCTTTGGCCCTGGTTAGGTCTCTACTGCTGCTGTTGTTGTTGTGGTTGTTGTTGCGGCGTTATCTGCTGTAACGGTACTGATTGCTGAGGGAATGGAATTGTGACACTTGCCACCTGTTGCGGATGATTGTACTGATTACGTCCTCTACCTCGGCCTCGGCCTCGGCCTCCGAATACTGCACTCGTGTCACCCTGACGGCGACCACCATAACCTTTTCTGTTATTTCCCGATGAAGTGGATTCCTCAGCGCGGAATATGCCCACTTTAATATTACTTTCAATTTTCTCACCCATCAAGACTAGGTCCGAGAAACTACCCAAGGAAGTATGGAACAGCTTATCATAAAACACACCAGTAAATGTCCCTACGAACATATCATTCATCTCTTTGTCATCCAGCGGAGGATGAACTCGTGCGGCCATATCGCGCCATCTCTGTGCGTATTCCTTGAAGCTTTCATCTTTCTTTTGGGACAAACCCTGTAACTGGATCCGATTCGGGGCCAAGTCACTATTGTATTTATAATGCGCCACAACTGCGTCGGCCAACTGTTTCCAAGTCTTTATCTGGGTAGGCTCTAACCCCATGTACCATTCAAGAGAAGGACCAGACAAACTGTCCTGAAAGAAATGCATCAACATTCTTTCGTCATTCGAATAAGTCGACATTCTTCTATAGTACGACCGCATATGAACCTTGGGGTAAGTATCTCCCTTGTACTTGTCAAACGTTGGAGCCTTAAATTTCAAAGGTACCCTCAGACCGGGTACCAGTCCCATCGTGGTCATGTCCAAACCAGAAGCACTTTGATTCACAACACCTTTCATCTGCTCCTCGAGCATCTTAATTCGCTGCGTGTTGTCTACAGGACCGTCAAAACCTCTACCAGAGAATGCATCTTCCTGCTGATCTTTGTTCCAGTTCACATTTTCATTGCCAAAGCCATCATACCCTTGATTGCGACCAAATACATTCTGATTCATCATTGGTCCTTGACCTCTAATTCCGTATCCCTGATTGATACCAGCCGGTCCATACCCATTATTAACGAATCTAGTGTCGTTACCATTATTAGCCATTCCTCCATAACCTTGGTTAACCTACCCAGCACCGTCGTATCCAATTCTGTAAACCTGTCGAGATGCAGAAGATGAGATACAATTTCAATAATTAGCTGATAAATGCAATATGTATGCACATGCAATGCAATATGTGTCTGTGTGTTAGGGCGTATTATTTCCCCAACTCTAGTGCCATGTGCTCTATGTCGTGTCGTGCCGTGATAGTGCGATGATAATTGGCTGATAATCATTCACAGAAGACGGAACAACTTGTATATAGCTGATCGGGCAAAGTTATACATCAATGTGAGGTAGTACAATAGAAGGCATGACCCCAACCAACAGGCCTGGTGATGGTCAGCTCAAAACAACAATATACAAATCAAGTCAAGTAGGTTCGTAGCCCCTGTACTCCTTCAATAGCCTTTTGGTCTTTAGATGGTCCGACTAAGCAAGCAATCCTTCAATCAGTGCGTCACCCCGCCTGATCACACGCTTCAAATCCTCGATAGATTCTTCCCATTCACCGTCCCCAAAGCAATCATCAACCTTTCTCTTCTGGGAACGAGCTTCTTTCTTGCGTTTGGCTACCTCATTCAATGCGTCCTGAAGAGCCCATCTAGCCATAACTTCCTCTTCGTACTTGAGCTTGCTAGTCTTCAGCTGGTGTTCCAAGTCAGAAATCTGCTGCTTTAGTTTGTCCTCCCTTTCCTTGTTATTGGTCAGCGTGGCATTCCATGTTTTGCTGAAGGAAGAGATTTCTCGACAAGCTACGTCTAGTGCCGTTTTCTTTGATTCAAGCATATCATGTGAACTCTTGAAATCCTTTCCCAGACGCTCCCGTTTCTGTTTCTCTTCAACCAGCTTAGCATTCAACGAAGCTACTGTTTCAGTCTGTTGTTGGAGAGAGTATGCAGCTTCATTCTTCTCTCTTCTGAGCTGAGTCAGTTCTTTCTCTAATTCTTCATTAGCCAACAACAAGGCTTCCTTCTCTTTTACAACTTGCTCATATACTTCCCTGGTAACGGTGGTTGGTTCCTCTACTGGAACAGGAACATGGACTGGTACAGCTGGAAACGACATTAGCAACTGTTTTGCTCTTTCTTGTACCCAGGCTTTGTACGGTGCGTAAGCTTGACTGTCGTTCTTTCCCAATAGTGGTTTCCCTCTCCTGTTGATGCGTATCCAAGCGTGCTGAAGTTGGGCTAATAATTCTCCGTTCACATCACCAGTGAAGTACAGAGATTCCTGTACTTCTTCCTCCCTAGGTGGATCCTTCAATGCATATCCAAATTGGCGAACAAACAGAGATGGATTATAATTGATGCATCCCTTCCTTCCTATCAAAGGCACGTTTGGATATCCAGAGCAACTGAAAATCACCTCAGACCCTAGCAAATCCCTGTCAAACCAATCAATGTTTTCAGAAGAGAGTCTCATCAGGCGCTTCGGCCAGTCAGCTGTATCTGCAACCTCCACCAAAGGTTTTTTCTTAGGAAGGTGGCTCTCAAACCACATGCTCAGCAATGGCACACAAAAGTGAACACTCTTCCCTCTCCTCTTTTCATTCTTGTAATGCAACGAATGGTAGAAATCCCCGAGCAATGTGGGTACAGGGTTGCCAGCGGCAAACAAATGAAAGGCGTCAAAGTCCACAAAATCTGGGATGTTGGGAAACAATACTATCCCATAGATGCACAGAGCCAACACAACATTAAAGACTATCCAGCATCCACTCTTGGCGTATTCCTGGGCTTTACCAATCAGGAACTGGAGGGAGAAGCCTGGAACCCCGCGCGAAGAAGTCACCAATAGCTCAGAAGCGTCCAAGTGTAAAGCCTTTTCTAAGTCTTCCAACCTAGGCTTAACGTCAAAGTGAATGAAAGGAACCTTATTCTGCACGGGCAGCTCAACAAACTCTGCGTACTCTTCCAAGGTGGGCCCCAAAATAAAGTCCTTGAAAGTGAAGCATCTCAAGGCAGGGTCATAAAATTGCATCCATGTATACAGCCCATCCAGCTCAACCTCAGTTGGTATACGAACCAACCTCAACAGTCTTCCGTAACTCATCCTGAAGCTTCTCTGGACATCCTCCTCAGCAAGGGAAGTCAAACCAATCAGGGGAATAACATCAGGGGTTGGTAATTTGTATGCAACTGTCCTTCTCAAGCTAGCCATGATCAATAATCAGAAATCCGGACGCTAGAATCAGGGAAAATGCAAATGCACCTGCAGCACAGACACACGTTAATGAAATGCACATGATAATGGTTATGCAACAATGCAATGCAAATAGATGCAACAAGGGAACCAGGTGCCATGGCTAAGAAGCCCAAACCACATCATAAGTCTCAAACAGACCATCCAGAAATCCTCAACTCTGGTCTTAGACAGACCCAATACGAAGCTCCAATCCCGGTCTCTGATAGACCCCTCAACTGTCCATAAATATCCTGAATCTCAAATCAAGAAACAAACCAGTATCTGGAGGTCTAGTTACCTGCATAGTCCCAAAACCCTCTCCCAGGTAGGTGTCCTAATAACTGACAATGGTATGGCATCCTATGCGGTCGTCGGCGTCACAGACTTTCAGGGTTGACGATACGATTCCCAGAAGGAGTGGCATCATCAAATCCTGAAGAGGCCTCACTTAGCTAACTTCCAATTGATCGGTTCCCAGAGTCGATGATTCAACTAACCAGCAACCCACGCCACCCAAAGGGTGGGACAGGAGGCCAACCAGAGGAACCTCGTCTGAGTGTGAATTTTGCGGGACACCAAGACCTGCAAAGCAAGTGGGCGCGCGCTACTTTCCACTCTAATTCTAAGTACACTCAAGCCCAGGTCCGACTTATCTCTCAATAATAGAACACCCGTCACAACCCCCAATAACAACAATAATCAATAATATAGTGCTGAAGGTAAATGACATAAATGTAAATCCATACAAATTCCTCGACGGGAAAACAAACGTTAGGATTGACTCGCTTAAGGGACGTTGGATCCCAAATGCATAAGGAACTATCGCAGTCCTTAGCAGCCAGGGGACGTTGGATCCCCAGCAGAGTCGCCAGCTGTCGCTACTGCGAAAATCGGCGCCGGCTGAACAGAAGAGTCGCCACCGTGCGTTATTTATCCCAACAGAGGGAAAGGAAACGCTCGAAGTAAACCTACCGCAAAGACGGGAAATGAATGGTCATCGCAACCAAATCCTGGATTTGGGAGTCGGTTACGCAAGGGGAAGGTATTAGCACCCCTCACGTCCGTCGTACTCGACGGGATCCACGCTTGTTTTCTGGTACGGATTGTTATTCTATCTATTCTACAGGTCTGGGGTTAAAAGAAAATAAAATGACTTGGCAAAGTATCGCACTTTATGCCTACGTATTCCTGTCTGGAACGAGAAATCAGAGTCAACGTAGTTCGCCTACCCACGGGAAAGGAGGGGAAGGTTGCTCGCTAGGATATCGCATCCTATGCCTACGTACTTTCATACAGCATGAAAGATCAGAGAAAACGTAGTTCGGGCCACGTACGACACAAGTTTGTCTTGATTGTTTTTTATCCTTCTGAAAAAGGTTTTCTCTGATTAAGAGTCCAAGCGGACAAAAATGACGTTTTTGATTGGTTTACAGTCTTTTACGCAAGAACTGTTTTTTATGGTGTTTGAAATGTTTATTGTGTTTTTCTGATTGTTTTGAGAAAGAAGAGAAACAACAACTCTAACCTATGGTTGAAAGGGGAATCAAACTGACCTAATGTTGTCATGCATGGATAAGAACCTAATTGTCGCACCTCGAAAAATTCATTCGAAAATACGACCCTCGCGCGAAAGGCGCGGAAATGCAGTTCGACAGAGTCGCCACCGAACTTTATTTTTCCCGAATGAACGGGAGAGGAAAATATCGAGAAAACCTCTTAAAACGAAAGGACAGGAACAGGGCTGCCGCAACCATGTTCCGGGTTCGGGAGTCGGTTACGTGAGGGGAAGGTATTAGCACCCCTCACGTCCGTCGTACTCGACGGGAACCTCTTAAGGTAATTGTGGGGAGTGTTGTTTAGGTTTACTTGTTTTCTTCTCGTTTGTTAAAGGCGAATTGGTAGGGTAAAAGGTTAAAGACGTTAAGGAGAGATGGGTGGTTAGAGGATAGGGTGCTCGCCAAGGATTGGGGCCCTTGTGCCTACGTATGCTCATTCGGACGAGAATGAGAAATCAGAGCGTCGTAGTTCGACTACGGGAAAAGGATAGGGTAAACGGAAGATGGAGGGGATTGTGCTCGCCAAGATCATCGCAATCTTGTGCCTACGTATCTTGTATTCAAGAATGAATAAAGAATCAGAGCAGTCGTAGTTCGTGGAGACGACCACGAATAGATGAGGTTAAATAGATTGGAAGCTTTGCGAAGGAGACGAAAGGATGACTGACAAGCAACCCAAGAGCGCGTCTCAAGAGCTTGTCACTAAAGAATTTAAGAAGTGCGGGACTCCAAGAACTCAGTTCTTTCGGGAATTGACTGGATAAATTGAAGATAAAGAGTTGGATGTTTTGAAATCGAAAGAATGAACTAATAACAACTCAAGGGCGCGCTTCGAGAGTTACTCATTCAAATATTCAAAGAATGCTAGATTCTAAGAATATCTCTCTTTCGTAAGTTTTAAAAATGTTTGTGAAAGGATCGAATCGAAGAATGGTATGCGAGGCCAAAAGGAAGTTGTTTTGAAGTAGCTCGACGACGTGTCGAGGATCTGATCGAAGATTGAACCGACTTGACGACGTGTCAAGGGTTAGGATTGTGAGAAACGATATTAGTCCCTGAGGGTGCTCCTAATATCGAGACCACGAGGAATTGTGAAGGAAATGGTGGGTTGCGAATGCGGACGAGCATTCGACTTAGGAGAATGTTGGAAAATGATTGAGTTTGAAAAAGTCGAAAGGTTGAGTGGATAACAACTCAAGAGCGTGCCTCGAGAATTATTCACTCGAAGACACAAGGAATGCTAGATTCCAAGTACCTCCTTCTTTTGGAGTTTTGATCGATAAAATGTTTTGAAATAAGGTATGAAAATAATTTGTGTGTGGGAGGTGAAAATACAAGATTTTAAATTTGAAAACTTTTAGAGAAATGATAATTGTTTGATAAATGAGACGTGGGCCTCACAACCAATTAATTGGGGTATTATCGAGATGCTCGATCTTGAAGACACATTTTTCATACATAAAATGTTTGAATGAACAACGGGAATATCACACAGAATGCTAGATTCCTATGATATTTTTGTGTCCGAAATAATGTATTAAAATGAAAAGTAGACCGACATATTATTTAAGGTGTACACCTCAATAATGTTCGTCCAAAAATCCAAGAAGTGCTAGACTTCAAAGATTTTAATTTGCTTTGAAAAAAAACAAAAAAAATACTCGAGATGAGTTGAGGTCGATGGCGAGGCTTTTAAAGCACTCGACTTACACGGGTAAAAATGACTCGATAAATCGAGAGTTTATTATTTTGAAAATTGTTTTGAGACATTAAAGCATAATTAAGAGGAAAAAAAAATTATAATAATTATTACATTTGGAGGGGGTACATTGTTATTAAATGGGAATGAAAAAGCAGTAACCACTTTATTTCCACCGTCATTTCGAAGTGCAAAAAGAGCTGCATATCGCTCATGCATCCCTTTCCTCATAATAATATTAACATTAACACTGACCCCACAGTGCTCATCACTTCTAACTGAATATTGCCATTAAGTCGTAAGACATATACTAAATATTGAAAACAAACTAGTTATTACTTTAGCAGCAACACCAGAATAATTCCATAATACCCACCCCAGAAATTGACATAAAAGAAACTCAAAACCGTAGCAAGGTGCTGGTCACAAAGTTGTGTTCTCAATGCGTATCCAATTTCACCATGAGCTCATATTTCAATACGAAGAAGAAAAAAGAAGTGAAAAATAAATAGGCAACCAACTTCGTGAAAGCATGCTTAAAACTCAAATGCATATGGTTCCATCAAAACAATCATCATTTAACAATTTACAAAATACCAAAATTTGAAACAAGGATAATGCAATATTCACAACTGACTGACAAAATGAAACAATAAACAGAATTGCAACTCCCTGTAATATTTACCACTCAGATGCAAGATAACAATATCATTTATAGAATTCAAGACCAAGCTTCAATCAAACTACCTATTGTACACAACAATTAGAACAACAATATACCAACCAAAATATAGTACCAATCAGTGACCCAAAACATCAGCTCAGTTTAGAAAAGCTGTTAGAATTTAAAACATTAAACACACCATGACAAGATACTCATCACAGATAACAATTTTAAGGTGTTATTACCAACCGAATTAATTGATGTCGCCGATAATGGAAGCAAATAATGTGTGGAAGCTATTATTACTCTTAGTCATTGGTGAAATTGAAGAGAGTTTGCAGCATTGTGAACACGGACACCGTCGAACCTGTGTCGAAACGTTGTTGCTTGTGACTGCACGCCTTTGTTGTTGTGGTGTTTGAATCGAACCATCATTGCTAATCAATCCCCAACCTTTCCTGCAACGATTTGAGATGAGTAAAGGCGTCGTCATTGGAACGATTCTCTGTGGTGCGCTGCTTGCAGCTGAGTTGCGGCAGAAATCAAGTCGAGGTAGAACTTCGCAGCACCGTCACTACTTGTACTGCTACCATGAAATGATTTGCCGCTACTAACTGAGGATGTCGCATCCTAGTTTTGTAGCTTCCGTTGTTATCATATTGTTGCAGTTGTGACAATAGTGTTGTTGATATTTCTAAACCAAGCAATGCTTCAAAATCTTTTCGTACAACCAATGATTCGGCAACACTGTCACCTGTACAGAATTAACAGCCAGCCAAAATAGAAAAAAGAAAGCAGAATCAGGGACAATGAAATCCACGCGAACAAGATTGAATTAAAGATGCAACTGGATTGCTATCAACTGAGACATGGTGGAATGCAATGTGAATGCAGAATCGTCGTTGTCGTCACGTCGTGGTAGTTGCGAGGAGTGCCTTATGATATGATTCAAAGTACCACGTTGTTTCAGCTCTGACTGCAACGGTGTCGAGCATCGGCGCCGAGAAACAAATCTGTATCACCTGCACATGAAATTAACACAGACAGCAACACAATCTTCATGAGTTCTGTTGTTAGTGTGGCTATGGGGAAAACGAGGTTTAATCGTGAATCTTAACGCTGTCTCCTTCCTTCGTGGTTATCAGTTCTCATCAGCCACAACAGAGATTAAAACTAATACCAACCATATGAGTTGATCACTCAACATTTGTAATGAACACATAAATAGAACAGAAAACGTATGTTGCTTCTCTCTGCTTTAAATCCGAAAGGAATGGCGTTCACATCGTAATGTCATGAAGTTGAAACCGTGTGATATCCTGTTATTGTTGAAACGTGCTGTTATCGGTTGCGTGAAACTTGCTGCTATCGAGCTGGGTTGTAGTCAAGTCGAGTGGGATTTTGAAATAGCGGCTGCTGCACATTCTGTAGAAGAACCCTTTTACAACTAATGTCTTGACATACACATTATCGAGAACCACGCTGTTGTAGTACATGATGATAACAACAACATCACATGAATTCTGCAAGGCAAGTTCTGCAAAGAAATGTTATACGTTTTATCCAAAAAAACTTGAAACTGTCAGTCCAACACATGCTCAAATTAAAACAAAGTAATTATATTGTGCCAACAACAAGCCATACAACTTGGATAAGCTCAAACCGACATCCTTCATTTCGTAACCACATTAGTAGCAAAAAGTCTATACTAAAAATTTAACACCAATAGAACATAATTAGCTTGCAGACCCATTATAATTATCGGTAAAAACACCTCCTTTACAGTATCCACAAACCGAAACTCACAGAAAATGTCATGAACTGGAAATATGCACTCCAAAATATACAACCTATTTGTTCTGTAAACAAACATGTTGTCCTGACAATATAAATATACATATTCTAAAAACAGAGATGAACGATATACACTTAATATGATTTTGGTACAGTAACACAACAAAACTAACTTCAACAATGTCAACTTATCCACGACAATATTCAGTACCAAAAAAAATGGCAATCAAATCGCATACACTACCTGATTTGGAAAGAATGAATGTCAACATACAAACTGCGATTATGAATCGCAAAAGGGAAAATTTTACCGGACTCAAATTTGAAGTTGTCGTTGAGGCGGCCGTCCGTTGATACATTGTTGTTGAGGGCGTCTTTCCTTCGCCAACCGCAGCTTGCGTTAAATCGGTATCATCGTCTGTGACGCGTAGTTCTACGGCTCATTAACAACACCAAACAACACTTGACACGGATCGAAGCTGGAATCGCTAATCTCCGTTCCAAGCTTTACGACAGCAATGGAGGGGTTAAACTCATCGGAGGTTTTAACTATGTCCAAAAAACACTGATGCGGTGATTTGTAAGTGATAGTGGTGGCTGAAACAGTGACAGGAACATGGCGGCTGTGAAGGATTTTCAGTGAATCTGAGGGTGGTGAGGTGGTTTACGGAAAAAAAGTGAGGGTTTTGGATAGGAGGTTTGAGTTTTGTGGGCGGCGGAAGCACAATGATGGGTTAAGGGTCTTCAATGACAAATTTGGAGATGTGGATTTTAGGTTTTCGGCGGCGGCTAGGGTTCGTGAAGGGTGCCGGCGCCGTTCTTGATAACGAAAAGGAGTGAACAGTGCTCCCTACCTCCCATAGTTCTAAATTCCCCTCTTTTAAATACACGGCCAATCCCCAGAACCCTAATGGGCCGTGTGGTGTGGGCTTAAGCATCCAACATTTTCTTTTCACTAAATTTAATAACATCTATTTAAAAATGTGAATAATAACCAATATGATTAACAAAATATCATAATTAAAACTAAATTAAAAACAAATTACTAAATATTAACAATAACTTTTTAACAAATATTCAAATATATAAAATAACTAAGGTTTATAAAAAATGTAATTACTAAAATATTACTAGTAACACTCAAAAGAAAACAAAGTTTAAGAAAGTAATATTCACAAAATTAAGTTTAAGCCACGTGTCACCTCTTAATCGGTCAAAAAGATAAAATTCTGAAAAACCAGCCAATTGCGAGCAGACACGTGTCTAAAAGGCATGAAATGATAAATGTGAAAATATTTACAAAAAGGGTAGGACAAATTTAGGGTATGACAGATGCCCCTATCTAATTGGCTTAAACCGAGTGAGATGAATTGCTATAGAGTTCATTCTTTCAAGGTAGAAGTCAATTAGATATGAAGAAGACCCTGAATTTGTCCGAAAGAAAAAGAGATGTTTGAGAATTGAAAAAAAAAATGCTGGATGAGGTAAGCCTCTGAGCAAACTGTAAGCAATTGAAAAAAAGGTCGCCATCACCAAAAGGATGAGGTATAAAACACACACGACCACTACCACCAAAAGGACGATAGGGCACACACCAACCACTACCATCGAAAGGATGATAGGGTAAACACCAACTACTACCATCAAAAGGATGATAGGGTACACATAGACAAAACATCGCGTAATCTGATATCGACGAAATACCAGACCCACCACCAAAAGGATGATAGAGCGAAAACACAAACAAAACATCGCATAATCTGATATCGACGAAATACCAGACCCACCACCGAAAGGATGATAGAGCGAAAACACAAACAGAACATCGCACAATCTGATATCGACGAAATATCAGACCCACCACCAAAAGGATGATAGAGCGAAAACACAAACAAAACATCGCATAATCTGATATCGACGAAATATCAGACCCACCACCAAAAGGATGATAGAGCGAAAACACAAACAAAACATCGCACAATCTGATATCGACGAAATATCAGACCCACCACCAAAAGGATGATAGAGCGAAAACACAAACAAAACATCGCGCAATCTGACATCGACGAAATGCCAGACCCACCACCAAAAGGATGATGGAGCGAAAACATAAAAGAAATATCGCACAATCTGACATCGACGAAATGCCAGACCCACCACCAAAAGGATGATGGAGCGAAAACACGAACAAAATATCGCACAATCTGACATCGACGAAATGCCAGACCTACCACCAAAAGGATGGTAGAGCAAAAACACAAACAAAACATCGCGCAATCTGACATCGACGAAATGCCAGACCTACCACCGAAAGGATGGTAGAGCGAAAACATAAACAAAATATCGCACAATCTGACATCGACGAAATGCCAGACCTACCACCAAAAGGATGGTAGAGCGAAAACATAAACAAAACAAGTCGCTATCACCAAAAGGATGACAGGACAACACAGATTTGAGGTTTACCAACACCACAAGGATGCAGGCTAGGGTGAACTGACGAAGTTCGACTATCACCAAAAGGATGATAGTAAGGCAATTGACAACGGTCACGTTTGCTGGGTACAACTCAATGGGGGACCCCCTAAGAGGAAGATTGAACTTGAAGTGAGTCAACGGGGCACGCCCACCGTTTTGTTTAGAGATCATAGTTTGCTGAAATGGTTTCATGGTTATGCCCATGAATTCTGAAGAGGATGCCCCTGGCTGGGCTGAATGTTGATTTGCAGATTTGATCAACCACGAGGTTGAAATACGTCACGGGAGACGCCCATGGTCTTGAAGAAGATGCCCCCGACTGGGCTGAGTCTTGCCTTGAATAACTTCAAATTTTGTGGGAAAAACCCACAATTGCAGAAGATTGCCCCTGACTGGGCTGATGACTGCTTTGAAGCTCTTGAAAATCGTGGGGTAAACCCACCATCTTGCGGAAGATGCCCCCTGACTGGGCGATCGATGGTCTTGGAAATCTTCGGGATTGATCCTGGACCTTGACTTGAATGCTGGATGATAAATGATATTCTATATGAGTGGAAGTGCAAATGCAAATGCCGACGCACGGAGATGCAAGAATTGGGGAAGCATGATATGGTTATGTATGCATATGATGTAACATGCTTATGATAGAAAATGTAATGCGCGTGATGCACATGATGCAGACGGGTAATTTGGAAATGCAGGTGAAGATGCCAGCGTGGTGGACTTTTGGTAGTTGCCAATGCAGATTGGACTTCGGGTGGTGGGAGGGATTGACTTCCTCGACACGCAGTTTATTGAAGACGTCACGATCGAAGCAGAAGATGATGTTCTGGATGCCTCAAGTCTGGGTACTTGGTGATTTGTTGTCAATTTCCTTCAGATAAGGTTGCAACTCTGCTTGTTGGTCAGGACGACCTGGTCTTGCCCCAGTCTGAATGTGGTAATGGCCTGCCCCTGCTTGAGCTGTTGAATGATTTGCTCCAGCCTGTGGGTTTTGAAATAATCTTGCCTCGTGTACGCCACTGAAAGTCAAGTTCCTCCCCGATTGCCCCTTGCTGGAATGTCTTTGGATACCTAGCTCTGATTTGCAATTAAAATTGTACATTCATAAATGGTAATATTAATGCAAAGTTCAATGTAAGTTTTGAAAAAGTGTGTCATTTATTGAGAGTGTCGTGGTAGTGAGATGAATGGACTGCTAGCCCAGACGTTGTGCTAATTTGATTGGTGCGAAAGATATAGCAAGCAAAATGACACCAATGTTGTTGATTAGAAATCATGTGAGGAGTCAGGTTACACAACCTTGCGATAATATGCTTTTCAGAATAAACCTCGCCTCAATTAGGTCTTTTGAGGGTTGTAACGTGGTCTGGTTCACGGTTATGAAACAAAAGATATTAGGCTCAAAGTATGATTTGTACCCACCCCTTCTTCTTAATGATCTCCAGTCCTACGCTCAGATAATTCTACACTTGTTTGGACGGTGTGAGCTTGATGGTTCAAGGTTTGTTCGTCGTGGCAGTCACCTTATCTTGGTTTTTTGATGGATGTCAGTGCCCTTTTGATTTGGGTGGCCACTGAATTTTCCTTTGTTTTTGTTGAGGGTTTTGGGGTCCTCTTTTGCTTTTGTTTTGATCCCTAACTTCTGCATGGATTGACTTCGTTTGTCAGATCCATCGGGATTGCCTTGATTTTGCCTAAGTCCCCTCTAAGGTGTCTGACTTAGCTGGCTTTTGATTTTTTTGATTTTGTTGTGACTGCCATAGCATGGGTCTTTGATGGACAATTGTCTTTTAGATATTGATTCAAATACGGGATTGGATTAACTGAACACTACCCTGCCCTAGGTTGAGTGTAAAAGGTTTATAGATCCGAAGGAAACTGCTACTTCTTGGCTCGAAGTGGTTTACTAGGGATTAACTCCTTATAACTCCGGTGTTTAGGGGAATTGAAGCAATGCCTGTACATCATTGACGAGATTCGGTATGAAAGCATACGATTTGCAATTATGGGTATCTCGTTTTCATCATCCTCCCTCAAATCACGCTAAACAACAGTGAATAGAGTGAGGTGGATAAATGTGTCGGTGATAAGTGAAAAATGAGTGAATATGACATAACTAAATCAAAACATGCATAAACAATACATTAATGAAAACCAAATACGAATGGCAATTGTTCAAAGCATACAGTACTAAAACAAATAAAGACAAAACATAAGGAAAATGAAAGATTAAATGGCAGCATGACGGCCTTCTTCAGAGAATGAACTTGACTGGACTTGATATGATGTTAGCACTAGTTGGCTGGCGGCATCGAGTCGTTGATGGCACTGAGATACTTCCCATCAAAGGTGAGAGCTTCCTTGTCAATCAGGTCTTGAATTTTGTGCTTGAGAAACCTGCAGTTCTCAATGTTGTGACCTGGAGCGCCCTTATGGAACTCACAACGAGCATTCACATCATAATCAGCAGGCAGGACAGTTGGGGGAGCTAGATCTCTTGGGACGATAGCCCTGTGTTCCATTAATTGAGCAAAGATATCTGCATATGTCATTGGAAGACTATCAAATACTCTTTCTGGCTTCCATGTCCTGTGTCGATTTTGCTGACGCGGTCGTTGAACGGTCTGCTGTTCTGATTCCTTTCCAGTTATGGAAAGGGCTTCGAAGATCTGATCCATCTTTCTGTTGAGGGATTCCAGCTCCTTCCTGATAGCAATTTGCTCTTGCCGAATCTGCTCCATCGATCGTCTGGTATTGGCTCTAATTGTGTACTGGTGTCGGGAATCAACTTGATTTACTGGAGAGGAAGGAACGAAGACATAAGATTTTGTTGAAGGACTGGAAATGCAGAATGCACAACATATGAAATGCAATGCAAATGATATGCAAGATGCAATGCAAGGTACAAGATCCAGGATCACAGGATCACAATCAAATAATTCCTGAAGTTGGTAACTGTAATAGATAAGTAACCATAATTCCTGCTCCAAGAAAATTGACAGGTACGACCTATGCGGGAAGATCTAAACATTCTACCCATAAACCCTCTTACGGGATGGTTTCTATGTTTGGTTCCCAGGATCGCGGACACTAGTCGTATTAGCGTCACGCAACAGGCTGGCTGCATTACGACGATAATGACGATAAGGTCTATCCTGAGCGGGGTCCTCATGCTAGGCGCACAAGGAGCGAGTCCTTGGAGACTAACACTACACGACCACCAATATCGGAACTGGTGCTAACAAAAGGTTCCCAGAATCACAGACCCTTCATTAATCAAGTCGTGCAACAGGCTAGCTGCGTTACAACAAGATCTACGAATAGGTCTCCTCTGGAGGAGCTTTCATGCTAGGCCCACAAGGAGCAAGTCCTCGGAGACTAACACTACTCGACTACCAATTCTAAACTATGTGTTCTCTCTGCTTTTACCAAAGCTCGGGCGTAGAGCCTTACTCATGATGTCATCCCAAGAACCAACAGGCAATCAAGGTAACAAGCACAAATAAAATCTACAAGAGAACAGATACATAAACAAGAAGAAAACAGAAAAAAAACAAACACTCCTCACAAACCAAAAGATAGGCTTGACTCTCTCTTTGCATGGAGCAATGCGGTCCCCAGTAGAGTCGCCACCTGTCGCACCTCGAAAAATTCATTCGAAAATACGACCCTCGCGCGAAAGGCGCGGAAATGCGGTTCGACAGAGTCGCTACCGAACTTTATTTTTCCCGAATGAACGGGAGAGGAAAATATTGAGAAAACCTCTTAAAACGAAAGGACAGGAACAGGGCTGTCGCAACCATGTTCCGGGTTCGGGAGTCGGTTACGTGAGGGGAAGGTATTAGCACCCCTCACGTCCGTCGTACTCGACGGGAACCTCTTAAGGTAATTGTGGGGAGTGTTGTTTAGGTTTACTTGTTTTCTTCTCGTTTGTTAAAGGCGAATTGGTAGGGTAAAAGTTTAAAGACGCTAAGGAGAGATGGGTGGTTAGAGGATAGGGTGCTCGCCAAGGATTGGGGCCCTTGTGCCTACGTATGCTCATCCGGACGAGAATGAGAAATCAGAGCGTCGTAGTTCGACTACGGGAAAAGGATAGGGTAAATGGAAGATGGAGGGGATTGTGCTCGCCAAGATCATCGCAATCTTGTGCCTACGTATCTTGTATTCAAGAATGAATAAAGAATCAGAGCAGTCGTAGTTCGTGGAGACGACCACGAATAGATGAGGTTAAATAGATTGGAAGCTTTGCGAAGGAGACGAAAGGATGACTGACAAGCAACCCAAGAGCGTGTCTCAAGAGCTTGTCACTCAAGAATTCAAGAAGTTCGGGACTCCAAGAACTCAGTTCTTTCGGGAATTGACTGGATAAATTGAAGATAAAGAGTTGGATGTTTTGAAATCGAAAGAATGAACTAATAACAACTCAAGGGCGCGCTTCGAGAGTTACTCATTCAAATATTCAAAGAATGCTAGATTCTAAGAATATCTCTCTTTCGTAAGTTTTAAAAATGTTTTGTGAAAGGATCGAATCGAAGAATGGTATGCGAGGCCAAAAGGAAGTTGTTTTGAAGTAGCTCGACGACGTGTCGAGGATCTGATCGAAGATTGAACCGACTTGACGACGTGTCAAGGGTTAGGATTGTGAGAAACGATATTAGTCCCTGAGGGTGCTCCTAATATCGAGACCACGAGGAATTGTGAAGGAAATGGTGGGTTGCGAATGCGGACGAGCATTCGACTTAGGAGAATGTTGGAAAATGATTGAGTTTGAAAAAGTCGAAAGGTTGAGTGGATAACAACTCAAGAGCGTGCCTCGAGAATTATTCACTCGAAGACACAAGGAATGCTAGATTCCAAGTACCTCCTTCTTTTGGAGTTTTGATCGATAAAATGTTTTGAAATAAGGTATGAAAATAATTTGTGTGTGGGAGGTGAAAATACAAGATTTTAAATTTGAAAACTTTTAGAGAAATGATAATTGTTTGATAAATGAGACGTGGGCCTCACAACCAATTAATTGGGGTATTATCGAGATGCTCGATCTTGAAGACACATTTTTCATACATAAAATGTTTGAATGAACAACGGGAATATCACACAGAATGCTAGATTCCTATGATATTTTTGTGTCCGAAATAATGTATTAAAATGAAAAGTAGACCGACATATTATTTAAGGTGTACACCTCAATAATGTTCGTCCAAAAATCCAAGAAGTGCTAGACTTCAAAGATTTTAATTTGCTTTGAAAAAAAACAAAAAAAATACTCGAGATGAGTTGAGGTCGATGGCGAGGCTTTTAAAGCACTCGACTTACACGGGTAAAAATGACTCGATAAATCGAGAGTTTATTATTTTGAAAATTGTTTTGAGACATTAAAGCATAATTAAGAGGAAAAAAAATTATAATAATTATTACATTTGGAGGGGGTACATTGTTATTAAATGGGAATGAAAAAAGCAGTAACCACTTTATTTCCACCGTCATTTCGAAGTGCAAAAAGAGCTGCATATCGCTCATGCATCCCTTTCCTCATAATAATATTAACATTAACACTGACCCCACAGTGCTCATCACTTCTAACTGAATATTGCCATTAAGTCGTAAGACATATACTAAATATTGAAAACAAACTAGTTATTACTTTAGCAGCAACACCAGAATAATTCCATAATACCCACCCCAGAAATTGACATAAAAGAAACTCAAAACCGTAGCAAGGTGCTGGTCACAAAGTTGTGTTCTCAATGCGTATCCAATTTCACCATGAGCTCATATTTCAATACGAAGAAGAAAAAAGAAGTGAAAAATAAATAGGCAACCAACTTCGTGAAAGCATGCTTAAAACTCAAATGCATATGGTTCCATCAAAACAATCATCATTTAACAATTTACAAAATACCAAAATTTGAAACAAGGATAATGCAATATTCACAACTGACTGACAAAATGAAACAATAAACAGAATTGCAACTCCCTGTAATATTTACCACTCAGATGCAAGATAACAATATCATTTATAGAATTCAAGACCAAGCTTCAATCAAACTACCTATTGTACACAACAATTAGAACAACAATATACCAACCAAAATATAGTACCAATCAGTGACCCAAAACATCAGCTCAGTTTAGAAAAGCTGTTAGAATTTAAAACATTAAACACACCATGACAAGATACTCATCACAAATAATAATTTTAAGGTGTTATTACCAACCGAATTAATTGATGTCGCTGATAATGGAAGCAAATAATTTGTGGAAGCTATTATTACTCTTAGTCATTGGTGAAATTGAAGAGAGTTTGCAGCATTGTGAACACGGACACCGTCGAACCTGTGTCGAAACGTTGTTGCTTGTGACTACACGCCTTTGTTGTTGTGGTGTTTGAATCGAACCATCATTGCTAATCAATCCCCAACCTTTCCTGCAACGATTTGAGATGAGTAAAGGCGTCGTCATTGGAACGATTCTCTGTGGTGCGCTGCTTGTAGCTGAGTTGCGGCCATAAATCAAGTCGAGGTAGAACTTCGCAGCACCGTCACTACTTGTACTGCTACCATGAAATGATTTGCCGCTACTAACTGAGGATGTCGCATCCTAGTTTTGTAGCTTCCGTTGTTATCATATTGTTGCAGTTGTGACAATAGTGTTGTTGATATTTCTAAACCAAGCAATGCTTCAAAATCTTTTCGTACAACCAATGATTCGGCAACACTGTCACCTGCACAGAATTAACAGCCAGCCAAAATAGAAAAAAGAAAGCAGAATTAGGGACAATGAAATCCACGCGAACAAGATTGAATTGAAGATGCAACTGGATTGCTATCAACTGAGACATGGTGGAATGCAATGTGAATGCAGAATTGTCGTTGTCGTCACGTCGTGGTAGTTGCGAGGAGTGCCTTCTGATATGATTCAAAGTACCACGTTGTTTCAGCTCTGACTGCAACGGTGTCGAGCATCGGCGCCGAGAAACAAATCTGTATCACCTGCACATGAAATTAACAAAGACAGCAACACAATCTTCACGAGTTCTGTTGTTCGTGTGGCTATGGGGAAAACAGGGTTTAATCGTGAATCTTAACACCGTCTCCTTCCTTCGTGGTTATCAGTTCTCATCAGCCACAACAGAGATTAAAACTAATACCAACCATATGAGTTGACCACTCAGCATTTGTAATGAACACATAAATAGAACAAAAAACGTATGTTGCTGCTCTCTGCTTTAAATCCGAAAGGAATGGCGTTCACATCGTAATGTCATGAAGTTGAAACTGTGTGATATCCTGTTATTGTTGAAACGTGCTGTTATCGGTTGCGTGAAACTTGCTGCTATCGAGCTGGGTTGTAGTCAAGTCGAGTGGGATTTTGAAATAGCGGCTGCTGCACATTCTGTAGAAGAACCCTTTTACAACTAATGTCTTGACATACACATTATCGAGAACCACGCTGTTGTAGTACATGATGATAACAACAACATCACATGAATTCTGCAAGGCAATTTCTGCAAAGAAATGTTATACGTTTTATCCAAAAAAACTTGAAACTGTCAGTCCAACACATGCTCAAATTAAAACAAAGTAATTATATTGTGCCAACAACAAGCCATACAACTTGGATAAGCTCAAACCGACATCCTTCATTCCGTAACCACATTAGTAGCAAAAAGTCTATACTAAAAATTTAACACCAATAGAACATAATTAGCTTGCAGACCCATTATAATTATCGGTAAAAACACCTCCTTTACAGTATCCACAAACCGAAACTCACAGAAAATGTCATGAACTGGAAATATGCACTCCAAAATATACAACCTATTTGTTCTGTAAACAAACATGTTGTCCTGACAATATAAATATACATATTCTAAAAACAGAGATGAACGATATACACTTAATATGATTTTGGTGCAGTAACACAACAAAACTAACTTCAACAATGTCAACTTATCCACGACAATATTCAGTACCAAAAAAAACGGCAATCAAATCGCATACACTACCTGATTTGGAAAGAATGAATGTCAACATACAAACTGCGATTATGAATCGCAAAAGGGAAAATTTTACCGGACTCAAATTTGAAGTTGTCGCTGAGGCGGCCGTCCGTTGATACATTGTTGTTGAGGGCGTCTTTCCTTCGCCAACCGCAGCTTGCGTTAAATCGGTATCATCGTCTGTGACGCGTAGTTCTACGGCTCATTAACAACACCAAACAACACTTGACACGGATCGAAGCTGGAATCGCTAATCTCCGTTCCAAGCTTTACGACAGCAATGGAGGGGTTAAACTCATCGGAGGTTTTAACTATGTCCAAAAAACACTGATGCGGTGATTTGTAAGTGATAGTGGTGGCTGAAACAGTGACGGGAACATGGCGGCTGTGAAGGATTTTCAGTGAATCTGAGGGTGGTGAGGTGGTTTACGGGAAAAAAGTGAGGGATCGGAGGTTTGAGTTTTGTGGGCGGCGGAAGCACAATGATGGGTTAAGGGTCTTCAATGGCGAATTTGGAGATGTGGATTTTAGGTTTTCGGCGGCGGCTAGGGTTCGTGAAGGGTGCCGGCGCCGTTCTTGATAACGAAAAGGAGTGAACAGTGCTCCCTACCTCCCATAGTTCTAAATTCCCCTCTTTTAAATACACGGCCAATCCCCAAAACCCTAATGGGCCGTGTGGTGTGGGCTTAAGCATCCAACATTTTCTTTTCACTAAATTTAATAACATCTATTTAAAAATGTGAATAATAACCAATATGGTTAACAAAATATCATAATTAAAACTAAATTAAAAACAAATTACTAAATATTAACAATAACTTTTTAACAAATATTCAAATATATAAAATAACTAAGGTTTATAAAAAATGTAATTACTAAAATATTACTAGTAACACTCAAAAGAAAACAAAGTTTAAGAAAGTAATATTCACAAAATTAAGTTTAAGCCACGTGTCACCTCTTAATCGGTCAAAAAGATAAAATTCTGAAAAACCAGCCAATTGCGAGCAGACACGTGTCTAAAAGGCATGAAATGATAAATGTGAAAATATTTACAAAAAGGGTAGGACAAATTTAGGGTATGACACTAATGTCTGTCATATTTCTCTCTTGCGCAGAGAGAAACAGAGATCCTAAGGGGATAAACGGAAAAACAACAACATATATACAGTAAAGCAGTAAAATGCATGAATGCAGCAGTACAAGCTAGGCAAGGGAGTCCTGCTCTTCCTCGAACCTTGAAAACAACAGGCAAAAGCGAACAAAATTCACTTTCAACCTAACAGATTAATTGGCAAACAATACAGTCCCGGAAACTCAAACAATACATCAAAAGCTTCTAAACAGCAAAAAATAAACCGTAAACAGCAACTCTACACAGCAAGCTCCATCAACATCTTCAAGCAAAGTCTTCATCAACAAGCTTCCATCAAGCATCTATCTTCAAGGAGGAAAACTCTAACAGTAATCATCTTCCACAGCTTCAAGCAGCAGGGCTTCAATCAGTAGCAGACACATGCACATCTTCAACAACACAATCTTCAAACAATGACTTCCGTCTTTAATCTTTCATGGCTTTTCTTCAAATCAAACTCTCCAGGATGAGGAACAATTAATAGGATGACTTGAGATGTTAAACAGTTAGTTGACCACCAAAGGTGGCAAACAGACTGTTAACAAAATGTAGAATGTTTCTCTCAAGAGTTCTATCTCCTAGATACTTTCACCAAGCCTTCCAAAGGAAGGGGGTGAGTATCCTAGAGAGACTCTGAATCATAGAGAGGGATGGAGGCAAACAAAGCCATCCATGTTTAAGAATCAAATTTCTACTCTAAGCTCTACCTAGCTCCTAGTTCCTGTGATCTTCAACAGCTACAAGCAAGCTACAATTTTCATCAACTCTTGAACTTGTTCTTCAATCCTTGACTTTGTCTTTGTCTTCAATGCTTCACCATCCATGGTCTTCAAGCCAAGCCCAAACCCCAAGCAAGCCCAACAAGCCCAAATAACAAGCAATAACCCCAAAACGGGCACACCATACAATCAAACAATTACAAAAATATACTAAATATTAATATAATAGGGGAAATTCTAATACTTATTCTAAGGGATATACTACACTTTCTCATAATACCCCTATAGTCCCATCTTCTAATTCAACCTAAAAAGCCCAAAAAGGAATTGTTTTGTTGCACCTATGTTATGTTCAAAACCCTAATTATTCTAAGTTTTTTATTACACCATATCTATTTCAACATTTTTTTACTACCATTTTTATTCTAAAGTTTTATCACATCATCCTAAGGGAAACCCTAAGGTATATTAATATCTATATTATCAAGATCGAAGATCAAACCCTATATCAATTTCTAAGGGGTCTAAACAATTCCTAACATGCAAGGGGTCAAGGTTAACCATCAATTGGGAAGGTCCTAATCAACAACCCTAAAACAGAACCAAATTACATCTAGAAAATCTACAAAAATTCCTAAGGGAACATGCGAGTGTTAGCTACAATATACCAAAAGATCTAAGCAAGAATCATCACCAATTGAGAGAACAAAATTATACAAAACAGCGGTATCAAATATGCAAAGCAAACATCATGCAAAATACTCATCAGAATGTAAAATGCAAAAGAAATGGGAAAACAATCCACAAAAATCTAAGAAAAATTATACAATATCCTGAAGATGTTAGAAACCTATAGTAAAAAAATTAAAACCAAACTCTAAAGTTAAAGTCACTTTCTAAAGGAAAACCTATAAAGTGTCCAGGGAACATTCAGATGGCGATGGCTCTAAAAAGAGGATTCAAAACTAAACTTAGAGTCGTCTAGAAATTCCAATAAAATTTCTGGGGAACCCTATGCATATCATCTAAAACATATCCAAAAATCATGAAGCATTAAAGAGAACAAAATTAAACAAAACAGATGAACAATTATGTACACCAATGGATATTAGCACGAAAGAAAAATCATAACTAAATCAAAAAAAATCTAAAAAATGCAAACTCAGCGCCTAAAATTTCTTAAGGAAATCAAGATCTGTAGAAAAAAAGTTCATAATTTCTTGAACATTTTTACTATTTTTGACGTAATAAAAGCAAACAGGCCTCAAAACAGAAAAATAAAAAGAAAAAGGGAATGAAGAAAATCTCCAAATTAACAATCCTAAAATCATCCATAGGTTCATGATCCTAACCGCATGAGAATTTCTAATTATCTCATCCTAAATCCATGGGAAAGTGAAGGTTTACATACCTTGATCGGAGCTTCGAAACGGAGTATCTTCGGCTCTTTTCGTACTTCCGAAAGCTTCAAATTCGTTCAACAATATGCAAGGAAAGTGCTACAATCTTCGAATCGAACCGAAATCGCCTTGAATGAAGAATCACCACTTGATTTGCTCTCTTGAAAATTGATATGCTCTCTTCCAATCCAACTCCAATCAATCACCAACCTTGCTTCAAATGAGTTTCTAAACATTTATAGAGATGATTGGAATATTCTAGAAATAAAGCCCAAACCCAAAATAATAAAATCCATTTCCCTTGGAACTTTCTAGATTATTCATGTATCTTCCCTTGGAAATTTCTAGATTGTTCATGTATCTTCCCTTGGAAGTTTCCAACCAAAATAGCCTTCCAAATGCCTTGTTAAGTGGTTTGGATTAGTGACTTACATTTCAAGTAACCACTTTTACAAAGCAAGTCATGAAATTATTGCTCAATTCAAAAATGTGCCAATGCCATTGTCTTTAAAATGCATTTTACAATCAAATTGGTATGTCATATGGCTTGTTTGTGACCTCTAACCCAAAATTTGATTTTTTTCACCACTTTATTTGACTTATTCCCCTTTTTTAGACCATTTTTATCACTTTTTTATACAAGCCTTTTTAACATATCATGACCTCCCTACTAGCCTTAAAACATCATTCTAAGCAAGTTTGATGTTGAAGATTTTTCCATTTGAAGCTTGGAAGTAGGAGATATGGCCTGATGCTTGAAATGACTTATAACCTCCAAATGCCCAAAATGCCCTTGGCTTGTCAAGATCATAAGTAGAGCTCCACAAATCATATTGAGGCATACCATACCTTTCTAGAAAGCTAAGATTATGAGGAACAACTTTCATGTTGGCCAGAAATCCAATTGAAAACTCCTTAAGGGGAAAAGATTTCTTGGGAAGTCAAGTAACTTTCATAGACAAATTTCAGATGCCTCTGATGACCTGTAGCTTGCAAGAACCATAACTTGAGTTCTACAAATCTCCTTGATGCCTTCCACCACTCAAATTAAAGGTATTGAGATACTCTATAAGTTCCATGTTGGCCAAAGATCCATTAGAGACTTGTATATTGAATTATTCTGCTTGGAAGTTTTCCCTAAATTAGGGGATTTTACACTGAAACCCTAATTTAGAAACTTCTCTTCTTCTTGATTTCTTTTGATTTCTCCTTGGAACAACACCAAATCCATATCCATATATCAAATTATGGATCCCCCATTCTTCAAACAGGCCTTGATGTCCCTTCAATCAAGTATTTGACCTAGGGTTGACCTAGGGTTGACCCAGATGAAACCCTAATTGACTGTCTTCAACTGTAGTTCTTGTAATCACATCAATGACTTGTCTCACTCTAAAAATGACCCTCTAGGTCTTCCATGATGTCTATATACATTCCATGCCCTCAATTCATAGCCCACAATCTCTTTGATAGTCTTCAAACCCCCTCAAGATAGGAGAAAAACCCACTGATTGGTCCACTAACTTCTCAAGCTTCAATTCCTTTCTGATGACTTGCATAGGCTTAAATTTTGAATAAGAACCTCTTGGTAGGCTCATAGAGATAAGAATGGCACTCGGTCCCTTGTTGGATGACTTGCCCATGCTATGCTATGCAGATGAATGAATTATGTACATGACCTAATATGACCTAATATGCAAATGCTAAAGCTATGAAACATAAAATCAGGTGAAATAAGTTGGTCAAATTTTGGGGTGCAACACAAGGGATCACCCTTCGAGGTGCTGGGAAATGATTCCTTCGTGGATCTCCCTAACTATGTGGGATACTTTGGTCTCCTCAGCACACTTGAGAAGAAGGATGGAGGATCCTCGTCTGTATAGTTTATCCTCAATCAAGACATAAGAGCAAGCTCTGCGCCTGACTCTGCTGGTCTCTTTTGAATCGGGGGTAGTTCCTCCATGGTGAGGTATGTGTACACCTAGGTCATCCAGCAGTCGCTGTCGCTGATGGTGTTCACGTTGATGGTCACAATAAACTTCTCGATGCTTGGTCAAGATAATACCTCCTGGATGATGGACTTGTTTCCGCCCTTCTTCTTTGTGCTCGCGAGCTTCAACAAAATGTATGCCCGAGTGTTGTGTTCACAGGGAACGTGTTTCACTTCTGTAGAATCAAATGTTTTCATATTTTCTTTGACCAGGGTCAAGTACTTAATAAGATTATCTTTTTTTGGCTTGGTACTCCCCCTGTACTTGAGAGGTGATCAGCTGTGAGTCGGTGAAGATCTTCACCTCCTTTGTGCCCAAATCCTCGACTAAGCGTAGACCTGCAAGGAAGTCTTCATACTTGGATTGGTTGTTCGAGGTAGGGAAGGACAATGCGAGGGAGACTTCAATCAGGACGCCTTCTTCATTCTCCAGAATGATGCCCGCGTTACTCCCTGCCGATTTCAACGCACCGTCCACGTAGATGGTCCAACTGTGGGATCTGTTGACCGGGGAGGCCGTCGCATCCATCTCTTCCATGAGATCGGCTGGCACTTGTGCTTTAAGAGCTTTCATGCCTTCGTATCATATGTCAAACTTGGACAACTCCAGCAACCATTTGAGCATCCTTCCCGCCATGTCGGGACGGTCGAGTAGTTACTTTATGGCTTGTTTGATTCGTACCAAAATTGTGTGGGCCAGGAAGTAATGTCTCAGCCTCCTTGTTGCATTAATGAGGGCTAAAGCGAGTTTCTCGATTTTCTAGTACCTGAGCTCGGGACCCTGCATGGTCTTGCTAGTGAATTAAATTGGCTTTTTCCCCTCGGGGGTCTTGCGAATGAGAGCCGTGCTGACCGCCTCGATTGAGATGGTGAGGTACAAGTATAACACCTCCCTGACTTTTGGTCGCGAGAGGACTGGGGCCTGTGACAAAACTTGCTTGAGATGGAGGGTTTGCTCACACTCCTCTGTCCATTTGAACTCGGCCTCTTTCCGCAGAAGTTTGAAAAATGGAAGCGCGTGTTGGGCAGACTTGGCCGCGAAGCGAGACAATAAGGTGAGCATCGCGTTTAGGGATTGGATCGACTTCTTCGAGCTCAACATTGGGAACTCGGAGAAAGCCATGTATTTGTCAGGGTTTGCCTCGATCCCTTGTTCTGTTAGATAGAAACCGAGGAATTTTCCTGCTCGGACACCGAAGGTGCACTTCTATGGGTTGAACCTCATATGGAATCTCCTTGCGTTTTCGAAGTACCTTTTAAGGTGAAGTGTGTGGTCGGTTTCTTCTTGGGACTTCACGATCATGTCGTCCATGTAGACCTCGAGCATGTCACTGATTTTCCTCCGAAAGACTTTATTCATCATCCGTTGGTATGTAGAGCAGGGATTTTTCAGTTCGAAGGGCATTACGTTGTAGTAATAGTTGCGTAACTCGGTCATGAAAGTCGTGTATTGCTATTCAATTTTTTCCATGTGGATTTGGTTGTACCCAGAGTACGCGTCCATGAATGACAAAAGTTTAAAACCTGCAGAAATTTTCAACCAACTTGTTGATGATAGGCAAGGGATATGCATCTTTGGGGCATGCCCTGTTGAGATCGGTATAATCAACACACATACGCCACTTTCCACTTGATTTCTTAACAAGTACAATATTAAATAGTTAGGTTGTGTATTGGGCTTCAAAAATAAAATTTGCCTCTAGGAGGTCTTTTACAGATAATTCAGTAGCCTCCGCTTTCTCAAGAGTCTGACTACGCCTACATTGTACTACGACCCTAGTGGTCGAATCTATGGTTAGTTGATGGCAAGCGATGTTAGGGTCCAAGATGGGCAGCTTTGCAGCGCTCCACGCAAACAAGTCAACATTCTCCCTGAGGCATGCCTTTAGTTTCTTCCCCGCTAAGTCGGGGAGTCCCGTGTCGATCTTCACACGTCTGTCCAAGTCGTCACCGAGAAGGATGAGCTTGAAGTCGCCGAAGCTCCCTTGGTCGACCAGGATGTGGCAGAAGTTAAAGTTTTCCATCTGCGCCCTAACGAGCAAAGGAATGCTGGAATTAGGGGCATCGCCTGACAGTTCCTTGAGGTAAAAGTTGATGGGATTTGATTTCCCCTAGAACCTGTCAATGGTGATGTTCTGTGTAGAGCTCGCCTCAATCAGCTTATCGAACTTTCTTTTCACCGACGCCACAGTGAGCTTGTTAAATCCCCCTTCAGATATGACTATAATGAAGGGAAAGTTCTCCTAGGTTTTGCAAGCGGAGAAGGGTGTGTCAACCTTGTCGGGGACGCAGAAGTCCTCATACCGAGACATGCAAAGGGCGGCCTGTAGGCCAGTGTTGTTAGAGGGAGGCTTCCTCCTCGGCCTTCTTCGCCTCACAGACGTCCTGCCGAGGAGTGTCGCCCCTCCTGGTGTACTGCTTCAAACGTCCCTCCTTGATGAGGATTTCGATCGCATACTTGAGGTGGATGTAATCCTTCGTGACGTGCCCGTGGCTCCTGTAGAACCAGCAGTGCTTGAACTTGTCGGCATTTAGCCTGGGGATGTCGGCTTGGGAAAGCAGACCCTACCTTGCTAGAATTATAAGTTTCCACACTAGGCTAGGATGCACTCGCAGGGAGCGGTTAACACCATTTACTCGGAGAAGCGTCCTGCTGGTCAATGTGTTGCACCCCAAAATTTGCCCTCACAATACAAGACTTTGTGTTCTAAGAAGGTTCACAAGGTTCACAAGTTCTCCAACAACTTGCATAACCTTTCATGAAGTTCATAAAGTCCACAAGCTACTTTATGAAGGTTCACAAGGTTCACAAGTCCCACAGTGCTTTCAATACCTTTCGTGAGGTTCATGAAGCCCATAGGTTGCTTCTTGAAGGTTCACAAGGTTCACAAACTTCTCAACATCTACAAGACCTTTCATGAGGTTCATGAAGTCCATAGGTTGCTTCTTGAAGGTTCACAAGGTTCACAAAGTTCACAATTGGTCAGAAGAGTTGACAATTCCCTCAGACAATGCACCTCCTAAGCAGTGCATCCAAAACTAGGGTTTTGACTTTAATCAGGCTAAATGGACTTCCAAGACTTCAAGTGAGCTTCATAACATCTTATATGTGTATAAGAACCCCCATGTCAAGTTTCAAGACTTTTCTCAAAAGTTTGCCCAGTCAGATGATCAGATAAGTCAAAAGCAGTCAATGCAGTTAAAAAGTCAAACTGAGGTCAACTGTGGTCAAACCAAAGTCAAACTTCATGATTTTTTTTTTGTTGTTGCCAACATCAAAGAGAGATTCGGTTCCAGGGGTATTTTGGTCATTTTACACAAATTCTACCAATTCCTTGAAGATGGGCTGTTATTAAAATTCTGAGGCGTTTGATACATTTATCTATCACCAGGTCTGATCATATCAAGATCTTGGCATTTGGTCAGTAGAGTTTAATTACGAGTAGTGTTACTGTTGATGCTGAAACTGTTGTGATTACGGTGCCCATATGTGTTGGTTATGAAGTGGTTTGGTTAACATTTTAATCGGATGAGATTAGAATTACAAATATCACTTGGGAGTGTTTATGTTTTATGACTATGTTAATGAATTTAAATGCTTGTGGATTTATTCACAATTGTTTATATTTTTTTTAACTAGGAATAAAATATAAATAAATTCAAAGTGTTGGGAATTTTATTTCATAAAGATTGCATTATACAAAAGGGAGATTGTTTCACATTTTTGCTGTTACAAGGAATTACATTAAACCTAAAAATCCTAAGTCCTAAAAATGATAAGTGTCTTCATGTCGACCCTTGAGCTTCGCCGCAAATCTCGACTAACCTGCACATCAAAGCAAAACAAACAATATAGAAAAAAAGGTTAGGAGTTTTTTTCGACACTCTCAGAACAATGTCATCATCGAGTGCCGGGAGCGGCACAACCGAAGCCGCATCCTACCCCCGTTACCGATCCACGCCATTGGCGTCAGATCAGGTAATATTTGTTCTTATCTAAGGGACAACCGAGAGAGATAAAGAGTAAAAGAAGTGGGGACCGATTTGATCTGCCGTAATTGAATTCGATTCAAAGCCAAGCTAAGCACCATCCCATCAAGTAAATATGGTGTTGTTTTCAAATGAATGTCAAGTTTGTTCCCAAACCGATACCAAGGTGAACACTAGCCAACTCAGGTTCAAACCCGGATGCCGACGGGTCTGAACCGTTTTCCGTCACCTGAAATACATGAATCAGATGGTATCAGCTCACAACAAAATCCATAAGCTGCACAAAACATGAGCAGATAAGTCAATTCACAAAGTGTACAGCAACACATGTTCATAAGAAAAGAAGTCAACTCAATTCACTAAAAGCCACAAAAATAGAGGAATTGAGAATGAATTCAATACAAGGACAAGGCTGAATCAATATCAGCATTTGAAAAATCAAACGAAGGCAGTCCATCAAAGCAAATCATGTTGATTTTAACGGGATAGATCGAGATAATTCAATTCAAAATGCAGTTCAGAAGGCAATCAGAAACAGCCCATGATCATCAACACCAAGACAAAAGCAAGACTAATTATGGTGGAAATGGTCTCAAAACAAATCCGGATGAACACCAACATAAAATTGGTTTTGACATCTGCAAAGACACAAAAGAACATCAGACAATGCATAACAGGTCCAAACGTTCAAATCTGAGCAAAGTAAATAAGTTTCGAAAAAACAATCAGTTTGAATTTAGAGAATAGAAAGGAGGCATCAGTTTCGAAAAAACAACATGCCAGTCCCCATAAACATCAGTAAGACAGTTCAAAAATAAACCAGCACATATGTTGCCACAAATACAAAAGCCTAAGGGCTCAGCTATGCATCACAGCCCAATCAGAGAGACCAAAAGGAACCAGTTCAGACCCAAAAGTTTGTCTCAAACCCTAAACAGAGCATTTGAGTTTCAACACCTGCGAGCAAGATTACACCAGAAAGATCATCATGTATCAGTTCAGGGTGAGGCACAGCCAAATGAGCAAAGCATATTGGAAAGGTACAACACCAAGTGTAAGGGCTTAGTTCACACATCATAGCCCTACCATTCACAGTCAAACCAGTTTGAAATCAGGAGGCAAGCCAACAATTCAGAGAAAAACAGGTATCTGTGAAAGCCATCAATCGAAGCAAACCAAATTCGCATCAGTTCAAAGTAAGCCTCAACCAAATGTGCAGGCCACGTTGGAGAAGCAAAATGCGAAGCCAAGGCTCAGTATGAGACATCATTGCCCAATAAACAAATCACCAAAAGTCACGGTTCTGGCCGAACACCATTGCTTTGCTCACAACATCAAGCAATATCATAGGATTTAAATAATCAGCTTTTAGGCTCAGACGGAACGTCATCATCGCCGTATACCCCTTCTCGGCAGTTTGGATTCAACCAAAGCATCCATACTAAATCTGAAAGAAGAAAAAGAACGTCGGTGAACTCGCATCAGGCAGGAGTTTTGAAATAAGACGTGACTCTAAGCAATCCATATCCGAAAATAGGGTCAAACAATATCCAATCAAGGAATTCTGAAAAAGGAAAATCCCAATCAAAGATCATATCATATCAGAAAAACAAAATATTATGCAAATCGCCTCTGAAAACGAAAGGTTTTGAGATCAAATCAAACCTTTCACAAAAGGGTAAATAATATCAGAAAAAGTTAAATCCAAAGGCCCATTCAAAATCGAGAGAGGAGAGTATATAAGAATGGCATCACCTCAAACAAAACCCGATAGAAAAAAGGAGAGGGAGAGTGGAGAGAACGACGATAAGGCGACGAGAATCATCAAACCCTCACGCGAGCAATATTTCGCCGAAGGAGATCGCCAACATCGTCCTATTTCAACGACGGGCAAAGTTCCCCCCTGAGCTCAGAACAATCTTCATCATTGCTAGTTTCTGCTCATAGCCGTTTACGCCACAAAAAAAACGTGAGTATTTAATCTGTGTGATTCATGATATTTCAGGGATAACTCAAAGAGGAACAAAATCGCGAACGACACGAAGAAGAGCACCGAAGGACACGAGCGAGAATAGAGTGTGAATCGGCGCCGCGGAGAATAGGGTTTTGAAACCCTAGCCCTCTTTTCGTTGCATTCTCACCAACCGGGTTGGGTCCGGATGTGGTTACCGGCCCAACCCCTTTTTTTATTTATTTTATATTTTTGTTGTTTTTATCATATTTATTATTGCTTTTTTTAGAATTTGCTAAGATGAAATTCAATAGAACTTTGTTTCTTCCAATTTATAATAAAATCTGATTTTTTCAAAAAAAAACTAAAATCTTTCTTTTAAAAAAAAATATAATAAAATAAAATTACAAAAATATGCATAATTTCACATTTTTACTTCCTAACTTGTCTGGTGATTTATATATTTTTGTTCACTAACGCTGTCTGTTCGTTTTGCAGCTTGTCACGTCGCCTTTTATTTATTTAGTTGCATTTTATTCAAATTTTCATATTATTGTAATTGTTCCTCATTTGTAACCTCGCGAACCAATAATCGCGTTTACCTTTCCGCTTTTACTTTCCGTTATTTGTATGATTTAAATATCTCGCATCCTTTCACTAATATTCCGTCACATTGCACAACATCCAAAGTAAGGACTACCTACTCCATTATAGTAGGGATAGTCTTACTAAGGAAAGGATAAAGAATAAGAAAGACCTTAAAACATTAGGGTAGGCTACTCCTAGATACTTGCTCACTTCAAAACTTTTTCACACTTAAACAAATTTCCAACAAAATTTTCAAACAAGTTTTTTTCACATCCATACACGGATTATTATTAAACTATCTGAAATTTTTTGCTATTCACACACTACACTTTCAAAACAATTCAAAAGTGAGCTTAAGTACCTAAGAGCCCATGGATAACCATGGATGAAAAGGGTGCTAACACCTTCCCTTTTCATAACCTACCCCCCGGACCCAAAATATTCTCTAAGGTCTTTCCTGTTCTTTTATAACCTTTCCTTATGGATAAAATAAAAGTCGGGTGGCGACTCTTGCTATCCGCAACATTGTTTAAAGTCAGTTCTCCCACCGTGTTACACAATGGTGCTCGCAAGAGTCTCGCGGTTTATCTTCTCTTCGTTTCTCCCCACCATGCCAGGGAGCCACTGAGTCCTCATGTGCCACAATCTTGGAACCCTCTTGGTTTCGTGAGATGTGGGCCTTGTTAGCAGCCTCTCTCCTCATACAGGATGTACGTCTGGGTTTTAATGAGAAGGGCGTCGAACGAGTGAGGCGTGTCAATGCCCACTGCTTTGGCGAAGTCGCTGCAGGGACGCAACACTCGCTCGAGCAAATGATCTTTTAATCCGGTCGGTCGTGGGGACCTGAACGTATTCTCGGTTGAATCTCTAAATATAGTCGCAGAGAGATTCGTCTTTCCTCTAAATAATGGCCTCGTGCGACACCTCAGATTTCGGGTGTCGACGGGAGGCGGTGAAGTTCCTGGTGAACTGTGTATTTAGGTCCTTCCAAGAGATGATAGATTCAGGTTTGAGGCTCTTGTTCCATGCCATGGCTCCCTCCTTAGATTCGTGGGGAAGATCCGACACTTGATGGTGTGTCGGACATTGCGGTAGCCGAGCATCGCGTCAATGTTCATGATATGGTCGTCGGGGTTTGTCGTGCCATCATAGGTCACCAGACTTGGTGGTTTTTCCATTCCGGCAAGGATGAGGGCCACCATAATTTCACGGGACAGAGGACCGCGGGGGTTGTCCTCGTCGCTCAAGATTGGTGAGCACAATGGGGAGCGGTCGTGCTGGAGGCTTCTGCCACAGCGTGGCGAGCTCCTTGGTTGAACCATTGGTTTCTCTGGCTACCTGCCGACTTTGCTCCTTTTGGGAGCCAGGGAGCGTTGTTCCTTGCGGGGAGGAGTGCGATCCCGCTTCTGAGCGATCGCGGGTTGAGGCCTTTCCATCCGCGGCCTTCGTCTGGATTGTTGCGGTGAGGGGCTTCAAGACTCCTCTTGTTGGTCTCTCCACGGGGGAGAGTGAGGACATCTCAAAATAAAGAGCTAGCGAACCTTACCAATTCAATTCCAATCATCTAAGATAGAGCAGGATAGCTCTAATTGCTTTTGAAGTTCTTCTAGGTCGACGGAAGCAATCCAGTAAGGTCCTTTAGACGGGACCGTGCACCTGGAGCCAACTCAATTTGGCGATCAATAGTCTTTGGGGAGGAAGAGGTCTCGATAGTTTGTGGTGGATTGACATTCAAAAACTCTAGAATGCAGGCGAGCTTTGGGTCCAACGGAGATCGGGGGCGAGTAAAAAATGAAAGCTGTTCATTTTTCCTTTCCCTTCCGGAATTGATGTGCCAATAATCGAAGAATAGGGAGAAAGACAAATTTCTAGACAATAGCAAGTGCTTGAGAAGGAGCTATGAAAGAAGAGGCTTTTAGAGAATAGGGAGTTCTCTTTACTCGTTGGAAAGAGCGAGTAGTAACAACAGGAGCTTGGAAAAAACCCTCGATGGAAACATCTGGGGATAAAGCAGTAGCGTAATACCACCTGACGTACTTGAGACTGTGAATCCACGGAGGGACGAGTCTGCTAGTGACCAAGCATCAAGTCAATATGGAAGCAACCCTCCATTTAAACCAACCAATAAAATAAGTTTTCACTAGGTTTTATCTAGAAGGCGGGAAGAGCTCTATTGGAGCATTTGGGCGGGAAGCCTTTCGGACGAGGCATGTTATCTTAATCCATCCAGAGGGAGTTCCCCATAAGCCAATGCCATTCCATTCATTTCCCATTACCTACCAGCATTAATTAGGAATTAGGAGTTCTGTTATGCAATCTAACAGACTAACATGACGAGTTTTTCGTCATCACGGGGACAGGCTACGTGAAACCTGGTTGCCGATGTCTCCATGGGGGAGAGCGTGACTGTCGTTCCTTCTCCAACATCCCAATGCGTTTGTTCTACTGGAAAATCATCAAATTCTTATGGTTGATCGCCGCAGACAAGGCCACATGGTAGGATCGACGTTGGGTAGAACAAAGATTGGCTAGAAAACTGTTGTACTTTCAAAATGTTGGGCAGTGTTGTAGGCCATATCTTTGAGGGAGGGAGAGGCGACGTACCCGTCACTAAGGTCACCTTCTTTAAAAGTGAGTACCACTTTGTTGTCAGTGGTCGCCTGCGTAAGCAGATTATGGTGAAGGAAACTTCGTGGACATTGTCGTCAGTGTGTTGACTGGCCATGATCGAAGGAGGTGAAAGATTGCTTTGGTCCTTTAATTTTGGAGAAATAAAAGGATGGGAAGCAAAATATTTCCACAGATTGCGCCACTGATCTTACTGGATCAGAAAGGGGATCAACAACCAGCAACACGGCGTGAGCTCCGAGTTCACCGGCGGTGAAGAAGAGGAGGGGGGGGTGTACCTGTAAGACACTGGATGCCAAAGTAAGGAATGAAGCAAAGAAAAAGTAAGCACATAAAAATGGATGTGAGTTAGAATACCCGACCCTCCTCTAGAGGAGGGTATTTATAATGTGCCCCCAACGCTGGGCCAATGGTAATTTGCTTTGGGCTGGATTGCAAAGCCCAAAACAGGTGTTTTCCATGATCCTACATGGCAGAAGGGAGGACCCGCTTGTGGTCTTAGTCCTGGGTCAACTGCCCCACAAACTCCGGGGAATGGAAGGACCAGCTCTTGCGAACGTGGGTAGTTGGTTGATGATGTGTTCCCCGTGTGGGGAGCATGTGGAGAGCGTGTGCGATGCGTGGCCTCCAACGGCATTGCAGGCTTGGGCCTGTGTTGGCCCCCCTTATGTAATGTTGGGTTGGGTCGTGCTTGATGTTGGGCCATCCATAGGCCCAGGCTAGGACAGATTCTAATAGGAAACAAACATTTGTAACAATGACATTTGAAAGAAGTAACTATTATAAAGAACATATCCGGTATTTAAAACATAATGACACCCTAGCGAGAAAAATGTTGATGTCCTTTTAAGTTACATGAGTACCACAAGACAAATAATACCTGGAATTTTAATGTGATTTGTTGTATACATAATCATACTTTTTGTCACAAGTGAATCAACCATTCCATTGTTTTATCTGAATTCTGAAAAATATGAAACTTGGTTATGACATGATACTAAACATAGTTCAACCAAAAAATACTTGCAATTTTGAAAGTAAAAGATCTAAAAGTTTCTCAAATATTAGGCATGTGTACAATATTGACACTCGAAGCAACAAGGCAATAAAAGGTCCAAGGTCTGAAATGAAAAAATTATTGAAGTTGTTAGATGATGATGATAATTATGTATATATATACTGAGTGTGTGAGGATGAAAAAACACTTTGAGATATATTTTAGACTCGTTGTGATTCTATCAAGTTATTTAACATATTTTCTACCTTGTTGATAATTGATTTTACGTATAAGATCAAGTATATGTTTTTATGTATGGAAAGTGTTGGTGTTACTTCTACAGAGGTGGCTTTTAAAGTTGAGTTTACATTTTTGGAAAGTAAAAAATAGGATAATACTACATGACCTTTGGAAGTGTGTCAGACTATGTGAAAGACCAAGAAAATATGCTACATGTGTGAAATTCTGGTATCAGATATGAGATGTCGAAAGAGATGTCACAACACTAATATTTGAATAATTACCAATATATGAACAAGATAAAACGCAGTTAACAATTGTAAAGAGACACAAGCAATTGTTAACCCAGTTCGGTGCAAATACACCTACGTCTGGGGGCTACCAAGCCAGGAAGAAAATTCACTAAACAAAATTAGTTTGAAGACTCTTAGCAAACTCTCTCTAGTTTACAATCTTCGCACCTAATCTCTACTCGTGTAACTTCTATCTAAGACACTCTCAGATATGAGACACCTTTCACTCCCCCTCAATCACATGCAGTGATAAAAATAGAAGATCAAAAAGTAGAAGACACACTTCAAGGACAACACTTGATCTTGCTTAAAAGCTTCAATCAAGAACAATGCGCTCGTGCTTAAAAGCTTAGAGTGGACAACTTACAACTCAAAGAACTTAGTCCAATTCACACATCAAATTGATGAATGAATGACTCACAAATAACAAAACTACAAGAAGGTAAAACCATATTCCTTAAGCAATGCACACTCTTAACCCTAGCGTCTCTGATCTTCAAATAGGATTGTAAAGTCTTTATATAGATACACTTTGTATGGGCTTGGGCATTAGAAAAAACAAACTCTGATTTGATAAAATCAAATTATATAATTCTTTAAATCTTTTCATAGTTAAAGGCATAAAACTAGAATCAAATCATATTTGATCAAATCAAATCAAACTTCAAATCTTCTCAAGATTTTTTGTATGAAAATATGACAAAAGATTCCAAAATAACTTCACTAATTATATGGCAGAAACTCTTTTGTTTAAAGAAACTCTCCACCTTGATTTTGCACCAACAATATCTCTTACCAGAAAAGCAGGAAAGGTTGCACAAAAACGCAACAGACAAAACATAACATTTTGACTGAGTGTTATGTAAACATATTTCAGGACATCATACTTGACATCATGAACTAAACCCTGCAACAACAAAAAGAACCATCTGCAGAATTTGGAAGGATTAACTTGGAAGGGTTTTTTGCACAAGCCTTTGCAACTTGGATTCAATCAAGTGAAAACTTTAAAGAAAAAGAGTTCTGTCGAAGGAGTAGCGGTAACCAGAGGATCAATTGAAATACTTGGGACAATACTTCATAATTTGGATTCAGTCGAGTGAAAGCTTTGAAGAACAGAGTTTCTGTCAAAGGAGTAGTGGTAACCACATGATTAATTAGAAGTCTTGGGTGACTTGATTTAGCTTAAGATCAAGGGGAGAGAAGAAGTTAGAATCAACATCAAACATTGGGTTTGGGGGTTCATATTTCTACTTCTTGGTTCTCTCTTTATCTCTCCCTCCCTCCCTCTCTCTCTCTCTCTCTCTCTCTCTCTCTCTCTCTCTCTCTCTCTCTCTCTCTCTCTCTCTCTCTCTCTCTCTCTCTCTCTCTCTCTCTCCTCTCTCTCTCTCTCTCTCTCTCTCTCCTCTCTCTCTCTCTCTCTCTCTCTCTCTCTTCTCTCTCTCTCTCTCTCTCTCTCTCTCTCTCTCTCTCTCCCTCTCTCTACAATTTGATAACATACTTAATGAACAATTTGATTAGTTAAAAATTATGGTTTTGTTGAAGTATCTTAATTTTTTTGTTAGACGATTGCAATCTAAACAATTGCAATTGGATTTTCATACTATCAACACAAAGGGAATTAAGCTTGGTATTTATTGCACACCAAGTGTTTGATAGATTGTTTGTACACTAAGTGTTATATAAATTGTCTTAGTTAATTTTCATTTTCTATTTTCGTTGGAAATCATTTATTATTGTGTGATTTTGTTCAAACGTATATTGTAAACATATTGATTGTATTTCTCATCTTTAGTATACTTTTGTTATGGTTTATACGCATATGCGATTCTTTCAATAACGGTTCAGATAGACGAGTGTAGATCCGATTTCACTTTTTCTTGCCATAGAAAATATATTTCAAACCAGAATTGTATTGAAGAAAATTTTATTGGAGATCTATTCAACCCTCCTTCTAGGTCGTTTCCCTTGTCTAACAAATGGTATCACGGGCACTAGTTTATTTTGTGCTTCAAATTGCTTATTAGATTATGGTTATGTGTTTTTGATCATATGTTCATGAATTACCTTAACCTTGATACCATGAATTTGTTTGGTTCTTAAACTTCATGTTTATTATGTTTAAACCTTTTGAAATGCTTAGACTTTATTGTGATCATAATGAACCCTTGACATAAACCCTTGGTTGTCACCCTTATGTCTTGAGCCATACTTAACTTTCTTTCGTCATTAAGTGGTATCTTAAACTTGTCTATGATTATTTGCAATCTTAAATTATATTCATGATTAAGTGGTGTTAGTGTCAACCCAAAACCATGTCACAATCTTAACTTTAGTTCATGCTTACTCTAATTTGTTCATACTTGAACTTTTTATCCATATTCTTTGTCCATATGATGATAGGTATACCTTTGGAATTTATTCATGCATGTTTGATATTGTTATATCCATGATTCACATGTTGATTTGAACCTTTGTTTGAAATTATTATATCCATGACCTATATGTTTGATATTGTATATCCATGATTCACATGTTGATTTGAACCTTTGTTTGATATTATTATATCCATGACCTATATGTTTGATATTGTATATCCATGATTCACATGTTGATTTGAACCTTTGTTTGATATTGTTATATCCTTCATGTCCATGATGATGTTGTTGATGTTGTTACATTTATGTTCATGCCCATATGTTGTTACTTATGTGTTTATATTCCATGCTCACATGTTATTGTTATGAACATGCCATGAAATGTCATACTTGTGTTGTTACTTTGGTCTTGTTAGAACCATGTATCATGTATGCTTTGACTATGCATCATCCAAGTTTATGTGTCCATCCTTGGTTATTACCATGATTATTTATGACTTTGTTAAGTCTTGTCTTAGATGTTGTCACATCTACCTTCATGTGTTGGTTGTCACCATGTTCATTTGACTTTGTTATATATCATTTCATCTCATGTGATCCTTTAGTTGATATCATGTTTGAATGTCATCTTTACTATTGATGCGTCCGCAAGTGCACGGAAATATCGAAGTAATATAAAGATTGTCGAACCCACAAAGACAAATGTCAACCTACCGTTATCTATTCTTACGACGTAAAGCTAAGGGTAATGGAATTTTGAAGGTTAAATGCGAATGAAATTAAATGCAAAGGAAATAAAGATTTTAGTTTTAGAAATATATTGATAAGGGATATCGGTATGCAATGCCTTAGTTATCGGGGATTCGACAGGTCACTGGTGCTTTTTAGTTTTTGCAAACACTTTTCAGGAGAAAATACTCGTTTAAAGACCTTTGCCTCACGCTGGTTATTGACTCTGGTCATAATTCTAAGGCGGAACGTACGCTCTCGCAGTCCCATTCGGGGTTTAAATTACTCTTTGAAAATAAGTAAGTTCTAATTTCTTTTAAAGCACTTTCGCTGTGTTTAAAATTAATGCTTAGTTTTTACTATCTGGTTCAAACACCCCATGCTTTCACGTGCCGGCTCGATCCTTAATATGGTTCCCACTCTCATGAAAAAACCACCGTAAATAGCTTCTCACTGTCGTGACGAAGGTTTATTTAGAAATTTAGATTAAAAACTACGGCCAAAAAGATTGTTTGTAAAAAGGGAAGGTGCAACTGGGTATTATCGAATCCCATCCTACTAATTCGATTACATACCGATAAAAACTAATTTAGCTAGACATGATAATTAATACAAACGGAAATAAACATAAACAGCAAAATAATAAAACATGCATTACGACAGAAACAAAATAGATATTCAATTAATAAGAACCTAGAAAGTAGTACTGAAATTGAATTCTCGAGTAGTCCTCCATAATGTCGGCAGGATTCTACTATGGCGAAATAAAAGTGCAGAAAGAAATACGGTGGTACAAATGAAAATAAAAAGAAAGGAAATGGGAAAATAATGGAAGAACGTAAATTCGGCTTAAATGGAAATTTCGGCAGCACTTCGAGAGATCATGTGTGGGTTATGGAGGGAGTGGGAGTAACTTCATGTAGTGGGCAGTTAGTAGAGAAAGTGCGGGAGGAAATTAAGTTGAACGTGCTCGTGGCCACTTCTGTGTTTGACGTTATTCTGATATTGGGAGTCATGATGGTCGTGGCACTCTTGTGACGACCGTGTTGCACGTGACGATCGTGAGGATATTGAGATGACCGTGAAAACTATGATGATCGTGAGGAAGCTGTGACGAGCGTCGCACGCACAAAAATCTTTTTCTCTGCTGCTTTCTATCTTTTTCCCCATTTTATGTCTTTCTTCTTGTTTTTCCTTCCATTTCTTCTTCTTTTATTTCTTTAATCTTATTTCTCCATAATCTGCAAAACATAGTGAATTAACCTTATAATAGAACATAAATCAAGATAAATTAACAATAATCGCAAATAGATTCATGTAAATCGAGTCAAATAAATGATATACTGTCGCGTCATCAACTATGAGTTGTATTTGCTTTGTTTGATGTCATGTTTTAACATCATATTTATCACTCTTTATAAATTTAGTTGATATCATGTTTGAATGTCATCTTTGCTATGAGTTGCATTTGCTTTGTTTGATGTCATGTTTGAACATCATCTTATCACTCTTTATCTATTTTAGTTGATATCAGGTTTGAATGTCATCATTTATCATGTGTTTTTTTACTTTTATATCATGTTTGAATATCATTCTTGTTCATCTCATCTATTATCACCCATATACTCATGTTTTTTTGACTTTGTCAAGTCATCCCATAATGTTGATAGATTGTTAGCTCTATTTTCTCTCTTTTCTTTTGTTGCCTAAATTCAAAGGAAAGATTTCTTTTGTTGACTTTATGTCATAGGTATTAAAACATTTCCTCAACTACCCCTTTTGACTTTGTTAAGTCATTAACCTTTTAACATAGCCTTATGTTAGACTTTGCAAACTCTTTGACTTTGTTAAGTCATGTAAGTGTTATTGTTATAAATACTTACTTTTCTCTTTGGAACCTTGATCACTATCAAGTGTTCTTCATCCTTAGTTAGGTGAACTACAATTACTCTAATTCCATACTGTCATTCCTCAAATTTTATCCTCAGATTCTTTGATATGTCGCATATCATTTCAGGTCAAATATTTCTCGCATACTGCCCATGTTATAAGCCAGAATGAGCTTATTAGAATTATAGCTGATTCGGTCGCATTTTAGACATTCCAAACCGTTTCAACGAATAAGATTTATTTTGAAATCGGACGAAACGTTGTATTCTTCTGAGTGGTTTATTCCATACTGTTAATTGTGGTGCATTTGTTCTTCATTTTCGAGTATTTCGGTACCTGACTTTTTTTGTTTTGCTTTTTTTATTCATTTTGTAATTTTAGTATTAAATTTATGATTAATTTTATTTTGTTTATTTTATTTTATCATTTATCTATTTTTATTTATTTTATTTCTTAGTTTTTTTTAATTAAGTGAGTTTTTCTAGATAATTAGATTTTTATTTTTATTTTCTCTCTTTATTTATTTATTCTTACTGTTTATTTAATTAATTTAAGGTTAGTTTAATTTAGTTTAGTTAATTAGGATGATATTTGACTTTTAGTGTTTAAATAAAAATAATCTTTTAATTAGTTTAGAATTAATTTATTTTAGTTTAATTAAGTTAGGATTTATTTGTTATTTTTACCACTTATATCTTTTATTAAGTTAATTTAGTTTTAGTTAATTAGTTTATTTGTTTTATTTATTAATCAATCTTTTAATTATTTAAAATTAATTTAGTTTACTCAATTAGTTAAGTTTTAACTTATACTTTTCTTTTAGAACTGCAATCTTAATTGTTTGTTTTTATTTATCATATTTAATAATATTTTGGTCTAACTTTTGACCCAAAACTTGTCAATAACTTGCTACTAGGCTCCCACGGGTGCTGCCACTATGCTATCAACCAAGCTCTGCTCCAAAACAAGGACAACAACCACGCTGCAAATTTAAACCTAACACCCCTTTCACTAAACAGACTCTGCAAACATCCACTACAGTCTAAACCTTGACCAAATTCACTAGGTCCCAAGCCAAAACCAACAAGGCTTGCATAAAATGTATGTACACCATCCTGCAACGTATCAACAACATGCCACAAGCAATATCAATAACACCTACACATCCAAAAAAAATATGTGCTGTGGAAAATGACAATAGGACCATTTTTAAGATTGAAAATAGGTCTTTATTGGTCTGAGAAAAAAGCAGGGGAAAAAGGGAGATGAAGACTGTTTTAAAGGAGAGAGGGAGTCAAACAGGGAGAAAAAAAAAAACATTAGACAACAATAAAAGTACCTCTAACCAAGAGACTTCCTGGAATACTTGTCTTCATGGTCGTGAAAATGACCTTAGCCTTTTTCTTCTTCTTTGGACCTCCATTGAACCATGATCACAAATCACAATCTTCTTGGCCCTACAAATCCATCTCATGAACCATCAATTTCCGCTTCCTCCTTCTGATTTCCATGTTCATTCACTTCATAACAAAACCCCCCGCTACTCCCTCTGTTTCATTTTTCTTGACCCTCATCACCTTGCAAGCCACAAGCCATTTTTCCTCTTCTTCGCACGCGAATCGTAATGAGTGACTTACATTAACCACTGCCAGCGAGAAGCTTCATAACCACACAAAACCACCACAATTTTTCTCCTACATAAATTCTCCATTAACTTCATCAGTCACGAACACACATCGAACTCACCATGGATCCCCCATGAAACCTACACCCAACTGCAATTACTTCCTAAACCGCACCATTTTCTAAAAATCTCTCTGCCTCACGTAAGCTAAGAACAACCTGTACAAAATCCTCCTCCGACCACCAGACCAAACACAAAGCCTCCATACACTCGATCCACACCAACTGTAACACCCTTTTCTATCCCACAAGATAAAAGGCAAAATATTAACATTTATCAGAGTAAAATGTTAAACACCATAAAAATCACCTCAAAGGGCGTACATTTCTCGATAACTTCAAAAATAAGTCAATGCTCCGTAAAACAACGGGTTTTTCCAAAAGATATCAAAAACTGCAGCAGAACTCAAAAAGGCATAATCCAAAGTTTTCCTTATACGGAAACAAACTAAATAACCAAATCAAATAAATCATGGTTTAACTCAAAAACCCCAACCTTATGTTACACTATCAGAGCAAGACCCTCTACGTTAACCAAAAGGCCAACAACTCAAAACTCCAAAAATATCCTCGACGGCGTCCACGGCTAAACCTGGTCATCTGGACGTTACCCACGTGGAGGCAACATTCAAACAGGCAGGGTGAGAACGATTCATAATAATCAATGTAGAAAATAAATATAAAAAAGGGCGTCATTTTCATATTCAACATCATCATATTTATCAATGGACCTCAAAGGTCACAACATTATAAATTACTCAAGATCATCTCATAAATGCAAATGCAACATGACTCAATGGATGTGGTACCAATCATCACACCTCGATAGACACTGGGCCATCAACCCTCCATTGATCCCCATCAATAGAATCGATTCTACTCGAGAACCGGAGCACATCAAAATACCTCACATCCGCACAATGGGATTGAAGCCAAAGAAATCAAGGTCCTGAACCGAAGTTCGAATGCATATGAATGCATGATGCACACGTCAATAAATATCCTCATAATAACATCATAGGTGCATCATCATTCATCATAATCATCATCATCAAAATCATATCATCATAACTCATCATTATTACATCATCATCATACATCACGTTATCATAGAATCATCAAAACTCATGGAATTATCATCATAATTCATCACAATTACTCATGGGAATTCATTATACAGTCATCTATTAATCACATAGGAACCACAAATATACTCATAGTAATTCATCATACATTCATTTAATCACAGTTACCCTCATGGTAATTCATCAGGAAAATTGCAGCATCAAAACATCAAGACATCACTGAACCAGAACATGATTCATTAATAGAACATATACATAATTGACTTCTCAAACAAAATTAGATATAAAAATATTGGGAAACCAATTCACTTATCTATACTATTTTATATCCCTATTCATTAGCTTTCCAACGCTTAAAACGAGGGCCAAAACAGACTTACAGATCAAAAGTTACGTCCAAAACGATTTCGACCGAAAACATGAACAGTCGTGACGGACAACATGCAATTTTCTGCGTTTTTCACCGTTGGAGGCCTTCCGGACCTCCGATTTCGATTCCGTAAAAACCCAAACTCTCATAAAATTACAACCAATTCAATACTGTAATTAAATTTGCAATTTTAACATAATTAAACCGTCTAATAATTGTTTTAAGATTATGCCTAAAACCTTTAAAATTAAGGGATATAGGTTCAATCCCGTTTCATATTCACGCTCTAATACCCATAAATCCTTAAAAATATACTACAATCATTATAATTCCTCACTATCTTATATTCCTACAGGGTTAAACAAATGTCAAACCAGATATTTGGTCACGAAGACCTAGTTTCCTTTAACCCAAATAAATTCCTATACGGTTAAAATCTCAATAATAGATTTAGGCCATGAAGGCCAAATTCCCTTTATCTCATAATCAACCTCAAACCCTTTAACCCTTAAATCGGCCTTAAATACATTGAAATTATACATTGAAAATAATGAAGGTAATACTCCCCATACCTTAATTGTCGACTCTAAGCCTTCTCAAATATTTCAGAAAACCTTTCGAAGTTTTTGCCTCAAACCTCCTCCTCAGAGCTCAGGCCTTAATTCTTTTCACGGTATAACAAAATGAATCTTAATCCCATCACAATTCCTTTTTGTTAAACTTAACTTTGGGCCTATAATTTGGGCTTTTCCAATATTACCCTCACTAACTCCTCTTCAATTGTTCAATTTGCCCTTAGTTAACTTATATTTATTTAAATTAACAATAATACTAATATATTCATATTATATACTATTATTTAAATAAATAACCCAAAATCCATGATTCTCAATATTTCACACCAACCACCGAAAATCACAAAAAATGTGAATATTCATATTTAAATAAATTAAATAAATATTCCAAGAAACTTGGGGTGTTACAACTCTCCGCCACTTAAAAGAATTTTCATCCTCGAAAATTACCTTAAGGAAACAGAGTCGGATACGAATCCCTCATCTGATCCTCACGCTTCCAAGTCCAACTTTCTCCAGCTGGTCCTCCCAAAACTCTCTTTACCAAGGAAATCTCTTTACCTCGCAGTTGCTTCACTTCTCATTCATCAATCTGAACTGGCAATGCCTCAACAGTCAAGTCATCTCTCACTTGTACATCATCCATCTGAATCACATGTGACGGTTCTGGAATGTACTTCCTCAACTAAGACACATGAAACACATAATGTAAATTCGCAAGCGACGGCGGTAAAGCAATACGACATGCTACTCTTCCTACGCTTCCGCTGCGCCATTCTGATACGGATCAACAAAATGTGGTGTGAGGTTTCAAGACTTCAAAGCTCGACCAATGCCAGTTACCAGCGTACTCTCAAAACACGAGATCTCCCTCTTGAAATTCAAGTGCCTTCCTCCTCTTATCACGGTAACTCTTTTGACGACTCTGCGACGCTTCCATCTTTCCTTGGATCATCCTGATCTTTCCAGTCGTCTCTTGCCTAATCTCAGGTCTGAGTACAACACTCTCGCCTGACTCATACCAACACAAAGGAGTCCTACACCTCCTACCATACAAAGCATCATACGGTGCCATTCCGATACTAGAATGGTAACTGTTGTTGTAGGTAAACTCAATCAACGACAATGACTATTCCATGATCCACCTTGATCCAACATACAAGCTCTCAGAAAATACTCTAAATACTAGATAGTTCTCTCTGTCTATACATCCGTCTGTGGAAGATAGGCAAAACTCAACCTCAACTTAGTACCCAAAGCTGTCTGCAAACTCTCCCCAAACCTCGATGTAAATCTCGGACCTCTATCAGACACAATACTTAAAGGAGTACCATGCAGTTTCACAATTTCATCAATATACATCTCAGCTAGCTTCAGCATAGAATGATTAATCCTCATAGGTAAGAAATGAGCTGATCTAGTCAATCTATCCACAATCACCCAAATCAGATCATATCCCTCTCACAGTCTTCGGCAAACCCGACACAAAATCATAGAAATACTATCCCATTGGAATATTTAATGGTAGAATTAGACCCAACGATCTTTGATGTTTAATCTTCGACTTCTGACCAGTCAAACAAGCATACTCAAACTCTGTAATTTCTTCCTTCATCCCTGGCCTCCAAAACAATTTCCTCAAATCCTGATACCTCTTCGTAGCACCGGGATGGATACTCAATCTACTTCGATGTTCTTCCTCAAGAATAATCTTTTTCAACTCAACAATATCTGGAACACAAACTCTATCACGACATCTCATGATACCATTTTCATTAATCTGAAAATCAGCTCTTCGACTTTGATCCATCAAATTCAACCGATTTACCAACTCAAATCAGATTTTTCACCTCCTCGAATCTCATCAAGAATAACACTAGTAACCTTCAACATACCAAGCTTAACTCCATAAGAAGTCTCTTCACAAACAAAAATCATATCACAAAATTGTTCGATCAGTCTTAACTCTCGAACCATAAACATTGACATATGCAAGGACTTCATACTTAATGCATCAGCTATAACATTAGCCTTACCAGGGTGGTAACTCAATTCAAAATCATAATCCTTCAGAAGTTCAATCCATTCTCCTCTGCCTTATATTTAAATATTTCTAATCAAATAAATACTTTAAGCTCTTAAAATCACTAAACATCTCAAATCTCAAACCAAACAAATAATGCCTCCAAAGCTTCGACACAAACACAACAACCACCAGCTCTAAATCATGCGTCATATAATTCCTCTCATGCACTTTAAGTTTCCTTGATGCATAAGCTAAAACTTGATGGTGTTGCATTAACACACCTCCCCATCCCATCAACGAAGCATCACAATAAACAACAATGGTTCTGCCGGATTCGAAAAAATCAAAACATGGGCTGTTGACAGCCTTCTCAAAACCTCTTGAAACTTTCTTCACACTTTGCATCCAAACAAAAGCTTGAACCTTCCTAGTCTACCGCGTTAATGGCAAAGATAACTTGGAAAAATCCTTTAACGAATTTTCGGTAATAATCCGCCAACCTAAGAAACTTATAATCTCAAAAACAGGTTTTGGAGCTTCCTATTGCGATACACCTTCAACCTTCGACATATCAACCACAATAACCTTACTCGAGATCACATGACCAAGGAACTCACTTCCTTCAACTAAAACTCACACTTTAACAGTTTTGCATACAACTGCACCTTTTTCACGCTGATAACACAATTTTTAGATGCTTAGTACGATCCTCTTTACTCTTCGAATATATCAAAATATCATCAATGAACACAAGCACAAACTTGCCCAAATAAGTATGGAAAATCCCGTTCATATACTCCACAAATACACATGGTGCATTAGTCACACCAAATGGCATCACAAAATACTCATAATGTCCATACCTTGTTTTAAAAGCAGTCTTCTGAATATCTTTAGCCTTTACACGAATCTGATGATACCCAGATCTCAAATCTATCTTACTGAACACACTTGCAACAACCAACTGATCAAATCATCAATCCTTGGAAGTGAACACTTATTCTTGATAGTCACCTTGTGCAATTGTCTATAATCCTCACAAAGCCTCACAAAACCTTCTTTCTTCTTGGCTAACCAAATTGGTGCACCCCACGGTGACACACTCGGACAAATGAATCTCTTCTCAAGCAGATCTTCAAGTTGATTCTTCAACTTCTTTGATTTCGGTGTGGACATACGAAATGGAGCCACCGTTACCAAACTAGTTCCAGGAACTAAGTCGATCGTAAGCTCCATTTCACGTTCCAGCTGTAAATCACTTATCTCATCAGGAAAAACTTCCGGACAATCACAATTAATTGGAAAACCACCAACTTCCCCACTTTATTAACACTCAAATTTTCCATCAAAATAAACATCTCAGCACCATTCTGCACCGACTCACCAAAACAATTTGTAAGCACTTAGCTTAACTCAAAGCAATTCACTGCACATGCCATATAAGCTTGCAAGACATGTCTATCCTATCCAACATGGCTCCGTCTACTATCAACAAGAGATTAAGGGTGACCAATTCCTCAATTTCTCAATAGAAAATTGAAAATCATGATGTGACATAAATCATCTTTACCAAACTATAAGAGCGTTCACCAACACACTGAGCCACCACTCCACACTTGAAGCATCTTGGAGAAGCACAAGCTTCTCCCCCACTTGTTTCATTCCCACTTCTGTAGACAAAGGTTAGAAAACAAACGTGTATCGACAGTGTTTTCACACACATGTCACATACTAAGGAACAAATAACATTAGACAACTTGGCTGGACGGACCGCCCTGCTCTGATACCACTAATGTAACACCCTTTTCTACCCCACAAGATAAAAGGCATAATATTTACATTTATCTGAGTAAAATGTTAAACACCATAAAAATCACCTCAAAGGGCGTACATTTCTCAATAACTCAAAAATAAGTCAATGCTCCGTAAACAACGGGTTTTCCCAAAAGATATGAAAAATTGCAGCAGAACTCAAAAAGGCATAATCCAAAGTTTTCCTTATACAGATACATGCTCAAAATAACCAAATCAAATAAATCATGGTTTAACTCAAAAACCCCAACCCGATGTTACACTATCAGAGCAAGACCCTCTATGTTAACCAAAAGGCCAACAATTCAAAACTCCGAAAATATCCTCGACGACATCCATGGCTAACCCTGGTCCTCTGCATGTTATCCACGTGGAGGCAACATTCAAACAGGCAGGGTGAGTAAAACGATTCATAATAATCAATGTAGGAAATCAATATAAAAAATGGCGTCATTTTCATATTCAACATCATCATATTCATCAATAGACCTCAAAGGTCACAACATCATAAATTACTCAAGATCATCTCATAAATGCAAATGCAACAAGACTCAATGCATATGGTACCAATCAGCACAGCTCGATGGACACTGGTCCATCAACCCTCCATAGATCCCCATCAATAGAATCGATTCTACTCGAGAACCGGAGCACATCAAAATACCTCACATCCGCACAATGGGATTGAAGCCAAAGAAATCAAGGTCCTGAACCGAAGTCCGAATGCATATGAATGCATGATGCACACGTCAATAAACAACCTCATAATAACATCATAGGTGCATCATCATTCATCATAATCATCATCATCAAAATCATATCATCATAACTCATCATTATTACATCATCATCATACATCATGTTATCATAGAATCATCAAAACTCATGGAATTATCATCATAATTCATCACAATTACTCATGGGAATTCATTATACAATCATCTATTAATCATATACGAACCACAACTATACTCATAGTAATTCATCAGGAAAATTGCAGCATCAAAACATCAAGACATCACTGAACCAGAACATGATTCATTAATAGAACATATACACAATTGACTTCTCAAACATGATTAGATATAAAAATATTGGGAAACCAATTCCCTTATCCATACTATGTTATATCCTTATTCATTAGCTTTCCAATGCTTCGAACGAGGGCCAAAACAGACTTACGGATCAAAAGTTACGTCCAAAACGATTTCGACCGAAAACATGATAAGTCGTGACGGACAACATGCAATTTTCTGCGTTTTTCACCGTCGGAGACCTTCCGGATCACCGATTTCAATTCCGTAAAAACCCAATCTCTTAGAAAATTACAACCCATTCGACACTGTAATCATCTCAAGTAAATTTACAATTTTAACACAATTAAACCGTCTAATCATTGTTTTAAGATTATGCCTAAAACCTTTAAAATTAAGGATATAAGTTCAATCCCATATCATATTCACATTCTAATTACCATAAATTCTTACGACTACACCATAATCATTAGAATTCCTCACTATCTAATATCCCTACAGGGTTAAACAAATGTCAAACCAGATCTTTGGCCACGAAGGCCTAGTTTCCTTTAACCCAAATTAATCCCTATACGGTTAAAATCTCAATAATAGATTTAGGCCACGAAGTCCAAATTCCCTTTATCTCATAATCAACCTCAAACCCTTTAAATTCTTAAATCGACCTTAAATACATTGAAAATAATGAAGGTAATACTCCCCATACCTTAATTGCTGACTCTAAGCCTTCCCAAATCTTTCAGAAAACTTTTCGAAGCTTTTGCCTCAAACCTCCTCTTCAGAGCTCTGACCTCAATTCTTTTCACGGTCTAACAAAATGAATCCTAATCCCATCACAATTCCTTTTTGTTAAATCTAACTTTAGGCCTATAATTTGGGCTTTTCCAATATTACCCTCACTAACTCCTCTTCATTTGTCCAATTTGCCCTTAGTTAACTTATATTTATTTAAATTAATACTAATACTAATATATTCATATTATATACTATTATTTAAATAAATAACCCAAAATCCATGATTCTCAATATTTCACACCAACCACCGAAAATCACCAAAAATGCAATTATTCATATTTAAATAAATTAAATAAATATTCCAAGAAATTGGGGTGTTACACCAACACGACAATCCCTTTCTTCCTCCGATGCAAAACCGAGACAAACATAAACGTGCAGAGATTCGAAGAAGAACGTAGGATAGACGATAAATAGAACGGAGCCGCACAAAGAGATTGCAGTTAAGGTGATGAGAGAATGACGAGAGAGCAAAACGCAAAGGTAAGGTTACAGAAAGGGATTGTAATGTGCCGAGTGGTCATTGAGAGACTTCAGTGTGAGTTCGTTTTCTTTAACATTTAGGTTTTTCACATTTTTTTAAAAACATGGGCTGATGATATTATGTATCCGAGGCCCATATCTTTTTTTTGTTTTATAGAATAATCTTATTTTAATAATTTTAAGTTTATTGAATTTTTATTTATTTAGTAATTGCAGTATTTTTAGTAATATATTTGTTTTAATATTTTTTATATTAATAGTAATTAGGTTATTTAGTTATTATTTAATAAAAAAAACTCAAATATTTTTCTTAGTAGTTATTAGAATGTAAATATTTAGAATTTATTGTTGATCATTTTGATTTGTAAGTTTCTATAAAATTCTTTGATTACTAACTTGTGACCTCTCTTGACGACGCTTGTAGATATTTCTTGATGAAATCTTGTGAACATCCTTTTGGTTTCTGTCTTGTTTTTCATGTCTGTTTTGTCTGATGATCTCTTTTTCCTATACCCCATTTCCAATGGAAAAGATACCCCTTGTTGACATATAAGTCATGTTGGATAGCCTCGTTCATCTTTCCCCCGTGACCTTGTGAGAGTCTTGCCTGTTATAATCTAGTTTAGGTAAGGAGTTTATTAACTCCATGTAAGTACCATGGTTATGGATACTTACTCCCCTTTGGAACCTTGATCGTTATCAAGAGTTCCTCATCCCTTAGTTGGCCGAACTACGGAGGCTCTGATTCCCCTTTCCTATTCAGGATACGCAGGCACAAGATGCGATATCTTGTCGAGCCCTCTAACCACTAACAACTAACATTTATCTTCCTCCTTTTGGTCTGGTTAGAACCATTTGGTTTGTAACTTAGAATTAGTTTTAGAATTGGTAAACTCTATGTGAGTACCATGGTTATGAGTACTCACTTTCCCCCTTTGACTTTGGTTAAAGTCATCCCTAGTTAGGTTAGTTTTTCAATGTAGACTTAGAGAGTTGGTTAACTCTTTGTAAGTATTATGGTTATGAATACTTACTTCCCCTCTGAAACCTTGATCGTTATCAAGAGTTCCTCATCCCTAGTTAGATGAACTACGGTTGCTCTGATTCCATCCTAGTTAGGATACGTAGGCACGAGATGCGATGTCTTGGCGAGCATACTTAGTGTACATACCCTTAGGTCTTTACCTTAATACTTTTCCATTAGCAAGCAAACTATCGCGTAACACAAATACTAACAAGAGGTTCCTGTAGAGTACTGCAGATACTTAGGATGCTAACACTTTCCCTAGGTATAACCAACCCCCGAACCTTAGATCTCTTAGCTGTGTTGTTACATAGCGCACTTAGGGTTTTCTTCGATCTTTACCATTTCCTTTGGATAAATCAAAGCTCGGTGGTGAACTTCATGATATGTGATTCAAGTTAATTAATAGCTTGATATTCGATTCTTACCGCAACAAAAATGGCGACTCTGCTGGGGAATATAGTGTTCTCCTCTAAGAGGGTTAAGCCCACCTTGTTTATATTTGTGTTTGTTATATGTTTGCTTGCTTGTATATTATATATTTGTAAATATATGTATATATATCTGTTTGTGCTTGGGTTTTTTGTATGCAGGGTTGTTACCTTGAGTGGTGAGATAAGTCCTATACCGGGACTTAAGTGCACCTATGATAGGAAGGTGGTATATTCAAAAAGGCTTCTAGGAAGTTGATTCCCGACCAAGCTGACTTGAGAAACCACCGCTCAGTGGAGGCCCTCTTGGGAGTAGTTTTGTTGAACGAGTATCCGTGAAAACACTACTACTTTCGACCTAGGATCCCTGACACTGAGGACCTTTAGATTACATCTTTACCCCACTTTTGCCTTGTTAGGATGTAGTGTGATGACTATGAGGGAGTAGTTCTGAAGTAGTTGATACACGATGCTACACTCAGATGAAACTCTCTTGAGAATATTATCAACTATCGCGTAATTTGGGAAATCGATGATATTCGAAAGTTGGGTTGGTGACTTTGGGAACTTCTTAGAACCCTGTTCTACAGATACAAGAACCCATAGTACACACCTTTTGGGATGGGTGGACCATGGCTCCATGCTCGTGATCTTCAAACCTAGGCCTTTGTTTGTTTTCCTGTACATATCAGTATATATGTATATGTGTATATGTGTATTTATGCATCCATCTATGCATTCCTGCATTCATAGGTAGCCCTTTGGTTTTAAAAAATTCAAACAATTATTTCTTTGAAAAATCAATTGAGACCGTGAATTTTGAAGCAAAAATTTTTCCCAAAATGTTTGCAACTCCCATGTGAGTTTGTTGAGACCATTCAGCTTGCATTTTCATTGCATGCGCATGTCATCACATTTAAATTTGCACTTCTCATCCTTGAGTCTCATCCTTCCTTTGTCCGTAACTCAGTTGACTTCCTGAAGCCAGCATTGGAGTTAAAGTAGATTTTGAAGGATCATGAATTCAGAAGAGCATAACCAGTTTGTGACTAATGCAAATTTTAAATTATTGAAAAGTCAGTTGGACCATATTGGGGAAGCTATGACAACCTTGGCAAATAAATATGAGCATATTCAGAGGACTTCTGTGAACAATGTTGCTTAAGATCAGCCTGTGCATACTCCTTTTGGGAACCAGATTATACAAGAACATACCATTGTCCGAGATGGACATTCCTCCTCTCTTAATGATACAGACTATCAGACTTTCGCATTTTCGATGCCAGATTCTCAAGAGGGAATCCCTGTGATGGAGTCCAAGGACCTACTATACGTTTAGATTATGAAGAAGTGTTGTGCGTTGGAAAAAAACTTGATATCATTAAGGGTTGTGACTCTGCTGATCTGAATGCTTTGAACATGTGTTTGGTGCCTGACCTTGTGATGCCGCCTAAGTTCAAGACACCAAAGTTTGAAAAGTACAAAGGAGATAACTGTCTGAAGCAGCATTTGGTGATGTACTGCAGAAAAATGACTTCACATATCCATAATAACAAGCTTATGATCCACTATTTCCAAGACAGTCTGAGTGAGGCATCACTAAATTGGTATATGCAGCTAGAGAACAGTCACATCCAATCATGGTCAGACCTAGCTAGTGCCTTTGTGAAGCAATACAACTACGACCTTGACTTGACTCCTAGTCGCTTGCATTTGCTAGATTTATCTCAAGAAGACAATGAATCCTTCATAAGGTATGCTCAGAGATGGAGAGACATAGCTGCCCGTGTTCAACCACCACTCTTGGATAAGGAATTGGTTGACTGGTTCATGGATACTTTGCAAGGCGTGTACCGAGAAAAGCTGTTTAGCATTGTGACGTCAAACTTCTCAGACTTGGTAATATCTGGAGAGCGCATCGAGAGTGGCCTCAAGAGCGGAAAAATCTAAGACATCTCGAACATCCCAGCTAGTGATAGTGAATCAATTGTCAATTCTCAAGAAGAATTGGAGGAAGAAAGTAATTATGTCCAGGAATCCCTGATATCTCGATCTCACCGCTCATGCGTCTCAACTATCAACAATCTCTTGGACCTCTATGTCAGATGCCTTTCTTTCTACAAAGGCAATATTTTCCTCCAAATCGAAGAATTCCTTAGTATCAACGGTCATATCGCCATCAGCTGCGTCAGCACGCCAGACAAAGACCAAGGAAGCTAGAGAGACATTTCACTCCGTTGCCAATGGCATACAGTCAAATTCTGCCAGATTTAATCAAAAGTGGGTCGATAGTACCGAAGGAGATAGATCCAGTGATCCCTTCATACCCACCAGGATTTGATGCCAACACCTGATGTCGTTACCACGCTAGGGCATAGGGGCATTCAACCGAAGATCGTAAGGTGCTCAAGAGCAATGTTCTGACTCTTCTTGACTTTGAGACACTCTCATTCACGGCTCAAGACATCCAAATCAACGATCCTTCATTTGGTCAAGAGGATTATCAGTCCATATTATGGAAGAAACCACCGAGATTGGATGTGAAGATGCTTCTCTGAATGATCTCGACAATCAACCCTGAAGATGGTTATCTCAGTTGGCAAATCAAGAAAGGAAAGTTTAGTTCCCCGAAGCTGACAATTTTGACTGTTTCAGCATTTGTTGTATTTTCTTTGCATTTTGAATTTAAATTTTGCTTGTAAGCTGTTTGTTTTTTTTAAACTGACAAGATTAATGAAATGTTTATGCATCTTTTAATTAAGTCCATTCATATTCACTCTTTCTCATTTTCTTTTATTGTCATAAAAAGAAAAATGTTTATCTTTTTTCCATCCACTTATCTTTATCAAACTATTGTTTAAGCAAAGATTGAGGAGGATGACGAAAACATTATATCTATAACTGCTATTGGTATGCTTTCAATTAAACTTTTTCGATGATGTAAGACATTGTTTCAATCCCCAAACACTGGAGAAATAAGGAAGTTAATCCCTCGTTAATCCCTTCGAGCCTGGAGGTATGAGTTTTCTTTCCTTACAAAAAACCTGTAATCTCAACCCTGGGGTGGGTAGTTCTTAGTTAACTTGGCGATATGTGAATACAAGACACCTTTCATATAGAGGTGGTGCTCACAGGTTTTCCTACGAATCACCATCCTCTTTGGACCTCCATTGAACCATGATCACAAATCACCATTCTCTTGTCCTACGAATCCATCTCATGAACCATCAATTTCCTCTTCCTCCTTCTGATTTCCATCTTCATTCACTTCACAACAAAACCCCCACTACTCCCTCTGTTTCATTTTTCTTGACCCTCATCACCTTGCAAGTCACGAGCCATATTTCCTCTTCTTCGCATGCGAATCATAACGAGTGCTTTTACATTAACCACCGCCACGAGAAGCTTCATAACCACATAAAACCACCATAATTTTTCTCCTTCACAAATTATGGTAATTAGTAATTGCAGTATTTCTAGTAATATATTTGTTTTAATATTTTTTATATTAATAGTAATTAGGTTATTTAGTTATTAATTAATAAAAAAAACTCAAATATTTTTCTTAGTAGTTATTAGAATGTAAATATTTAGAATTTATTGTTGATCATTCTGATTTGTAAGTTTCTATAAACTTCTTTGATTACTAACTTGTGACCTCTCTTGATGACGTTTGCATATATTTTTTGATGAAATCTTGTGAACATTCTTTTGGTTTTTGCCTTGTTTTTGATGTCTGTTTTGTCTGATGATCTCTTTTTCCTGTACCTCATTTCTAATGGAAAAGATACCCCTTGTTGACTTATAAGTCATGTTGGATAGCCTCGTTCATCCTTCCCTCGGGACCTTGGGAGAGTCTTGTCTGTTATAATCTAGTTTAGGTAAGGAGTTTGTTAACTCCATGTAAGTACCATGGTTATGGATACTTACTCCACTTTAGAACCTTGATCATTATCAAGAGTTCCTCATCCCTTAGTTGGCCGAACTACGGAGGCTCTGATTCCCCTTTCCTAGTCAGGATACGTAGGCATAAGATGCAATATCTTGTCGAGCCTTCTAACCACTAAAAACTAACATTTACCTTCCTCCTTTTGGTCTGGTTAGAACCAATTGGTTTTGCAACTTAGAATTAGGTTTAGATTTGGTAAACTCTATGTGAGTACCATGGTTATGAGTACTCACTTTCCCCCCTTGACTTTGGTTAAAGTCATCCCTAGTTAGGTTAGTTTTTCGATGTAGACTTAGAGAGTTGGTTAACTCCTTGTAAGTATCATGGTTATGAATACTTACTTCCCCTCTGGAACCTTGATCGTTATCAAGAGTTCCTCATCCCTAGTTAGGTGAACTACGGTTGCTCTGATTCCATCCTAGTTAGGATACGTAGGCACGAGATGCGATATCTTGGCGAACATACTTAGTGTACATACCCTTAGGTATTTACCTTAGCACTCTTCCATTAGCAAGAAAACTATCACGTAACAAAAATAGTAACAAGAGGTTCTTGTAGAGTACTACAAATACTTAGGATGCTAACACCTTCCCTAGGTATAACCAACCCCCGAACCTTAGACCTCTTAGCTGTGTTGTTTGTAGCACCCATTTTTAATTATTTTTGGTTCCTGTGATTATTTTATTTGAGGATGTATTTTGAGAATTAATTTGGAGGATCGAGAACTCATGATATTGGCATATAATGATAAAAATGTGATAGTTAATAGTAATGTAATATTATTATTAATTATTATCATTTTATTACTAATATCAATATATATGAGTAAAATATAATTATTGGATTTTTGGAAATTAAATGGGTTTTTGTGAATTAAAAGGAATAGAGGAATTAATATAATTATGAGAAAATTATATTTATTTGGATGAATAATAAATAAAAGGATTTTTGGGGTATTAAGGTTAGAATGGTCACTTTGTGGAAATAGAAAGAGCAAGGGGAGGAGAACTCGTACGAAGAACACGAGAAGGGAGAGGAGCAAACGATCAAGAGAAGCAAGGCTGAAGCATCAAGAAAGCAACTTTACCAATCGGATTTCGAGCAGATTGAAGGGCTTAATCACCATCAGCGTCGAATTTGAGGTAAGAGGGGGGGGGGGGATTTTACGATTACTTTGGCTTTTGCATGAAATTCGGTAGAACGGGGGAAATCCCTAACCCCATAGATATGTTGTTGTTTGATGTTGTTTTTGTGTTGTCATGGTTATAATTGATGAGTTGTATGATGCTTAATTCGTGCATGTGCTAAGATGTTGAGTTTTATGAGTTTTGGGACATTTCGGTAAAACTTCGGAGTTGAACCAGAAGTTGGTTCGGAGAGTAGAGTAGATGATAATCGGAATAGAATCGGGAATAAACCCGTAATGTAGTGGTAGTATGTTGTATGGTATCGGGTGTCGATTTAATCGGGCAGAATCGGAAGTGGGGGACGATTCTGATGAGCAGAATGTTGCTGAATTCTGCAGGATTTGCCAGCCTTCGCTGGGCGAGTGGAGGCGAGCCTTCGCCAGGCGAATGTTCGCTGCGGGCCCTCGCCAGGCGAGTATGCCAGCAAGCCCGACAACAGTCCTGTGTTCTGCTGTTGTTTTTGTGTTGTTCCTCCGTGGTTTTCGACCCTTGTTGGTCACGTGCGATGAGAGGCTTGCGGAAAGCTGATGCGAGCGTATGTCGGAGGTTGTGGGGCTGTTTGGCCGGTGTTTATCGCAAGTGGCATAATTGGTGGATTATGCGTTATGTGTGAACTGGTGTGGTTATGAACGTAGAATGTGTGCACCGTGTGTGTGCTACGTGTAAGATGTGAAGATCAGTATGATCGTTGCGCCTTGAGTGCGATGTGTTGGTGTGTCGTGGTGAGTGGATCCGTGAGGATCGATACACTTATTATGCGTTGCATTTGCGTGCGGTTATGTGAAGTATTGGGGTCAGTAGGACCGACATGCCTGGTGTGCATTGTATGTGATAAGTTGTGTGCATAGTAGAGAACACTTCCAGTAGCTCTGAAGTGTTGTTCGTGAGGAGGTTCGCTAGGCGAACGTGTAGCGAACACTCACTAAGAGCTCGCGTAGCGAGTGTAGCAGAATTTGGAATGTGAAGGTTGTGTGCGGCAGATGATGCTAAGTGTAATCGGATGGTTCTGCTATAATGTTAATTGAGTAAGGAGGGTATGATGAGGGGAATGAGGGCCGTGTGGCTGGCGTCTAGCGTAATTGACATAATCGGAGGATTATGTGTTAAGTATGAATATGTATGAATATGTATGGATATGTGCGGATGTGGATCCGTAGGATCGAATACGCTTTGTATGCGTTGTGGTTGTATGTTATGTGATGGATGTGGATCCGTAGGATCGAATACGCTTGGTATGCGTTGTGGTTGTATGTTATGTGATGGATGTGGATCAGAAGGATCGATACGCCTTGAGTGCGTTGCGTTGATGTTTTGTGACGATTGGATCGATAGGATTGATAGGCCTTAGATGCACGATGTTTGAGATGTGGTGTGGTGATCGGATCAGTGGGATCGACGCACTTTGTGTGCTTGTTATGTATGTATTCTATGATGTGAGAGGATCCGTAGGATCGGTACGCCTGTGCGCGTTGTGTTTTTATGATGAGATGAGGTCAGGGGACCGTGTGCACTGTGTGTGCTTTTGTGTTGTTGTGTATGTATAATGTATGATGGGATATGGTTAGGGGACCGCATATGTTGGTGATGTGTGTGATTGTGATATCTGATGAGATATGGTCAGAGGGTCGTGTATGTTGATGATATATGTGGCGAGGGGTGGATCAGTATGATCGATGTGTACTTAATGTGTTAGTGGTATGATGTGTGTGGTTATGGTGGTGTGCTCCCGTAGAGGAGGGTGATGGCCATGTGTCCATCGATGTTAATGTTTTGTGCTCCCGGTGAGGAGGGTGATGACCAAGTGTCCATCGACATTATTATAGTGCTCCCATTATGGAGGGTTGATGGCCAGTTGCCCATCGTATATTTTTATGCTCCTGAGTGGAGGGTTGATGGCTAGTTGCCCATCGATGTGGTGTGCTCCCTGAGTGGAGGGTTGATGGCCAGTTGCCCATCGTTATATTTTTGTGCTCCTGCGTGGAGGGTTGATGGCCCGGTGCCCATCGTGTTTGTGAGTTGGTACCGTATGTTATGAGTGGTGTGAGTGCAATTGTTGCGCGATTGTGAATTGTAGATGATGGTGGGACCGTGAGTCCGGATGATGTGTATATGAAAGAATATTATTATTGAATCCTGCTCTTATTTCATGCACTTCTATGCCATTATTATTTGATCGTAATTCTCACCCCTTTGTTGTTGTTGTTGTGGTCTGTGCTTCTTCGGAAGTACAGACATTCCAGGTGTTTAGCTAGTTGGATTGTGGTGTCTCCGTAGGACTGCTCTGATACGTAACACCGGGGCGTTTTGGGAGTTTATTTGTTTATGTGTGGATTATGTGTGCCCCAGTGGCGTATCTGATTTTAGGAGTTATGTATCGATATTTGATGATACTATGCTTATATGTTTTTAGGTAGATGGCCAATGATTATGCATATGACGATGATGATTATGATTGATGTATATACACATTTTGTGTTACGACAGACGAATCTATTTTTCCGCTGAAATCTATTGAAAAATCAGTTTTGAATGATTTGTGAAAATTGTGATGTGAATGTGACATCTCGTTGAGAAAAAGAAACTCTGATATGTGTTTTATTTACTTGTTTTATTTTAATTTGGGAACGGGGTGTTACATTGTTACATAACGCACTTAGGGTTTTCTTTGATCTTTACCCTTTCCTTTGGATAAATCAAAGCTCGGTGGTGAACTTCATGATTTGTGATTAAAGTTAATTAATAGCTTGATATCCGATTCTCATTGCAACACATCCTTGTTAGGATATATAGGTGTAAGACTGTGAAGTCTTGGCAAGCACACTAACAACAAAACTCCTTAGGTTCCCTATCTCAAAAAACTCAAAAATAGAACATTTCTAAACACTAGTAAGAAAATTACCATAACACAAATACTTTCAAGAGGTTTGATTGGTGGTTTTTACACGTTATTTTACCATTTGTTTCTGTTAATCATTTGTTTTATCTTGTCGCATTTTATGTGTTTTTATTGCATTTTACGCGTTGGTTTGGTGTTTTCATTGTTTCTAGGTTCAGGTAAACCATAAAGGAGAAGCAAAGGGAAAACCGGGGAAAATGGCAAGATTTCAGAAGAGTTTTGATGTAGAACCAGCAGCCTGACACGAGTGCCCGTGTCGTGTGACACTGCCCGTGTCAGGGCTACTGAAAGTAAAATCTTTAGCAGTCTGCACGGAAACGATCATAACTGGAGTTCTGGGAATCCGTTTGAGGCGTTCTAATAATCGCCGGAAAGCTAAGAGAGAGAGCTACGACTTTCGTGTTGGAGTTGAAGTCAGATTCGGTGCAAATGTTTCCAGATTTTCGTTTGAACCTGCAACATTAGTTTTATTAAGTTTTGGTGTGCAATCTTGGAGGGAAGTTTAGACATCTCGCATTGTAATTGGAATTCTGCTATATCAGGCACATCATGAATTAAGAGAGGGGACTTTTGGAGAAGAGAAAAAGATACAGTCAGAATTAGAGAGATCCAGAGGATTGGAGAACTGAAGGTTTTCATGCGCGAAAGCAATTGAAGATTAAGGCAATCCGATTATCTTGTAATGTTTATCTTTTATTATGTATTGCTTTTAATTATTATGAATAGCTAAACCCTAGAGGTTCCTATAGGATATTATAGATACTTAGGGTGTTAGCACCTTCCTTTAGTATAACCAACCCCTGAACCTTTGGATCTCTTTGCATTATTGTTACATTGCACAATTAGAGTTTTATTCGATCTTTTCCCTTTTCTTTGGATAAAGTAAAGTTCAGTGGTGAACATTCAATGTTTTGTGATTCAAGTTAATATAATAACTTGATATTCGATTCTCACTGCAACAACTATTTATGAGGACATAAAAGTCAAAGTAATCCTAATAACTACAATTCTTGGTCTGGTTAACTTATTCTTTCGTAAAATATAACTTTTTTTCTTCTAATTTTATAATGAACTTTAAAAAAATACGTCAAATAAAAATATCGTAATTTTGAATTTATTTAATTAATCTAAAATAATAACAAAAATAAGTTTATTGTCTAATATTTTACAATAAAACTCTGAATTTTCTTCACCTTTGTTGATTTCATTGATTCTCCTACGATGTTTCACTAATTTGAAAATTATCAACACTATTTCTAAATTAATTATAGAATTTATATTTAATAAATGAAAATAATGTCTAATAAAGTAGAGAAAAGTAGTAAAATTATGCCATAACATTAATCTATAAATTCAATATTTTAAAATCAATTTATATATATATATATATATATATATATATATATATATATATATATATATATATATATATATATATATATATATATATATATATATATATATATATATATATATATATATATATATATATATATATATATATATATATATATATATATATATATATATATATATAATAAGGGTATAATTAAAATAAAAAATTATAAATTAAAAGTTACAAACTCAAAAATTACTTCAAATAAATTTTGAGAAAAAAGCTAAAAATTAATTTAAAAAATTATAAATTAAAAGCTAAAAATCAATTACAAATCATATTTTTTAAATTAAAATAAGTTTTAAAAACTCAAAGTAAAAGTTTGTTTTTTTAGGTTTTCGAAACAAACTCAAAAAGACAATCATGATGTTCAATATTTTAAAGCAAGTTAATAAATGTTTCTCTAAGAGTCTTTTTGATTGGGGAAGGAGTAGTGAAAATTTTTTATCAAGAGGAGGAGAAGGGAAGGGAGTGGAAAGATTTTAATTATAAATATGTTTGATTCAAAATATAAACAAAAATATTACGATAACTAAAATTAATATTAAAATATGAAAAATAAAATAAAAAATTTAAACAGATATAATAATAGTAAGATGAAGATATAAAAATAAAAAAAATATAAAAAGAAAGATTAAATTTGCTCAAAATAAAACTTTTAATAATATTATAAGTTAAATTTATATTTAAATAAATAATAAGAGTAAATATGTAAATATAAATTTATTTCTATTTAGAAAATCTAATTAATTCTTAACCTTATTTTACTAAAAATATAATTCACCCTTTAATATAACATTTTCTTAAATTAATCTCGCATAATTTAATCAACGCGTTTCCACCATGTTTCCACCCCTCGAGCACCAATTTAATTTTCGCGTCCTGCGCTTGTCTTGATTCTAGCACTTTTATCAGTGTGTATGGATTTAATTATCGTTGTCTTTATTTTATCGTCATTTACTTTATCGCATCGCATAATGTTCAAAGGAAGAACCTACGCATGATTTAACAATTTGTGCGTATTGCATCTCATCTTGCACCATTTTCCCCCATTTGATCCTTGATCCTTTTCAAGTTGATCAATTTAAGTTTAGATCCTACCCCATAAGGAGGACCTTTTTTCTTTTGCGACTTAGATAAAACAATATTTCAACTCAATTCAAACTTTTCTACCTATTAGAGAATTAGGCGTGAGTCATCTTGACCGTCGAGATATAATTCTCCTGCCCCATAACGCAATCGAATGATGTAGATCTTTTCCACTTGAGAGAGATAGTGGCATACTCGTCGACAATTCGAGTGTTTGAGCCCTTCTCTCAAGACGATGCAAAGACCATCTCCTACAAGTTGTGGTGGTTAAGTCGAGTGTTCTCCCTTAAGATGACAACTCGTCTTTTCTCCTAGAATCAATCAATCAACAAACCCTTATCCCTTTGGAACTTTGACCAACAGTCAAGAGATTCCTTAAACCCTTTAGGAGAACTACAATTACTCTGATTCCATTCCCGTCAGATATGTAGGCACAAGATGCGACGTCTTGGCGAGTATACTTAGAATTAAACCACTAGGTCTTTCACCCTGAAGCAGATAACCCTTAGCAATAAACATGATAAAACAAGAGGTTCCTGTAGAGTACTACAAAAACTTAGGATGCTAGCACCTTCCCTAAGTTTAACCAACCCCCCGAACCTAAACTCTCTAGCTTTTGCATTTGCATTGCATTGTGGGTAATTCGATATTTTTCCCTTCCTTTGGACAAATAAAAGACCGGTGGTGAACTAAATGAATTAAGATTCAAATTAATTAATAATTTGACATACATTTCTCACTGCGACAGAAAGCCCTCTGCGAAGCCTCACTCAAACAGAAAATCACGATTAGGCACAACGACAAAGTCATCCAACGAGTATTCCAAGTGGGCAGCCTCGTCCTGAGGAGAAACCACAGAGATTCTTGAGAAGGCAAACTCGCCGACAACTGGAAAGGACTATACCGCGTTAGAGCAAAAACAGACAACGGGGCCTACTACTTGGAACACCTAACCGGGGAAGAATTATCTTGACCATGGAACGCCGAGAAGCTGAAACAATACTACAGCTGAGGCCCTCCGACGTCGACACGCATCGTCTACACAGCGGCCACGGTAACTGACCATAGGTGCACGCCTAGGTACACTTGATGCACCACCAGAAAGGATCTAAGCAAGGGGCAGGCGAAGAAACTTACACATGCCCAGCAGAGGTTCCTCTACCGAGCCTGCCGTCGTCACAGTACCATGACCGGCAGAACCCCCAGCTTACGATGAGAAGTTCATGCCGCAAACTCGGGCCACGATCGTGACCTGAGCTCCGCCCCTGCCCGGAAAATACCCGGGCCATTCGACCGGTTCCCCACACTATCGAACATTGTCTTCCGAGCATATCATGTACATGACAAATCGCTAAGTACCTCCCACGACCGCGTTGGACGGCGCGTGACACTTAGAAAATGTTGAACAAATATACAAATAACCATACAAAATTACCATAAATATTAATATAATACGGCCACGATGGACCACTATTGTGCGCATTACAACAAAAAAGGGGCCAAACCCCCCACAAATTAATATTACAACATCAAGCAAGCAGCACGCAAGCCGAAATATAAAGGGGGAAACCATCCTCAGTGTACACAACGACCATTTCTAGGATCCTCATCAGAGCAGAGGCATCTTAAACAAGCATGGCCTATTTGCTGGGACGATCCATCTCCTCGAGTTTCAATGACTCTGCCCACGGGATGGATAAAGGATAGTATTTTTTTTAAAAAAAAACTTCTTTATAATACAATATTTTGATTGAACCATACTTTTTAATTAAAATAATAATAATAAAAATGAAATATATATTACAAACTACAAGAATTCTTATAGAGTGTGATGTCTCCCTCTCCGCCGTTTTTACCCGACGTTCTCATCGCCGAGGTCTTATCCCTTCTTGATGTGAAATCTATTCTTCGATTCAGATGTGTTAGCAAGTTTTGGGACACTCTCATTACCGATCCCACCTTCGTGAAATCGCATCTCAAGAAATCAGCTAAACGAAATACTCACTTCTTACTCATCACCCAACACATCACTCATATCCGAGGCGAGTCATCCAACGGTAGTGATAATAAATATGTGCGTGATTATGGTGTCATTCCCTACTCCATATGTAGTTTACTCGAGAATCCGTCTTTCACCCTTTCTGTCGACTCTTATTACTTGGTGCAACACAAAGGATGCTCCAATATAGTTGGTTCCTGCAACGGATTGATCTGTTTGGTTGATAGATCCATCACTAGGGACTACTATGAGTACTCGTTCCGATTATGGAACCCAGCCATCAGGATGATATCTGCAAAATTAGGGTTCTTACGCTTATTTCACAATCGTTCCGACTGCCCTTCCTCTGCTGCTGATGATGGCATTTACAAATTCAAATTTGGTTATGATAATTCTACGTGCACTTATAAGGCAGTGGCCGCCCGGTACAACGAGGTAAGAATCCTAAGTATAGGTGATAATGTTTGGAGAAATATTGAAAGTTTCCCGGTTGCTCCTTTACATTTTGGAGCTGATTCAGAACTTTCTGAGGATAATTGTGGTGTGTATTTCAAGAGCAGTATTAACTGGTTGGCTATTCAAAATAAACTATGCTATAGCCGCCGAGATATTAAGGATATTACAGTTGAGCAATTTGTTATTGTTTCACTTGATTTGGGAACAGAGACATTTCGTCAATACCTACTGCCCAGTGGCTTTGATCAAGTACCGCCTACTGAGCCAAATGTTGGTGTGTTGGGGGGCTGCCTTTCTTTTTCTTATTGTTACATGGAAACTCATTTTATTATATGGCAGATGAAGAAATTTGGGGTTCAAGATTCTTGGACTCAATTTCTTAAAATTAGTTATCACAATCTTCAAGTTAACTATGACTATAGTGATGACGGATATATGTATATTTTTGATATTGTTCCTATGATTCTATCTGAAGACGGTGATACACTGATACTTCGTTGCAGTCAGGAGATATCCCAAGCTATTCTCTATAATTGGAGAAATAACAGAGTGGAGCGAACAAATATTACTGCAAGAAAAACAGGTACTGATGATACAACTGTCGATTATCCCTTGTACGCGGCCGAGAACTATTTTGAAAGCTTAGTTTCAGTTTTTTGAAAGTAAGTACCTCTTCCATTGTTTACATGTTTGGAATTTATGTTAATTTGTAGATATTGTTTTCATGATTATCAATTGTGTGAATAATCTTTTTTCATGATTGGTTAGATTGATTTTATTTTCTAGATGATTTCAAAACAGAATTATCATAGGTAGTAACAGATCTGATGAACATTGTCACATTGAATTATTTGAATAAGAATAATTTTATGAAATGTATTGCATCAGGTAGGCCTTTCAACAGATAATGCCTTTTCCTTAATATTTGTTATTCAATTTTATAATTTTGTAGATGGAACTATAGGAGTGAAATTATATTATTTGATTTAATTAGAACACTGAGAATATTTCAGTGTATTCCTTCTTTCACATCCTTTTGTTATTAACATATGAAATGTTATTTTCCTGCGTGCGATTGCAGAATTAGGATGACCACCAAGAGATAATATAGTGTGGGAATTAAGAGCTTAGAGGAAAGGCAGCTAAGGTAGTGTTGGAAGAGGAAGAATTCAGAAGAACATGGTTTGAATTAGTTTACATTTTAGAATGAAAATGTTCCTGGTACTTGGGGACATATTTTTTATGTGCTTTGTCATAAACCTCTATTTTTTTTAATAAACTATGTATATCAATTATTACTTATATGTTGGCTTTTCATCTTGGTTTGCAATTAAAAAACTTCTTTGTTTGATTGTAAATCTTTGTGAGAAAACTCCATAATGTTCATTGTAAATCTGTTGTAGAAGGAATTCTACTTTTTTAGTTATTACTATGTATTAACACTTGTGCACTAACAAGTGTTGGAAGTAAATCTGTTAGCAATAGGCCTCCTATCGTGAGGACCTATGCACAAAGAAAGAAAGCCCAATAATACATGTAGGCGTGTGAGAGCGGATATTTATTTATAAATAGTAGGTAGAAACTGAATCTTCAGGTTTTGGTCAGAACTATCTGGTTTTGGATGGCTCTAAAAGGACTACCTACAGGGAGGGTCTGAGTAGTGGGAGAGACATTGGGGCATTAGCAATCGGGAACATGATAGTAATTTGCATATTAAGTCTGACATCAAACAATATGAGGTGTTTATGTGGAGTATTTTAGTGGCTATGGTATACTTAGGCTTTCGTACGACAGTCACTAATGATTTTTTAAGAACCAAGTTAACAAAGGGTGAGTGAGTGATTCCTATAATGGATGAAATGTGCATGAACTACATGAGGACCTGACGGTCACCATTTCCATCGATCCTTACTACAGAGTTGGTATTTGCAATAGATTGATCTGTTTGTCTGGTTATTTTTTCACTAGTGAGTTTGAAGAGTACTGACTCTGTTTATGCAACCCGGCCACAATGTTGAGATTTCTCTGTTATAGTGATATTGTTTGGATAGAAAAAAGACTTAAAACTCCAACGAATCAATGTAAAATCAGTTTCGGAATTCCCCAGTCACTCATATGAGAAGACATCTTCTTTTCTGTTATTTCAATTTCATTGTTTTCTATTAGCGATGCATCACAATATTTGCCATGCATTTTACTCCTTTAATGGTTGTTGGCATGTGTTTTATTAGAGAAATTAGATGAAGAATTAACTGGATATTAGTGTTGATCCTATTTTGATCAACCGAGTGGTTATTATTCTTATGGTATTAACTCCTAAAAGAGAGAGATTATAGTGCAATCACATGTTCATTATTTGGTTTTTCTCCCAACTGTTTTAAACAAAACTAAAATATGAAGTGAGGAATGTATTAATGAGCAAGTTACACACATTTGTTGACTTGGAAGAATTTGTTAGGTTTGTAGGTGTATAGATAGATAGATAAGAAAAGAAAAAAACAAGTCTTCCTTTAATTCTTTATACATGATGAACCCGTAAAACATAAAAAGCTATGAACATAACTACATCTAAATTATCTCAACATTTATGTTTCCTTCCGGTGCAATTAACAAGCAATGTGAGAGTTTTTAGTTTGGATGATGATAGGAGAAATGTTAAATGTTTTCTTGATTTTGCTCTTCATTCGAACCTTGGTTATACAATTATGTGTATTTGAGTGAAACTCTTAATTAGTGTTGAGTTGTTTGTTATTGTTTCATGCAATCAATACATGCGGCCTTGTGGTTTTGTAGAGCCAATAATCAGTGGCGGACCTAAAACATTAGGGAGCTTTGATTATTAACTAAAATATTATATTTAAAATTTATAAGAGGTATATATAATATATATTTATATTTTTTATATTTAATTATTATCTTATTTTTAATAAATGTACATATCAATTACTAATAATATTAAGCACTATAATAAAATTAGTCCGATCCGTTGAACATGTCAGTTTTGCCCGCATCCGATCCGTTGAACATGTCAGTTTTGCCCGCATTTTAGTGCGGAGCGGATCAAAATTTTAGGTATGTATTTTCTAATATGTATGTCACGTTCTGCTTTTTGCGGGTTTTTGCAGACACGGACATTATCCTAAGATTTATAATTTTTAAACTTAAAAAATTCAATGTAGAGCAATATTCTTTAATTATTTTTTAAAACATTAATTTTCTAATTTTTATTCTGACTATTTTAAATAATTTTATTTTGTCTTCCTCAAAACTTAAATAATTTTTAACACTACACCATTTTAATTCATTTCACCAACTCTAATGCACATGGTAATTCATTTCACTAATTCTAATGCACATAAAGTTAAATAAAACTGAAGGCAATAAATAAAATATACCCTTTCAAATAATAATGCTAAATAGTGCTAGCATTTTCTTTCAAAGCATGATTAACATATTTAACGCCACCGCTCTTTATAATTGTCCTTTTTTTTTTTTATATTAAAAAATTGTGGTATGCTTGTCGATGTCTTTGTTTTTTGTTTTCTTACTAGGAAATATACGACAGATGACTAAATTTGGGTTAAAGAGACTTAGACTCAATTATTTAAAATTAATTAGAGAGTTTCTTAATGTATCTTTTATGATTCTTAGTCATCATACAAAAATATTTAAATGTCTTAATTTTTTAAGATATAACTCTGGATGTACTCATGATTCAGTTAACGTTAAAATATTTTAGAGATGTATCTCTGAAATATTTTGGAGGTCAAGTCGCGTCAGACTCTTCTCCTTTTTCATTTCTTATTTTGCTCAAAATCGATTCAAACTCTCAAATTTTTTGTCACCAACAAGTCAAATATCAAACAAAAAAGTTCAATAGAACTTCAATCAACATCAAAAACATCATCTAACCTTGAAGGAAAGTTGAAATTTGCAAGTTTTTTGAGATTTTGATAAGTTTTTAAATTTTTATGTAAATGAGTAGAAATTGATGATTATGGTTAGAAATGAGTATAAACTGCATGTATGATAGTTTAGACATAGTGTATTATACGTTTGTTGGTTGAAATGGATGATCAAAGCTTCTTTTTTGATGTTGCATGGGTACACTGACGCCATTGATGAAGTGTGGTTTGTAGAGCCAATAATTGGGCTTGTTGGTGTCTTTGTTTTTCTTATTCTTACAAGGAAATATATGACATATGAGTAAATTTGAAGAATTTCTTATGGCATCCTATATACTTCTAACGCACCATGTGAAATTCCATAAATGTCCAATGTTTTCGAAGATACATCTTCGGACGCACGCAAACATAAATGAACGTTGAAATATTCCGGAGATATATCTCAAAAACATTTTGAAGCATAAGTCGCGTCACACTCTTCTTCTTTCTCATTTGACAGTTTTCTTCAACACACAACTTCAACACTCTTATCAATACAACCTACACCAAATCAAGTTTCATTAAACAAGAGTATAAAGAACTCAAAATAACATCAAAGATCATCTCTAACATTGGAAACAACATCTGAATCAATAATTTCGAGTATGTTTTTCGAGTTTTCGATAAATTTTGAGTTTTAGTGTAAATGTTTAAAAATTAATGGTTAGGGTTAGAAGTGTGTAGTAATCACATGTAACATAGTTTATATTTAGTGTATAACTTGTTTGTTGGCTAAAAATGGCAATCAAATCATGTTTTTTTTCAACTTGTAAGAGGTACTCTGTGTTGCAAAATATTTCGAAGATGCATCTCCAGAACTGTTCAGTGTTTCATATACTTTGGGAAATTCCGGAGATGCCTCTTTGAAATTGTTCTAAGTTATAGTTTTATGGTGTTTTTAGAGATGCATCTCTGGAATTGTTCAACGTTATAGTTTTATGGTGTTTTCAGAGATGCATCATAGGAATTTCCTACAATAGTTTTTTTTTTAAATTTTAATTTTCTCGTTTGTGTGTGTTGTTTGCTTGCAATAATGATATGCCTTACTTTATCTTACAAGTATAATGACTGACATAGTTGACAGGCTGAGACATAGCATGGTTGCTCAGTACACATTCGTTCAGCGGGAGCGGAGCTAACACGTTCTGGAGGCTCTAGGTACCTCTGGCCAGGTAGAGGCATCGACTTCTGGGGCTCCATCTACTCCTGTGGCTCGTGCTTCACCTCAGGCCACTCCACCTTCTTCTTCATCTTCTCATAGGAGACGTGATTCATTATTCGATGCGTCACTTCCCTTATCCTACAGATGATGCAGCCGATCGAAATCCATCTTCCACTGTTGATGTTGTTGATCCAGTTCCACCTCTAGAGGGTGAGGCTATTGAGGATGGTGAGGCAGAGGGTTTTGGAGGAAGTTCATTTGACTTGTCCTTACTTCCTCTATATCTAGACCATATTGCAAAACATATCTGGGACTGGGACATAGAGGTAGCATTAGTTGAATTTTTTATTTACTTTTTACGTTAATTTTAATTGCTGACATTGATTATTACCGACGTTGATTATTTCTGGAAATTTTCAGGAATGTGATCTTCCAGTAGTTTCTTAACCATGGGAGGAAGATTGCTACATTGCCTCAGTAGGAGGAAGATTCAGTCGGTTCTATTATTATCTGGCCTGAAGGACCTATGCATGACTTATTACACTATGGTCAACCACAGGATGCTTTGCATCTGTGGAGAGATGACATTTTGAGACCTCATCATTTCATCTCCTGTATGGTGAGATGTCTATAATATTGGATGATGTCTTGTGTTTGTTACATCTTCCGATCAGGGGGGATTCCTCTATCATGGGAGGATGGCCAAAGACGAGGCAGTCGAGATGATGGTAGAGCATTTGGGGGCTGATCCAGAGAAGGAAATGCTTGTGCTTTTATCTTTCCCAGAGGGAACCAGGCGGTCGAGTCTTTCAGAGTCTATCTTGATTGTTTGGTTGCTGAGGACATGCACTTCAGCAGCTACGTGGATCACAATCAAATGCGCCCATTTGACAAGATAATGTTATACTCCATATGGTTGGCCTGCGGATCGTATATCACTGCTCCTCATATGCTCGAGTGCGTCATGCGGTAGTTTGGGTACACCCAAACTTCCCCAAACACCATGTTGTCTCTTCTCTTCCCGCCTTGACTCGTTGACAGATAAAGAAGATATTTGCTTATTATGAGAGTCATCTAGTTCCAAAGGAGGCGCAGACTACAATATGTTGGTGTAAGCCCTAGAGGCCAATACTTTTTGGTACTTGTATCGGATTATTCGTTTAATAATAAAAGGTATTTCTTTATTATGTTTGTCTTTCAGAATAATAAAGTCCCTAGAATAGTTAGTCTGTTTAATGAAATGTTAAGTGTGACTTAATCATGAGATCCCATTAAACATAAAGACATTATTCTTAAAATATCCGTAGTCAAGCTTTATTGCAAAGTGGGATAACATTAAAAGCATTGAGACTATTATGAAGATAGACTGATGATCACATCTCATGGATCATGGATAAAGAGTTATCAAGTCTTGACATAGGTATAAATATTAGGAGTAATATTTATACCGGATTGACCCGCTATGAGAATACTACATAGTATGTTATGCAAAGTGTCATAAGTTATTCTCATGGTGATAATGGTGTATTACCACCCTTCGACCTGAAACCACTATGGACCCTAGATGTAGAGTCGGGTGCTTTATTGCTGATCAAACATTATCCGTAACTGGATGATCATAAAGACAGTTGATGGGCACTCCACGAAGCATGCTGAGGGACATGAGTGTCCTAGATGGAATTTGCCAATCCTGCATAACAGGAGAAATGTCTAAGGGCCCAATATTGAACTGGACAAGGATGACACAGTGTATGCCTCGTGTTCAATATAGACATAGGGGCAAAAGGGTAATTGTACAAACATATATTATCACGGAAAAAGGTTTTGTCAGATCACATGACATTTTCGTAACTTGGGTAGCAGTGATGTGTTGCTAGATACCGCTTACTGTTTATTATGTTAAATATATAATTTAATATAATTACCAACGTTACGAAATCCTAGAGGGTCACACACATAAGGACAGTTTGATGAGAGATAGAGAAATCAAAAAGGAACACCGTAAGGTACGGTGCACTTAAGTGAAAAATAGAAATTCGGATAATATAATAATAATTATTGTTATTTTATAATGGTTATAAAATAATAATAAAATAAATATATTTATTATAATAATAGTTATTATAATAATATATAATATTATTATGGATCATGTGAATTGGGTTTTAGCCCGCAGCCCACAAGAGAGTCTATAAAAGGAACCCTTGTGATGAAGCTTTCACTTGATGCATTTTCGTTTTTGATTCTCTTTTCTCACTCAAATAATTCCGTTCGTAAGCAGCTAGCACTGTGACCAGAAGCTGTTCGTGTGGACTGAGTAGAGGCGTTGCACTTCATCAACGCTTGTGATCGCTGCATCAAAGATCTGAATCGCCACAAAGAGGTAACGATTCTATCACTGACCATGCTCATTCGTAAGGATCACTAAAGGAAATTTTTGTTTTCCGCTGCGTTTAGATCGCAATTTTCCTTCACAATAGCCCCGAAGGAATGGAGCTACGTCAAGGGGTACATCACATGATTCTTCAAGGTGTCACATTTGTACATGGTGTAGGCTGCTCCAGGAGATCCGCTGAGACCAGCTCATTAGGAGATACTAGAGGAGGATCTAGCTCAGCTACATCATACTGATGATGTCTTGCCTAGGTGTCCGAAAATAGTGGAGATTGCGCAGACAGGCATGAACAAGGGTGTCTTCTATGATGGATCTGGTGTCAGGCGAGTTCTGGATGCCATCACGATGGAGGCACACACAATAGTAGTATGTTATTATTTTGTTCTAGTACTATACTTTCTACTTTATTTTTATTATTTTATTAAATTTTGGATCTCGATTGTACGATATTTTTTACATATATTGTTATAATATTTTTGAAACACCCAATATTAGTCTCTTATTATTTTCTACGTCTATTTTTTTATTCAAGATCGTGCGTCATACTTCATCTGAAAGTAAATAGACAACTTATAGTGAAACACATATGTTCTTATACACTTCGGAGATGTAACTCTGGAACAATTCTAATGTAAATGGTTTCTGAGTGACATGTTTTGAATGTTTAACAATGGTTTCGATGATGTATCTTTAAAATATATCAACGTTTATTCATGAATATGTGCGTCAGGAGATGCATCTATAGAATCTAAGAACATTTAAATAACTTCGCTTAGTGCCTTAGAACTACCTAAGGTGCCATAAGAAATTCTCTAAATTTGGGTTGAAGCGACTTAAACCCAATTACTTAAAACTAGTTATACTTTCCAGAATCTTCAAATTGACTATACCAAATTTAGAAAAGGTATGCGTTATATTTTTTCTTCCTATTAATCTTGACTCAAGGCCATCGCTCCAAATTTAGTATTAGATATTATTACTATTATAATATAATATTATATATTAGTAAGGGTAATTTAGTCTTTTTTTTATTATCTAATATTTATATGCTATTGATGTTATTGTAATCCTTATTTTATATATTTTTGTCATTTTAATGAAAAATTTAGAATCTTTTCACTTTTGTTAACATGATATCAGAGTTTGGTTGACTTAATGGGATCTTTTGGGTTTTGTACTTGAATTCTAATAGAAAAAATAATAATGATCAGTGAAAAAGATGATTCTCTTCAATCTATTAATCTGAAATTCAATCAACCAAATTACGATTATCGGAGTTATGTAATGAATTTTTTTTGAAATGGAAAATGATGTGGAATTATGTTGATGGAACTTCTATTGAGCCCAAGGATAAAAAATATGAAGCAACATATGTAAAAAAAGTTGAAAACATGAGATGTTAGTAATTCGAAGATCCTCATTTGGATTAATAATTATGTTTCTCAATTAATATGTGTGTAACTAGCAAAATATGATATTGCTAAGGATGCTTGGGATCATTTGAAAAGTTTGTATAATCAGTCTAATTTTGAAAAATGACACAAGTTATAGAGTGAAATTAGGGATCTTGAAATAAATAATATGACCATTCAAAAAGTTTATTCGACCATGACGAATTTACCAGATCAATTGGCTCTTATAGAATCATTGGAATTAAAAATTGTCAAAGCACACATCAAACAAAGAGAAAAGCGGTGTCTCTTTTAATTTGGATGGCCTTTCGAGATGATTTTGAGAGTCTTCGTGGAACTATTCTACATTGTAATCCTCTTCCCAATGTTGATTATGTTGTTAATAAGTTATTGGCAGAAGAACCCACACTTAAGACTCACTCTAATATGATTCAAAATAAATGATTCTCTACACTTCTCAATTTATTTTTTCTACTCCAAAATCACAAAGAATTGGATTAAGTGTTGATGAACTTGCTTTTTGAAAGAAAAAAAAAATCTCATTGGAAATTTGTGTCCCAAATTGTTGAGAGTAAATTAGAAGAATTTTAAAAGTTCAACATCCAATGTTGCTATCACTACTACAAAATATACATTTGGTAACACCATTTTACAATGATCGTTTAAACAATCGTATTAATATCTCATTTTCGCTCGCTCGATTTTTTTATTATTTTATTGAAATACATTTCATCGCGGTCTTTAATAAAAATTATTGTGATAGATGAAAGGTCACTTGCTTCGATTCCCAACACCAATATTTTTTTGTTATATTTTTCATTAAAAAAGGGGTTTATCCTTTTAGTCTAATAAATATATTAATATTAAAATAATTATTATAATGGTTATTACCAGAAACCATTGTGAGTAGTACTTATATTTTATTACAGATTTTGCTAACATTCGTGGTGATAAGTTTTACACACACACACACGCACGAACGAACGCACATGCGCACAAGCGCGCGTGTGCGCGCGCGCATACACACACACACACACACACACACACAAGCTTTAGAAACACAAATATAAGTGAAGTTATCAAGATTTCGCGTAGAATAACTGTCGCTCTCAAAACAAAACCCTTACATCTCTCTTCCACATGCAACAAACTCATCCTCATAAGCTTATTACCCTCAACATGAATCAAAATTCTAAAGACTTATCTAACGAATCTAGTAGGAGTGTACCCATCAAAGAAATTGATGTTTCTAAGGATGTTGGTAATATGATTAATTCTTGGTTAAATAAGGTCAATGAAATAGAAGATGTTAGGAATAACATCACCATTGTTGAACCTTCTAGTGGGACACCTGACACTAAGAAGATAATGATCACCAATTTGAATTCTGAGAAGATAAGAAAGATATAAGTTGTTGTTGAAGAGTTAATGGAATCAAGTGACTCCATGCCAAATAGAGACTGGGATAACGACAACTTCTTAGATTCAATTGGGCATGAAGACAAAAGGCTTCATTAATAAAGGGAGCTTCTGATCCTGGAGATTTAAGTTTTTCTTTCAGTTTGATGACCCTTGTATCTTGTCATATTTAATTTTTGTTTATAAAGGCTCTACAACCTCGTTATAAAAAATCTAATGTTAGCTGTTCTTCGCATGTTTTGGTTATGTATGTGCTAACATACTAAGGGTTTAATAACAACCTCCTAGATTTGTTATTATTTTATTGATAGACATTTCATCACAATCATTTATAACAACAGTTGTGAAATACATTTTAGTATTTTATTGAAAGACATTTGTTATAGTCTAATAAATATATTAATATTAAAATACATATTACCACAGTTATTATAAAAAAAAACCTTTGTGAATAGTACTTAGATTTTATTACCGGTTATGTTAACATCCGTGGTGATAAGTTTTACACACACACAACACTCAATATATATATAAAAGTGAAACTATCAAGCTTAGTAGCTGTCACTCTCAAAATAAAACTGTAACATCTCTTTCTCTCTTCCACATGTAGTGAACTCGTCCACATTAAGGTGGTCAAGTTCATACGCTTTATCATTATTTTTCTTTTTCGTAAGCTTTTTTCCATGTTATTCATATGCTTTCTTCCATTTTTCTATATATAAGTTCTTCCATTTTTCTTTGCTTTTCATACGCTTTCATTTTGGCATGATTTTCGTGTTTTCATTTGGCAGAAAGCTTAGGATTTTCATTTGGCGTGATTTTTGTGGACTATTTCTACTTAAATCTATGTTATTGAAATGGATCTCAGTTACAATATATGTTCCACGTATGACACTAGTTCTTTTTAAAAATCTAAAAATATATGTCCAATAGAGACATCAGTTTATTAGACAGTACTTGAGTTTCCGTTTATATTAACATGTCGTTAATGTCATGCTAATTTGTGTTTCTAAATCAGATCAAAATGGTGTTTGTAGGATTTCAATCTCATGCTAGTTTATTTTCCAAAATTAGGTTAACATGATATTATACATTTTGACTTGTAGGTGTTGTTCACAAATTGTTTGTGTTGCAATAAAGAAAAAATATGAGGTGAGCGAAGCTAATGTCAAAGCGACATACTTGTGTCAAAGACCCAAATCACGGGCACATGTTTGCCATTCTTACTTTAGCTTCGTCCTCCTTTCATTGTGGATTCCATTCCGGGAAAAGTAGATCATTTCTTCGTCTTTATTTGCCACAAATATTTTCAATAAAATGTACGTTTGGGAAATATTTTATGAGTATATATGTTGTTGTTATTCAAAATGTTTGCCTCATTTGTTAATTCAAATTTAGTTTATTACATCGTACGTAGATTGCTTGTTTCACTAACCCCTCACTAAACATGCATTCATTTTAATTGATTTATAAAAATGATAACCTAAAAATTAGGTTATATTTGAAAACCAACTTAGATGAATCAACAATTTTCGAATTGCATGCATCTTATAATTCATCTCTAGTTCTTTAACATATAGAATTTGATTCAATGCCCCAATTTCTTCAAAGAAATGATTCATATTCTTCTATTTTATATTGCAAAACATCAAATTTGTTGATAAATTTTGAATCATCTTCATCACTCTCATCATAATAATAATCATCATCGATTAAAATAATGATGACGATGAATCAAAATTAGTCAACAAATTAATGCCTTGCAAAATAAACTATAAAATAATGAACTTTACTTTTAAGAACTTGGGGGTATTTAACCAAATTCTATATGTTAAAGAGCAAGAGATGAATTAAAAAATGCATGTAATTTGAAAAGCAATAGAGCGTCTAAGTTGTTTTTCAAGAATAATTTAATTTTTTCAGATTATTATATTCTATATCAATTTGAATGGTTATACATGTTTATGTGGGGTAAGAAAAAACAAGCAATCCACATATTTTATAATAAACTCATATATACACCACTACAATTAGAATATATAACCGCGGTAAAATGTTAATTTTTTATTCACGCTTTAATTAAATTGTTGCTTATGGGTTTCGAACCCATGATCTATATATATCAGAACGGTTATTTAATATAACTGTTGTGATAGGTAGAATGCTACTTATTTTATTACAATGATAAGATGCCAGTAGTAGAAAAGAGCATACATACAACCACCCTTAACTCACAACGGTTGGTCAGGCATGGTGTTATCCCTTTTCCTAGTGTTGTGAGAGGGGTTTTATGTAGTAGTGTGCTACTACTTCTACTACCATTGATTTTGGTTCGGATTATGTATGTCCATATGAAACTACTTCTCGAACATTTGATGTTGTATAGCAGCTTCAAAAGATTCTTTCCAATCAGCCACGTACCATGTACGCCTCCTCTATTAAAGGTTAAAATTCTTCTAGACTATTGAATATGTCTCTCTCCATGTGGATCATTTATTCTAGAGCATCACATCATATTTCATATGATGATAAATCATTTGTGTCCTTAAGTCCTTCTTCATATATGCTAGTTATGACTGTTGATCATACACATATGCTATTAGCAGGCAGTGATTCTATCTGAACAACTAGCATGCCATTTTCTAATGTTTATTATATTCCTAATCATATTTTGAGTCTTGCTTATGAAATTTAGTTTGTGATTTTGATGATTCTATTACATTTTCTTCCACAACTTGTTGTATGCAAGATCCTAAGGTACATAAATGGGTCTTTAAGCAAAGTCTTGATTTATGGTGGGGCCGGTTGTGATGATAGTAAACTAGAAACTAAAGGATTTTTCTATTCTAATTATGCAGGTCGTACGGATTCCATAAAATTTACTTCTGGATATGCATTCACTAGGTTTGGCACAATAATTAGTTGGAAAGAAACACTTCAGATAGTTGTTGCCTTATCAACCACTGAAGCAGAGTATATTCCCCTCACTGATGCTATGAAAGAAGCATTATGACTTGAAGGATTTTCTAAGGAGGTAAAAATTCAAGGACAAGAAACCACTACTAAATGTGATAGTCAAAGTGGAATACACCTGTCAATGAATTCAACTATCATGAGTGTTACACCCAAAAATTTGCCCACTCTTCTTCTAAATTTTAATGGCTTTTGCTTCGCGTTTGTCTGCATCTTATCTAGTTCATACCTCATAATCATATATTGCATTGGTCTTCTGTGACATGGGGTCAAATGAATTTCTTGATATTGGTGTTTTCCCTATTCAGAGGATTTCTCAAGAGTATCGGGCGCTATGGATTAGAGTTTTAACATCTCAGGCTACTATCTTCATCATTGTGTATCTCAGGGGGCGATTGAAGTTTCTGATTCGTGTTTGAGCTTGTGGTTTTTTATCAGTTTTCCTCATTTACTTATTCTTGTGTTGAGATTACTAGGCGTAAAGGCAAGATATCAGATGGTGGATCCATATTGTAATTAGAGCATTATTGTCCTCTCAGCTGCTTGTGGCTTGTTAGTTTGTGATGTAAATTGAGGTAGAGTTGAGATTGGTTTTGGGGGTTCATTAAGAGTGCAAGGTGACCTGATGTTATTTCATAAAGACGAAGTTCCATTCAAGAGATGTCATACGTTCAAAGCTGTCAAGGTTTGGTTGGATATATTCTAAGGAGTTTTCATGGTATTCAAGCTCATCATTTCTTCACCATTTAAATTCAAAGTCAACATCCATAACCATTTTCAAAATCCATTGTCCATCATCTCGATCAATTTTCAAATTCCAATTACCCAACCCATACTCATTACTAGAACGAGTTCATAAACCGCATTTGGACATCCATTTTCAAACCATAATTCAAACTTCAAAAATCCAAGACAAATATTCATTTGTTAAAACCAAAAATCCATTTTATTTCTTAATACCCAATCTAAATCCATTTCAATTATTTTATTTATTTATTTATTTTTAACCGTTTATCCATTCACTTTTTCAATTCATTTTCAAACCCATTTACATATATATTCCAAATAACCATTTTTTTATATCCATCATAAACCATTTTTATTTTACTTTTAATTACAATACATCATGAGCAGCAAAACAATAGCAGGCCTTTATCTTCATTTTTCCAAAAAAAAAAACTTTTCCTCCAATCAAACAAAATAAACCCTCAGATTTGTTCTTCCCAAAAAGTGTCGGCACATTCTTAGGGTACAAGGTGCCATTAATGGCAGTTGCAATTTTGCATCCTTGAGTTTGTCAATAAACGGAACCGACGCATATCATAGTCATAATGACGGATACACTCGAGAATCCAGTATATGAAAGAAGACGCGCAAGTGTTGAATGCTTTGGCACAATTAAAATTGAGCATTGTTGAAACTTTATTGCTGGTTGTTGTTCTGAAGCTCCTACATATCTCTTTGAAGTGGTGTTACCATCCGCGACTGTTAGCTACTTTGTATACGAGTTCATAGTTCTCAAAGTAGAATCAACTGGAGTAGATTGTCATACAAACAATTCAAACATCATATATAGTTTGTTCATATAGTTTTACAGATTCATATATAGTAGAACTTCAACAGAAGAATATAGAAAAGAATTTCATTGTAGTCCATAACAAAAACCAGTTTGCCCTCAAAAATCCCTTGCTTGCACCGCTACACTCCAACCTAGTTTAAAATTATACGTGACCCCACCTTCACCTGTACGAGTCAGAATTCACTACATGTCAACCTTGTTTATTGTTGCACTCCATACACCAAACCACTCCCCTGCTCTAATTGTACAACAGCGAAACAGACACACAGAATGCAAAGCCATCCTGCAAGACGCACCAGGACGCACCCTTCACGTGTCACACGATTTTCACAACGACAATATTACCAGTCCTTGCATCGTACACCTTTTCTTCTCCAAGACCACTTTTACCCTCATCTCTCACGATAAATGGAAACTCTTTCTCCTTAATCAAAAAACCCAAAAAAAACACTGAAACCACCTGCTGAATTCACCTCCTCCCTCAACCACACTCCAAAATCACCCGCCAATGTCCATTCACAAATAATAGCAAAACCAGAAGGAATGATAAGAAGGAGATGGATTGAGACAAACACACACCAAGAGATTTTGAGAGAAAATAAATCAAGCCGAAACAGAGAGACGCGAAGCGGACGGAAACCCTCGAAATAGTCTGATCAAAACTTGAGAAGGAGAATGTAAAAGGAGGTGAACTAAGTTCTTGTTAGTCGTTGTGTTTGTGAATCGAGTGAGAAGACGTGCTGAGGAACAGGAAAAGACGGCAATAATGTTGCTGAAGAAGAAAAAGGGAAATGTGGAGAGTGAGGCGCTTCTGTTGCTGATTTTTTTTAGGTTAAATTTTGTTTTCAATTTGGTTTGGGCCTTGGGCCCGTGCAAATTTCACTTCCACACCCCCGTTTTTGCCCATCTCACCCCCTGGTTGTGTGGATAGAACCCTTGGGCCGATTTTCCTTAAGCCCAACGCATTGCTGCTGGCATCCCGACCCCCATTTTATTTTCTACACTCTCCCTATTTTATTTTTGTTTATTAATTTTGGGTTAGTTAATTTGTCTTGTTATTTAGCTTTTGTTTTAGTTAATTAGAGTTTTAATTTTAGAATTTAGTTTTTAATTAGATTTCTATTAAGTATTTAACTAGATTTTATTTAATAATTAATTTTAGAATTTAAGCTTAACCTTAGAAATTATATTAGTTTAGTTTTAAATTATCATAGGATTATACTTAGAATTAGATTTTAAGCTTAATATTAGAAATTAGTATAAGTTTTAGAATTTAACTTTAACTTAGAATTAGATTAGGATTTATTTTTTATTTAACTTAGGATTATATTTTAATTAGGATTTCATTAATTAACTTTAGTTTTAGTTAGGCTTAATTTTCAATTAGAATTTAGTTAATTATATTTTGATTTAATTTTGACTAATTTTTATTCTCGATTGCGTTTGTAAATGTACCTTTAGTGACACTTGTATATATATTTTTAATGATTGACACGACTTTGAGTTTCAATGCTTGATTTTGTCTGCGATTGCGATGCTTCGTGTTTACTTGTTGTTTACTTCCTGTATTCGCATGATCCCTTAGGATTCCTATCTCAATTTAATTTTCGATTAAATTAGAGGTAGGAGAGACATTAGGCTTTCAATCCAAACATGACAACATTAGGTAGACTTCCCTCCTAATCCTGACCTTAGGGCCACATTGCATGATAGCAGTTAGGGTTCAGTTTCCCTTAGACCTTGTGTGCGTCCCTCTTTTGTTTCTCAAAATAATAATCAAAACACTTAATAACTATGATGAGTATTATACGATACGAGCCTTAAGTATGTGGGAATGATGAGTGAGGAGTTTCTCCTCGCTTGTCTAGAGTGTTTAGCGTATGCCCCGAGGGCGATATGCGACGCATTCGCTCCTATGTCATAGACTTTAGTGCAGTACGCATATCAAACAAAGTCAATTCATTTCTGTTAAGGTGTTCTAGGCCTAGGATCTTTTCTCTCGCCCCCGTGCGATCGAGATCCCGTTTTCCCGTGGTAGCGTGAACTACGAACGCTCTGATTCCTTATTCCCTAATGAGGATACGTAGGCACGAGGATTCCTATCCTTGACGAGCATACTAACAACTAACTTCCCCTTTCTCTCGCCCTAGTACGTTCGAGACCAACCCGTTATCCAGAACCTTTTCTCTCGCCCCCGTGTGATCGAGACCTTTTCCCGTAGTTACCCGAACTACGTTTGCTCTGGTTTCTCATACCTGATGAGGATATGTAGGCACAAGACGGTGATGTATTAGTGAGAAACCTTTCCCCCATCACCCGTAGTTTTCCGAACTACATTGACTCTGACTTTCCCATTTCACGAGGGAATACGTAGGCATAGGGCGGCGATGTTCTATCGAGTCTTTTCTTTCTCTTCACCCCCGTTTAGCAGTAGATTTTAGATAACTTTCACCCATAGATTAGACAACAAGCATGGATCCCGTTGAGTACAACGGACGTGAGGGGTGCTCATACCCTCCCCTTGCGTAACCGACTCCCGAACCCAAGATTTGGTTGCGATGACTCTGTCTTTCCCGTTCTCTTAGGTTTTCTTTGATCGTTTCCTTTCCCTCTCTTTGGGATAAATAAAGCTTGGTAGAAACTCTTCTGTTTGTTTCCACCGGCTCCTTTTCGTAATTGCAACAACTGGCAACTCTGCTGGGGGCGATTTGTTTCCCTTTTCGAGTCAATCCTAGCGCTTGTTTGCTTTATTTTTGTGGGTGTGGATATTTGTTGTATGTTGTATTTTTGTATATTATTGCACTTACATTTTATTTTCCACAGTTTATCATTACTATCATATCATTGTTGTGTTGTTGGGTGGGGTATCCCATTGAGAGATAAGACCAATATCCAGGCTTGAGTATACACCTATTATTAGTGTGGAGAGTAGTGCGAGCTTGCATGTTTGGCATGCAAGAGCCCTCATGAAATTCGCATTCAGACGAGGTTTTCTTTGAAGACATCCTATCCAGTGCGTTTTGGACAGTTTAGGGGGTGTTGGATCTAAAAACTAGCGACTCTGGAGACTGTTCATTGGGAAGTTGTTGCACCCCACCAACTTTTCTTCACATAGCTTATGTTTCATTTCATTCACATTAGAATTATCATTTGCATTTCATTGACATGTATGCAGAAGATCAAGAGGTATGATTACCAATCAAGAGTTATACAAGACTGTGAGGCTATCTAAGAAGGTTATTCAGATGTTCAAGGGTTGATATCCTTGTCAGAGAAGTTAAAAGATCCTCAGAGAGAATGGTTGAAGCCAAGAGGGTATGCCTCCTAACTTGAGAGTTGTGGGAAGTCATCAGATTAATTCTGAAGCCATGAAGTTAGACTTGAGGTCTTTAAAGAGCTCATGAGAAGTGTTGAAGATCACTTTGAGGCCTAGACAGGTCATTGTGCAAGAATAAGAAGGCTCAGCCATGAGTGGTACAACTAGGGTTTGACTGGGTCGACCCTAAGTCAACTGATGATTTGAAGAAGGTTGAGACCTAATTCAAGAGCCATGTGATCATGGATTGATACATTGAGATGTTATAAGTATGATTCCAAGGTTAACTCATCATGATTCAAGAGTTTGAGAAGTTTCAAGCTAGGGTTTCTAAGGCTTGACAGTGTAAAATCCCCTAGTTTGACTCCTATCTTCAAGATAATTTAGCTCAAGATGTGATTGTCATCTCATCTTGACCCCAACATGATTGTTGTAGAGCATGATCTTAGATTTAATTTGAGTACTAGAAGTCCTTGATAGGATTTGTAGAACTCAAGTTATGGTCTTGACAAGTTACAAGTCATCTGAGATATGTGAATTTGGAGCTTGAAAGTTACCCAACTTGCATGAAACTTTTGCCTAAGAAGGATGATTCCTATGAACTTCTGGTCAACATGAATGTTGTTCCTTATTCTCTTAGATTTCCATAGAGTACTATAAGTCCTTGATAGGATTTGTAGAACTCAAGTTATGGCTTTGACAAGTCAAGGGTATTTTGGGAAGTTATGATTATAGGTCATTTTTGGTTATGGGTCATTTTCACCAACTTAGACACCTCAAATGAAATTTTGTTCAACTTGAAAGTTTCTCAAAATGGGGTTTTAACCTTGACCATGTATCAAGGAGGCATTGAAATGTCTCAAGGAATGACTTGGTTCAAGAAGTTGTGAAAGAGGAAGAATTAAAGGCATTTAATGACCAAAATTTGAAATAAATCATTTGGTGTCCAAACAAGGCAAAGTTATAGGTCATTTTGAATGGAAAAATCATTTTAGAAACTTTGGCAATGTTAGAATTTTGGTTTTAGGTCAAATTCATGCCATTCCATTTCATTTCTTCATGATGAAGCAACATAATCAACATGAACCATTGGATTGCAAACAAGGAAGTGAGCATAACCAACCAATTCAATATCTCATGAGATGAATTTTCCAAGCATTTTCATGCCCAAGAAGAGCTAGAATCATGACTGGTGTGGATGATATTTTGGAGAGAAATTGAAATTGCAAAATCTCATTTGGAAGGTTATAGAAGTTTCTAGACATTTCCATTGAGTTCTATATAAGGTTTGAAGTGTGTTCAGCCAGTTTTTTGGAAGCATTTGAGGCTGGTAGCAGAGAGAGAATTGGATTTTGCAGAGCTGCAATTCAAGATCGTGTTCTTGGATTGAGGAAGAATCAGAGCGAATTGAGGTGTGCATTAGCTTCAGAGGAAGATTTGGAGTGAATCTGGATCATTGTGGAGGAGGAATCAAGCAAGAATTGCACCTGTTCTTCATCTGAAACCAGGTTTGTACAAATCAAATTTGTGCTTAATTTATGGAGAGATAGCTAGAAACTTGCATGTGGTTAGGTTCTTAGCATGACATAGATGGATTTTGGTACAAGAATTTGATGGATAGAGACACTTTAGGTCATTGATCATTTTCTGTTGAGGTTGATATCTCAAGATTCTTAAAGGAATATTCATGATTGGATAGTGGAAATTGATCAGTGAGAAGTGTAGATTACATTAGGATCATTATTGTTGATAATTGTGATGATCAAGATTTGGTGTATTTCTGAAAATCCTATCGTGTTTGAAGTTAGAGAAGGAATTAGTGAATTTGGAGATTGGATTCGTGTTCAGGAGGAAATATTGAGTGAGATGATGATTTGTTTTGTTGTGTTTGATGACCTGTGATGACCACCTCACCGGGGAAGACGGTGGCGCTGCAACTCAGGCCACCGTCTGGGAAACTCCCTCCATCAGTTTGAATTTGAGGACGATGCACATGAGCCATCAGATGAAGGTTTGACATTTGACTCAGGCAAGGAATGGATGGCCACGATTTGATTACAAGCTCTGAAGAGAGACTTTGAGATGAAACGCACCGTTTCATTAATTGGTTGGTTTGGGATTAAGGATCCAAGTGATATCCACACCCCCAATTGGCCCAGTCTGGAAAATGAACTTGAAATATTTGCTATTTGTCACGCCAGTTTTATTATTTTCTTTTATTTTTCTTTATTTTCCATCATTTCATATAGTTTAGAAAATAATTCATAATAAATAGGAAAATAACTCAATTTGATCTAGGTTTTTTTCCCCTGACTCTTGAATGAGTCTAAAATTTTAGGAAATTAAAATATTAGGGATTCATGCATTTTTTATTTTAATTGCATTTTTGGTATTTTAATTGATATTAATTTCATTATGGTTGATACCTTGTCTTGTGGATTTTTGTGTGATCACATGGTGATGATTTTTGAGCTGATTTTTTGTTTGTAGTTAGCTTAGACATGTATGCTCCCATAGTATTTTTCTCACATTTTTGTTATGAAATTAGGTGAGGTTTTTAGATTGAAACTTTAGGTGCTCTAGTTTTAGGGTTTAACCTTAGTACCCCATAGTTTAGGATTTAATTCTAGGACTTATTGGATGATTTGATATTTGGAATTAACATGATAGAGTCATGATTGACTTAGGTTCCCATAGTTATTTTTGTAGTATTTTACAATTGGTTTTAGTATTTTAGTTAGAATTAACTTTAGTACTAGGTTTTAGGTGATCCTAACTTGCTAATTCAACTAGAATGACTTCTTTAGCTCCCTTAGATTAGGGTGGTGCTTCCTTTGCTCTTGGATGATGATGAAGGCACGTGTGGGATGCTGTGGAATGCATGGTGGAGCTTGGAATTGAAGTTTGCTCTTCCTTTGGTGTAGTTGTTTAGGGTTAAGGATTAGGGTTTTAGGGAGATCTCTTAGACTAGATTTTCTTCCTTCATGAAACATGGAAGGTGTTGATCACTTCCGTTCCTCCCTATGATGTAAGGTCCCATTGTGAAGGCCTCATCCCTCCTTTGGTAGGATGATTGGCTCCTCACAAAGTGGTAGAACCTTTGAGGGTGCCTTTCCTTGATGGTGGAGTGCTTAGAGGTGGCCTTTGGTGTTCACTTTGCTCACTAATATCCACACCTTGCTCTTGTTAGATGAATATTTCTCCCTTGCTAGAGGATGAAGTTCCTTTCTAGAAGAATGAAGATGCTAGAGGTTGCCACTTCCCTGTGTTTGAAGACTGCCTGTGGAGCTGAAGCTTGAAGATCAAGAAGGACAAGTTGACACTTGTGAAGAAGAGCAATTTGAGATTGAAGAAGAGCTGAAGCTTGAAAAAAGATGAAGATTAAGTTGATACTTGTGACTGAGGTATTGAAAGCTTGAAGAAGCAAGTTGATACTTGCTATTGAAGATGAAAGCCTTGAGGAACAGTTACAGACTGAGGACTGAACTGCTGTCAGAAGGTTGCTTTGCTGTGAAGCTGTGGAAGCTGTTGATCTTCTTTCCTGTCTGTTTGCTTTCTGTGCAACTGTATTGCTGTGACTTGTTTGATTTGCTTGATGCATTAGAATAAGTTCATGTTTAAATTGTGTTAAGCTAGGAGCATGATTGCACTAGAGGTTGAGTTGCTCCCTCTGCTTGTATTTTTACTGTATGGCTTTGCTTGCTGGTATTCGGTAGAGCCCTGCTCCCTTGCCTATGTGGTTTGTGATTTGCTTGATGGCATTTTATTCTTTCTGTATGATTGCAGTTATTCATATCTGGCTTGAGGTCGAGATGAGCTTGTGGAGGCTGATGCCCCACACACATTTCCTCCCTCACTTGCATTGCATGCATTTTATAGTCGTTTACTGTTTACTGTTTAAGCTGATGCTTTATCTGTTTCTATTTATCATTGACATGATCCCCTAGGAATCTCACTTCCTTTGATAAGAAAGTGATGATTAGAACTTTAGGTTGTAACCTATGCATGATAACTTCTAGGAGTTCCCTGTTTCAATCCTCAACCATAGGATGAATCCTTGGCATGACAACATTAGGACTTGATAGTCTCCCCTTAGTTGAGCTTGTTCTCTCTTCTCATCTCAAACAACAGTAAAAAACGTAATAAAGGCAAGTTAGTATAAGCGCGTTACGAGCCTTAAGCTACTTGGGTTATGATAATTGAGTGGCCTCCTCTCAATCGTCTAGAATGTTTAGTATACGTCCCTTGGACGATATGCGACACATTCGTTCCCAAGTCATAGTCTCTAGTGCTGTACAAACTACAGACAACTAAAAAACAGTTCTTCCGTAAAAGACAGAAAACAAACTTCAAACCTTTTTGCCCCGTGGGCCCATAATTCAAAGGAAAGATTTTTTGAAGAAAAGAGTGTCGTTAACTCCCAGTTCTACCGCAAATAGTAACGGCCAAGTCTCCAAGGGTCGAGCTGCGTACGCCAAACTGCTGGAACTGTTTGTTAACCCTACTCGAAAAACAGATGAATCTGAATTCCCGTAATCCGTATTATCCCGAACTACGTAAGCTCTGATCTCTCATACCTGTTGAGAGTACGTAGGCACAATACTGATGTATTGGCGAGCCACCTTCCCCGTAACCCGTAGTTAGTCGAACTACGTTGACTCTGATTTCTCATTCTCTGATGAGAATACATAGGCATAAAGTGCGACGCTTTGCCGAGTCATTTTCTTTTCTTTTTAAGCCAGCCTTGATAGGTAGATAGATAAAACCAACCTGTCCAGTAAACACAAAAAGCGTGGATCCCATCGAGTACGATGGATGTGAGGGGTGCTAATACCTTCCCCTTGCGTAACCGACTCCCGATCCCAGACAATGGTTGCGATGACCTTGTCTTATACCCTTTCGTCAAGTTTTTCCGATCGTTTCCTTTCCCGCTCTGAGGGATAAATAACGAAAGGTGGCGACTCTTCTGTTTTGCCGGCACCTTATTTTTGCGGAAGCGACAGAAGTCAGTTGAGGCCTTTTCGTTTGACCATGATGCCAAACCAACAATGGTGAACGTATCATTGTTTCTTGACCTGAGAGTCCGTGATACTGACGACCTGCATAGGATGTCGTACCTTTTCAGAGATTAGGTCCTACCTGTGAGTGGAGAGGGTTTTTGCAGGAAACCTTGACTTTCAACCAACCCGGTTTTCTGGTTTTATCATCAGTGCAAATTTGTTAGCTTGGTATTTTGGTATTTTGATACTCCGGTATTCTGGTTATTCTAGTATTCCGGTATTTTCTTCAGAGCAGACTCCTGAACTTATTCAGTCAACAACACATCAGTTATTCAGATATTTATGGAAGCTTTGATCCCATGTCTGTTGCATTTCATATTGCATTGCATAAGCATATGTGCATCATTTTTGCATATCCTTCCTCAGCCAGAAACAGAGAGCTCATCCATCTTTGTCCAACCCGCAGTTGATTTCCCAACACTCGCATTGGACTTGAATTAGCTTTTGGAAGAATCATGAACTCAGGAGAACAAATTTTGGGTGTTACAAGGGCAGAGTTTGGATTGATGAAGAATCAATTGGATCAACTCATGGAAGCTATGACAGCCATGACAAGGGGAGAGGCCAATATTCAGAGGACTCCAGCCAATAAGGATGTTATTCTACCTTCAGTGAACAATGTTGCTCAAGCTCAGCCCGTGCAAATTCCTGTTGAAGATCAAGTTATACAAGAGCATACCATTGTCCGAGATAGACATTCATCTTCTCTCAATGACACAGACTATCAGAATTTCACATTCTCTGTGCCAGATTTTCAAGGGGATGTTCTAAAGATTAATCATAAGAACTCACAGACTGTTAAATTTATGAGAAGATATCGTTTGTTGGAAGAAAAGCTTGACGCCCTAATGGGTCAGGATACTCTTAATCTGAATACTTCGAGCATGTGTTTGGTGTCAGGCATTGTGATGCCTCTGAAGTTTAAGACACCGAATTTTAAGAAGTACAAAGGGGATAGTTGTGTGAAGCAGCATTTAGTGATGTTTTGCAGAAGAATGACCTCATATGTCCACAATAACAAGCTTATGATTCACTATTTCCAGAACAGTCTGAGTGGGGCATTGTTGGGTTGGTACATGCAATTAGAGAGTGATGGCATCTGATCACGGTCATACCTAGCCAACGCCTTTGTGAAGCAATACAATTACAAACTCTACATGACTCCCAGTCGCATGCAGTTGCAAGACTTATCTCAAGCGAACAATGAATCTTTCAGAGTGTATGTTCAGAGATGGAGAGAGTTAGCTGCTCGCGTTCAACCACCCCTTCTAGACAGGGAATTGGTTGACCTGTTCATGGGTATTTTGCAAGGTCCTTACTTGGATAAGATGATTGGCAATGGGGCTCTAAACTTTTCTGACTTGATAATAATTAGGGAACGTATAGAGAGCGGACTCAAGAGTGGAAAGATTCGAGAGGCCTCGGATATCTCAACTAGTGAAAGCGAATCAATCATCAGTTCTCAAGAAGAATGGAAGAAAGAAAGTAATTTCATATGGGAATCCTCAATACCTCAGATTCAGTCTTCAGACATTTCGACTGTTCAGAGTCAACAATCTTCTGGGTCTTTATATCAGATATTTGTTCCCCTCTAGAGTCAATGGTCGAACCGTCATCAGCCACGTCAGCACACTCGCTTAGGAAGCCAGAGAAGTATTTCACTCAGTTGCCAATGTCGTACAGTCAGATGTTGCCAGATTTGATCATAGGTGGATTAGTAGTGCTGAAGGAGATTAACCCAGTGATTCCTCCATAACTGCCAGGTTTTGATGTCAACGCCCATTGTGATTACCATGCTGGGGCACAGGGGAATTAAACCGAATATTGTAAGGTGCTTAAGAGAAAGATCCATACTCTGTTTGACTCCAATATGTTCTCAGTCACGACTCAGGGTATTCAAATCAACAATTCTCTTTCATCCAGTCATGTGGGTTCATCAGTGCATGTTATGGAGGAATTCACCGAGAGAAAATGTTCAGAAGAGTATCAGACTGACTTCGACGAGCAATTTTGAAGATGGTTGGTTCAATAGCAAATCAAGATTGGAAATTCCAGTTCCCCGAAGCTGGAAATCTTTTATATCATGTCATTTCTTTGCATTTGTAGTTTATTTTCTGTTAAGGTGCGAACTTATTTGTAAAACTTGTCTATTTTTGATTGATAATGATAATGAAATGAGTATGCATGTTTTGATTAAATCCATTTTTGTTCACTTATTTTTTTTATTGATGTCAAACGCTTGTTTAAGCAAAATCCGAGGGAGGATGACAAAATTGAAAGACGCAAAACTTATGATTGTATGATTTTGAATAAAACCTTTGCTGATGATGTACATGCATTGTTTCAAATCCCTAAACACCGGAGATATAAGGAAGGTAATCCCTTGTCAACCCCTTTGAGCCTAGTAGTAGGAGTTTCTTTCTGAAAACAAAAAACCCTCAATCTTAACTTGGGGAAGGGTAGGTGTCAGTTAACTTGACCGAGCATCCAAATTGCAAAAGGAGTATTCCCGTTTGAGGATCAATCACACCTGTAGAAGTCGTACCTAAAAAAAACACTTATAATGGTTATCCCCTGCGAACCAAGGAGTTAGGCAGTTATAATCCTGTCAAACAAGTCAGACATGCTGGTGTCACACGACTTGCTCCCAAAAAGAAAAATAAGAAGCCCGCTAAGTCGAAATCAAGAAAAAATTCAAAAGAGCCAATCCAGGAAAAAATAGGGAAATAAAAAAATGATGAAGAATAAGTCGTGTGACTCCAGACACCAAAGACGAAAAACAAGTGATTGTCACTCTAAAGACTTGTGGTTTCCTTAACCATCACTCCTGTCGTCCAACCTTTGAAAGGCGAGTGCTTGTGTCGAATTAGCTGAACATAGGATTGGAGAATATCAAGGAGAATGGGTGGTTTGAAACAAACTTTGAGCCTTATATCCTTTCTTTCTGTAACCGTGAACCAGACCACGTTACAACCTTCAAAAGACTTAATTGAAGCAAGTTTGTTTCAAAAGCATACTTCGGTAAAGATCGCGTCAAAAATGACTACTAAAAGGATTTTCTTACCCTTTGGGTATTGATGTTGACATTCTAATAAGTGATGCGTTCACTAAATGTCACAACTTTTTTCCGGTGATTAGACTTGGATTTCAAAACAGTCATATGCATTGCATTAATATTATCTTTTCAAAACGAATTTTTTTACTTGCAAGTAAACACTTAATATCAGGAGAGTTTCTATAATAGAAAGTTTGATCGAGATAAGATGTAAAGCGCCTGAGTGCTCCGTTGAGCAGGGTCAGGTCGTATCAAATGATCACACTAGGGGAGTCAGCCACTCCAAGATTCGGTTAATCTGAGGCAATTAAGTCGAGATTCATCAAATCTCTCGAAGATCAGTTAGTCAGAGGCACTTCTTCATAAATTATCCAGTCAAGGGCAAAAGAATGTGAAGGTTGGGGCAGGCCATCCCAAGAGAACAGAAGGTATTTGTCGCGGTGAAATTTGGATACCAAACTATTAATTAGTTTGAATCTTTAATTCATTTGCAACCGAACTTTGATTTGTCCAAAGAAAGGGATAAAGATCGAAATACCCACGATGCAATGCAAATGCAAGCTAGAGAGCTATAGGTTTGGGGGTTGGTTAAACTTAGGGAAGGTGCTAGCATCCTAAGTCTCTGTAGTACTCTACAAGAACCTCTTGTTTTAATGTTTGTTTTATTGCTAAGGTTTATCTGCTTAATGGTTAAAAGACCTAGGGGTTTATTTCTAAGTATACTCGATAAGATATCACATCTTATGCCTACATATCCTTACGGGATTGGAATCAGAGTATCTGTAGTTCCCCTAAAGGGTTTGAGGAGTTCTTTGACTATGGTCAAAGTTCCTACGGGATTAGGGTAGTTGGTTGATTGAATTTAGGAGAAAAGATGAGTTGTCATTTTAAGAGAGATTTAACCGCCACAAGTGTTAGGATTGTATTGTTGTGGGGTGGAGATTCTATCTCGCTATTGATGATTAACATCTTTCTCTAATGTTTGAATAAGTGTATTGAGTTGATTGTGTTTTGTCTATGTTGTAAAAATAAAAGAAAAGGTCCTTCCTATAGGTAGGATCTATCCTAAAAGATCGACTTGAATGGTGTAACACCCCCTTTTTATACCCCCAAATAATTAAAATAAATCAATTAGGCACTTAGAAAATTTATTTCATCAGAGTTTAATTAAAACATGGTATAAAAGAGGCGCATCACATTATCATGAAATTAAACACATACGATACCTGCTCAAAATAGATATGCAACAATGGGTAACCCACATCTCAATATTTAGAATAAAAGCGGAAACATCCAAATATTGAATCAATCACATTCATAAAGGTATATACAACCAACAGTTAATTCATGCTTTACAACATATCCACAGCAGATACATACACATATGTATCACAAAAGAATCAAAACAAATGTAACTCCAAAAGAGTCAAAGGCTTCCTAACTACCCAGGTGTTACATATCAGAGCCATTGACCAAAAAGAGTGAAGACATCGCTTCACAAAAGAACCTCCAGCTTCCTACTCTGCAATGCCTCATAGAGCATTATAAAACAGCAGAAGGGTGAGAAACAACATCATAACAGTTAATGCATAAAATTGTATATATACATATACCCACATTTGTACAAGTTATACTCAAATCATGTTCTCACCACATTAAGCATATACAAATAATCATGTCTCTACACATACACATGAACACTCACTATATTTTCCTCCAAACAATCATATATAACATACACAGTTATATTCACACAACCAATGCATCATACACAGATGACTCATGCAACTCATAGAGACCGACACACGACCCTATGCAGATGCAAATGCGGTACCGACTCATTCAATAAATTCCCTAAGGAATCGAGTATTCAGCAGATCCTCCACGGGATCAAGTACTCAGCAGATTCTCCACGGAATCAAATATTCATCAGATTCTCCACGGAATCGAATATTCAGCAGATCCTCCACGGGATCAAGTACTCAGCAGATTCTCCACGGAATCAAATACTCTAACCAATCCTCCACGGGATTACATGTTATGACCGATTCTCCGAGGAATCACACAATGCAACCGATTCTCCAAGGAATCAAATATAACCATCGTATCATACGAGGTTCTGCAAATCCTCCGAGGGATCAATCAACACAAAAATGCACACTATGCTCACAAACATATTCATTGCATTTATCATATACATAGCATATATCTATCATGCATTCACATTATACACCATTCCACACATGGTTTACACACATATCAGCCTATCAATGCATTTCTATTCAATTCGAGCAAATACACAAGATTATCAAATATTCAAGATTTATTATTTACTCTACAATCTAGGATTCACGCCTTTCGGCCACCCACAGCACAACATGTTGGAACAGTTCACACAACAATCATTCATATAGGCATTAATCATAATTGAATCAATCAAACATCCTGCATTGAACAAACAGCAAAACAAAATAACACTGCCAGGTTCGCCAACCTTCGCCTGGCGAAGCCACGCAGCGAATGCTCGCTGGCCTTCGCCTGGCGAACTCCCCAGCGAAGTCCACTGGGAGTAATTCTGGAATTACTCGCTGAGGCTCGCTACCCACTCGCCTGGCGAACCTTCGCCAACTCACCTCGCCTGGCGAACTTGCCAACGAATACAGGGTATCAGCTTCTGACTTGCTTCGCTACAGCTCGCTGGGCTTCGCCTGGCGAAGCTTCGCTGCCATTCGCCTGGCGAACTTGCGAAGACAGAACTTCCATGGCTGTCTCAAAGCCCAAACTCCACACAACCAACCGATTAAATCCAAACCAGTCACAGTAGCACAACCCAACCATCACCCGACTAAACTACATCGTCTAATCCGATTTCTAACCGATTAAAACCTCATTCTACTCACAAAACCAACTTCTAACCTAAGTGGAAAAAGAGTAGAAACTCTACAAAATCCACACACATACACATACAATCATACACATTAAAGAGATGATGGAGTTTCACACCCTTACCGATCGATTGCAAGCTTTGGTGATGATTCCTTGATGATTCTAGGTTTTCCTCTCCACTTTCTCTTCTCTTTCTCTTCTCCTCTTTTCTTTCTCTTGCTTTTCTTCTTATGTTACTATCTTTCTTCCTTTTCCTCTCTTATTCTATTTCTATCTCTATTTCTTTCCTCTCAAATTCTTTCCAACACTTATCAATCAATTCTCACACTAAATTGCTAAATGTCTAAAATGCCCTTTTTACTCTAATTCCCCGAAAACTCTCCGAATCGGTAAAAATAGATAAAATAAGCAAACACCACATAATAACAATATATAATTTCTCAATTTAAACAAACATCAATTAAATAAATTAAAAGACTCAACAATTAATGGGAATTCAGAATCGGGGCGTTACAACTCTCCCCCACTTTAGAAATTTTCGTCCTCGAAAATATCACCTGATTCAAACAACTCTGGATGCGATTCTCGCATCTTGCTCTCCAATTCCCAAGTCATGTTGCCTTCCGCGGCACCTCCCCAGGACACTTTCACAAGCGCAATATCCTTGCCTCTTAGTTTCTTAACTTCACGGTCCAAAATACTAACCGGTAAAACTTCAACTGTAAGGTTATCTCTTACTTCCACTTCATCCATTGGAATCACATGTGACGGATCCGGAACATACTTCCGAAGTTGCGAGACATGGAATACATCATGCAAATTCGAAAGGTTCGGAGGCAACGCCACACGATACGCCACAGCACCAATCCGTGCGACAATCTGATACGGACCAATAAAACGAGAAGTCAACTTTCTCGACTTCAAAGCACGACCCACACCCGCAACCGGTGTAACTCTCAAAAACACATGGTCGCCCTCTTGAAACTCGAGATCCTTTCTCCTTTTATCATGATAACTTTTCTGTCTATCCTGAGAAGCTCTCATCTTTTCCCGAATAAATTTCACCTTTTCCGTCGTTTGCTGTACCATTTCAGGACCAACTACCGACTTTTCACCTGTCTCATGCCAACACAGAGGTGTTCGACATCTCCGACCATATAAAGCCTCAAATGGCGCCATACCAATACTCGAATGGAAACTGTTATTATAGGTGAATTCAATCAACGCTAAATAACTGTCCCATGCACCACCTTGTTCAAGCACACAAGCACGCAACAAATCTTCTAACGATTGAATCGTCCTCTCGGTTTGACCATCCGTTTGCGGATGATATGCCGAACTCAATCTCAACTTAGAACCCAAGGCACCTTGCAAACTCTCCCAAAATCTTGAAGTAAATCTAGGATCTCTATCCGACACAATACTCTTAGGAACTCCATGAAGCTTCACAATAGTGCCAACATAAATCTCGGCCAACCTTTCCAAAGAATAAGTAATATCAATCGGAATAAAATGAGCCGATTTAGTAAGCCTATCAACAATCACCCAAATAGCATTATGTCCTCTTTGCGTATTCGGCAATCCCGTAACAAAATCCATCGATATACTATCCCATTTCCATTCCGGAATATCCAACGGTTGCATCAATCCACTAGGCTTCTGATGCTCCACCTTAGACTTCTGACAAGTCAAACACGAGTACACAAAACGAGCAACATCGCTTTTCAATCCAGACCACCAAAAGATCTTCTTCAAATCCTGATACATCTTATTCGCTCCCGGATGAATACTTAAGTTACTCCGATGTCCCTCTTCCAATATCATCTTTTTCAAATCCGCGTCATCGGGAATACAAATACGACCTCGAAATCTCAAAACTCCTAATTCATCAACTTTGAAATCTTCATTCCCATTCGTCATCAAATCCACAAATTTCAAATCCAACTTTTGCTTTTCACACACCGTAGCAAGAAAATCATTCGTGACACGCAACATACCAAGCTTCACACTACTCGGCGTTAACTCACAAACCAAACTCAAATCTCTAAAGTTCTCCAAGAGTTCCCATTCTCTAACCATCAAAGTAGACACGTGCAACGACTTCCGACTTAAGGCATCGGCTACCACATTCGCCTTACCCGGATGATAATTTAAACCAAAATCATAGTCCTTCAAAAGTTCTAGCCATCTCCTTTGCCTCATATTCAATTCCTTTTGATCAAACAAATACTTCAAACTCTTGTGATCGCTAAAAACTTCAAATCTTGCACCATAAAGATAGTGCCTCCAAATTTTCAAAACGAACACCACGGCCGCTAACTCCAAATCATGAGTAGGGTAATTCTTTTCATGCACTCTCAACTGCCTAGAAGCATACGCCATGACCTTCCCATCTTGCATCAATACACCACCCAATCCTGACAAAGAAGCATCGCAATAAACCACAAAAGGTTCCGTAGGATTCGGCAAAATCAAAATTGGCGCTGACGTTAACCTTCTCTTTAATTCCATGAAACTCTCTTCACAATTAACATCCCAAATAAAAGCCTTTCCTTTACAAGTCAACTGCGTTAACGGAAGTGCTAACCTTGAAAATCCTTCGATAAACCTCCGGTAATAACCGGCCAAGCCCAAAAAGCTTCGAATTTCCGTAACCGATCTTGGAGTCTCCCATTGCATTACCGCATCGATCTTGGATGGATCCACACTAATACCATTGCCGAAAATAATATGCCCAAGAAAACTCACCTTCGACAACCAAAACTCACACTTAGACAACTTTGCATACAACTTCTTCTCTTTCAAAATTCGCAACACAATCCTTAAATGTTCTTCGTGTTCCTCTCGAGAATTAGAATAAATCAAAATGTCATCGATAAACACTACCACAAAACGATCCAACTGCTCGTGGAAAATACGGTTCATATATTCCATGAAAACACCCGGCGCATTAGAAACTCCGAATGGCATCACCGTATACTCGTAGTGACCATATCGTGTTCTAAAAGCCGTCTTCGAAATATCTTCTTCCTTAACCCGAATCTGATGATAACCGGATCTTAAATCAATCTTACTAAAAACACGGGCTCCAACCAATTGATCCATCAAATCATCAATTCTTGGAAGCGGATACTTGTTCTTAATTGTCACCTTATTCAACTGCCGATAATCAATACACAATCGCATACTACCATCCTTCTTCTTCACCAATAATACCGGCGCACCCCAAGGAGAAACACTTGGTCTTACAAATCCCTTATCCAACAAATCATTCAACTGCTTCTTCAATTCCACCAACTCCGATGCCGACATCCGATACGGGGCCATCGAAATCGGTCTAGTACCTGGAACTAGATCAATAGAAAATTCAACCTCTCTCTTTGGCGGCACATCCGCAACATCTTCCGGAAACACTTCAGGAAATTCACAAACCACAGGAAACACGTCGAGCTCAACTTTGCTCTCCACCGACAACGATGCAAACAAACCAAACAACTGAGCTTCGTCCGCTAAAAGTTTCTTCAACTCTTTAGTGGAAAGAAAACTCTCGTTTTCACCATCTTCCAAAGAAGGAAACCTTACTAACTTGTGATAGCAATCCAAATGAACTCTATTAAATTGCAACCAATTCATACCCAAGATTACGTCCAAACCTTCCAACGGCAAACACACTAAATCCATAACGAAGTCCTTACCATACATGGTCAAAGGACAACTTGCACACACCAAAGAAGTAGTTACCGACCCCGAAGCGGGAGTCCCAATAACCATACCACTACTCAAAGAAACCATACACAAATCCAACCGCTTAGCACACGCAAGAGAAATGAACGAGTGAGTCGCTCCAGTATCAATAATAGCAACTAAAGGCATATCATTAATAAAGCATGTACCTTTAATCAAACGATCTGCCGCATTAGTGGCGTCTGAACCTGCTAATGCGAATACTTTCCCGCCCGCCGGAGCTTGCTTCGGTTTGGTACAATTCGGGCTAATGTGACCCACCTCGCCACAATTAAAACACTTCACAACATTCTTCCTACACTCTGCTGCATCATGACCAAAGAGTCCACAGTTGGAACACTTCGCCTTGAACTTTCCACAATCATAAGACTTGTGGCCCATCACGCCACACTTAAAACATTTGATCGCACCGGAACCTCCTCCGGGTCTCCTATCAAAGTTTCCCTTATGCTTTCCCTTCTCAGCAGGCGTCACATAAGGTCCGCTTCGTACTTGCTGCTTCCCTCTCCTCTCGCTCAAACCCTTATAATGAGTAGAACGAGCTCTACTGTCTTCTTCATAAATCCTACAACACTCGGTCAAATCCGAAAATCTTCTTATCCTTTGATAACCTACTGCTTGCTTTATCTCCGGACGCAAGCCATTCTCATACTTGATACATTTGGAAAATTCCGCCGTAACCGCATCATAGTGAGGGTGAAACTTCACTAACTCAGTAAACTTAGCGGTGTAGTCCACCACCGACATATTACCTTGTTTCAATTCCAGAAATTCCATTTCTCTCTTCCCTTTAACACTTTCGGGATAATACTTCCTTAGAAACTCAGCACGAAATAAATCCCACGTAATCTCCTCGTCGTCGACCTCAAGAACTTGCCTCATGCTGACCCACCAGTCATCGGCCTCTTCTCTCAGCATGTGAGTCCCTAGTCTCACCTTATTCCCTTCAGCACAATCCATCACCCTAAAAATTCTCTCAATTTCCTTTAACCATATCTGAGCACCATCCGGATCAAATCTCCCTTTAAACACCGGTGGTTGGTTCTTCCTGAACTCATCATTCGCATTCACGTTAGGTGCACCCTGCACAGCTCTGGCCATAGCCTCTAACGCCGCTGCCATAGCATTGTCATTACGACCTGCCATTTTCTGAGGATTCCCAAAAATCAACAAGGTTAAACAACCGTTCAACCAACACAACAACAAGACAGACACGACTGACTCAACACTGGCTCTGATACCACTTAATGTAACACCCCCTTTTTATACCCCCAAATAATTAAAATAAATCAATTAGGCACTTAGAAAATTTATTTCATCAGAGTTTAATTAAAACATGGTATAAAAGAGGCGCATCACATTATCATGAAATTAAACACATACGATACCTGCTCAAAATAGATATGCAACAATGGGTAACCCACATCTCAATATTTAGAATAAAAGCGGAAACATCCAAATATTGAATCAATCACATTCATAAAGGTATATACAACCAACAGTTAATTCATGCTTTACAACATATCCACAGCAGATACATACACATATGTATCACAAAAGAATCAAAACAAATGTAACTCCAAAAGAGTCAAAGGCTTCCTAACTACCCAGGTGTTACATATCAGAGCCATTGACCAAAAAGAGTGAAGACATCGCTTCACAAAAGAACCTCCAGCTTCCTACTCTGCAATGCCTCATAGAGCATTATAAAACAGCAGAAGGGTGAGAAACAACATCATAACAGTTAATGCATAAAATTGTATATATACATATACCCACATTTGTACAAGTTATACTCAAATCATGTTCTCACCACATTAAGCATATACAAATAATCATGTCTCTACACATACACATGAACACTCACTATATTTTCCTCCAAACAATCATATATAACATACACAGTTATATTCACACAACCAATGCATCATACACAGATGACTCATGCAACTCATAGAGACCGACACACGACCCTATGCAGATGCAAATGCGGTACCGACTCATTCAACAAATTCCCTAAGGAATCGAGTATTCAGCAGATCCTCCACGGGATCAAGTACTCAGCAGATTCTCCACGGAATCAAATATTCATCAGATTCTCCACGGAATCGAATATTCAGCAGATCCTCCACGGGATCAAGTACTCAGCAGATTCTCCACGGAATCAAATACTCTAACCAATCCTCCACGGGATTACATGTTATGACCGATTCTCCGAGGAATCACACAATGCAACCGATTCTCCAAGGAATCAAATATAACCATCGTATCATACGAGGTTCTGCAAATCCTCCGAGGGATCAATCAACACAAAAATGCACACTATGCTCACAAACATATTCATTGCATTTATCATATACATAGCATATATCTATCATGCATTCACATTATACACCATTCCACACATGGTTTACACACATATCAGCCTATCAATGCATTTCTATTCAATTCGAGCAAATACACAAGATTATCAAATATTCAAGATTTATTATTTACTCTACAATCTAGGATTCACGCCTTTCGGCCACCCACAGCACAACATGTTGGAACAGTTCACACAACAATCATTCATATAGGCATTAATCATAATTGAATCAATCAAACATCCTGCATTGAACAAACAGCAAAACAAAATAACACTGCCAGGTTCGCCAACCTTCGCCTGGCGAAGCCACGCAGCGAATGCTCGCTGGCCTTCGCCTGGCGAACTCCCCAGCGAAGTCCACTGGGAGTAATTCTGGAATTACTCGCTGAGGCTCGCTACCCACTCGCCTGGCGAACCTTCGCCAACTCACCTCGCCTGGCGAACTTGCCAACGAATACAGGGTATCAGCTTCTGACTTGCTTCGCTACAGCTCGCTGGGCTTCGCCTGGCGAAGCTTCGCTGCCATTCGCCTGGCGAACTTGCGAAGACAGAACTTCCATGGCTGTCTCAAAGCCCAAACTCCACACAACCAACCGATTAAATCCAAACCAGTCACAGTAGCACAACCCAACCATCACCCGACTAAACTACATCGTCTAATCCGATTTCTAACCGATTAAAACCTCATTCTACTCACAAAACCAACTTCTAACCTAAGTGGAAAAAGAGTAGAAACTCTACAAAATCCACACACATACACATACAATCATACACATTAAAGAGATGATGGAGTTTCACACCCTTACCGATCGATTGCAAGCTTTGGTGATGATTCCTTGATGATTCTAGGTTTTCCTCTCCACTTTCTCTTCTCTTTCTCTTCTCCTCTTTTCTTTCTCTTGCTTTTCTTCTTATGTTACTATCTTTCTTCCTTTTCCTCTCTTATTCTATTTCTATCTCTATTTCTTTCCTCTCAAATTCTTTCCAACACTTATCAATCAATTCTCACACTAAATTGCTAAATGTCTAAAATGCCCTTTTTACTCTAATTCCCCGAAAACTCTCCGAATCGGTAAAAATAGATAAAATAAGCAAACACCACATAATAACAATATATAATTTCTCAATTTAAACAAACATCAATTAAATAAATTAAAAGACTCAACAATTAATGGGAATTCAGAATCGGGGCGTTACAAATGGGATCAAGGATCAAGTGGGAGAATGATGCAAATGTAGATGCATACGCACGATTGTTTAAATCATATGCAGATTCTTCCTTTGGACGGAATGCAGTAATGCGATAAAGGTAAATTGCTGTAAAATAAATTGCAATGATAAAGGGAAGATAAATAAAACCATACATACGCATGAAAGCGCTAAGGTGTGAGTGTGAGCTATGAATGTGAATCGTGAATGAGTGAGGTGTAAGCGTGCGCGATTGAATTACATTACGATGTTGATTGTTTTTAGGCGAGATTAAATTGATTTTTAGTCGGATTGATTTTAAGCGAGATTAAATTAGATTCCTAAGGTTTTAAATAAAAATGTCCTAGTGTACTGAATGATTTTAATTATATTATCCATCTTAACAATTTAATTAAAAGGTGAAATGATTTATTTATTTATAAATAAAATTAAGGCTATTATGAAAATTTCATTTACATTATATTGATTATGAAAATAAAAAGGTTGTTTTTATTATTCGTTTCTAAAATACTAAATAGGTTTTACTATTAATTAGATAAATTGACAATTAGGAGTAAATCAATTATGAAAAGTTTTTTAGTGAATAAAATGTTATTGAGTTGATTAAAAAGTTAATTTAAATTAATTAGCAAAAAGATTTTTAATGTGAATTGGTAGGATTTAAAAAAAAGGTTTTTTAGTTGTTAAGATAAAAAAGCTATTAAGGTTGATTAAATTGAAATAAAAAAGTAAAATAAAATAACTTATAAAATAAAGTGAGTTAGTTAATGAAGGATGAATTAACTACATAATTAAATTAAAAACTGATTATGATTAATTAAAAAAAGGGGGATTAGTTTATTCTAAAAAGGTTAATTACTAGTTATAATTAACTAAATCAAAATTAATAAATATGTGGCAGATTAAAGGTTGATTAGAGTGATTAGGGTGGTTAATTAAGGGTTGCGAATAATTCTGTGAGGTAATCGTGTGAGGGCGCACGGTGGGTGTGCATATGCAGATCGTACGATGGGATCTACTGGGGGAATCGTACAGTGACGTGTGTGGGTGTGCACGGTTGGTGCGCGTGTGAGCAAGCATACAATCATATCATACAAACAAAACAACAAAACCCTGGGAAACCCTAAAGCCCCAAAATTTCCTTCACCCTCCCCAAATCGCTCGGTCTTCTCTCTCCTTTCCCGATCGTCTCCTTCGCTCTCCATTATCTTTCCATAGTTTTTGTTCTTTTTAAACCTGAAACACAACAAAACAATCAATAGGTTCGATAGTTTTTGACAAGAATGAAGCTTTACCGATGGTATGTGACGGCGGCGCTTGGGGTGGTTTCTTTAACTGGAACAAATAAGTTCTCCTTTTGCTCAATCTCTTATGTTTACGAAGTTAGGTTTTTTTTGTGATGTTTCTCGGTCCTCTTCATCTCTTAGGTATCCCTTTTAGAGGTCTCAATCTGAAATCCTTTGTGTTAAACCTGATTTAAAAGATCTTGAAGGCTCGATTTGGATTTCTGTTTTGGTGTAGACCAGATTTGAAAAACTTTGCTCTTTCGAAAGATTTCGTTTAATGCCTGTTAATGGAAATCCCAATCTATGATATTTGTATCAATTACGTTTAATATCCTGTCTGTCTAGATTCAATGTCCTGAAGATTTGGATCTTTTTCCTTTAAACGGTATATTCCTCAACAAATTACTAACTTGGATTTGGCAACTTGACAGGTGTGGATAGCAAAGGATTTGGGCCAGGGGAGATGAACAACCCAGAGTGAATTCAGATAGCTGGTGTAAATGGATTTGGTGGGTCCAAAATTCAATTGTTGGTAACAACTCTGAATACGCAAACCTCTTCACGTGAAATCGAAGCTTGCTAACTCTATTCTTCTTTGTGCTAGGATGATGAATTGCGCAGACCAGATGGAGGGGTATTGGGCACTCATAAGACAACCTTCAGACATGTTTTGTGGGAACTGATCCTTATGCTGCTGTTGTTTTTCATTCAATTTGAAGGTGATAACTATAACCGTTTTCTCCAATTTCTTTGAATACTTTTCATCATGTAACTGATTTTGCAGAGAACGCATGCTGGCTTTACAATTTCTTGAGTAGGATCATGATTTCTGGAATAAAGTTGTTGAAGTTCAGCTCCCACTGATCAAGATTGGAAAACAAGTCATTGTGCTGCTGAGAGTGTACTTCTTACGACCGATACCGATCCATCTGCTGAAAATCACGCTCAAACTTCTGTTTCATGATTAGAGTAACTAATTCTGCTGTGTATAAAACTACTGATCCTATATGCAGGCCTCAACATGACAAGTTTTGATTGGAGCGTGTTCACTACCAGAGTTATCCGAATACTCAGCTCCATCATTTAATACTGGAAGGGTGTCAAAGTTGCTTTTTTTCTTGACTAATTGCGTGCAAGGGTTCCTTCCGCAGAGGTACATGCTTCTTAAGACACAAATCTTCCTTGGCATGAGAACTTACCTCTTTGGATGAAGCCGAGGATGCAATGTCCTGAATTTGATGGTTATATAGAATTTTATCCTCTTGTAGAAACATTGTGGAATGCTGATGTATTTGATAATGGCTGTGGGTAATTTAATGTTGCCGATTATGTTCTCATGTTGACTATTTGTTTTCTGCTTCAGGTTCCAGGTGATATTGACGCACCAGTCGCCCTTATCCAACGACGGAGATCAATTTGGGGAGTTCAAGGTGGAGTTGTATGTCCATACTAAAAGCTAACTAGGATGTTAAATCATCTTCTAGAAACGCAAGTGCTCAAAGGTGTTGGAGATTCAAGGCCGTCACCCTATGCAAGCCGTTAATTTCCTTCCATGGGTCCTTTGAAAATAGTTAAATAGTCAACTGTTGTAGTCATAACATTTAGATCAAGATGTAATCTTAAGTTGCCATGAACGTAGCCTTTAATTTGCAACGACTTACTTGCTTGGTCTGGAGCAAATATGTATGATATTTTGAATGAATAACTTTCAAATTAATAGAGTATCCACTTGATTCAACTCAAATGTAATGTTGTGCATTCTTCCTCTTCTACACTAACTTTCTTCATGTAGTTGCATTATCACCAATTTCGAACCCTTATACGTGTATGCCCATGACACTTTGAAATAACGATTAAGACCTTAATCTTTAAATTGGATTTCTTCTTCCATAACCAGAAGGGCTTCGGAATATAATGGGCCTTGGATTGTAAAGACTCGTTCATAATTTGTAACCGGAGGTCCTTTGGCTCTTTGATAAAATTTGTGTATGAAGTGAGGAAATCAACTCATGGTTCTGGCCTTAAACACATTAAACTGAGGTAGTAACGTCCTCATTTGTCGCCTTGAAATCAATGAATATATGCCTAAAGTTAATTCAAAATGGATTCACTTTATGCAAATATCCGACATCATCTTCTTGCGATCTGAGTCCTGAAAGTGGCTAGTACACTCTGATTTTGAGTTGAACCTGTAAAATCCTCTTAAATTAGGCTTGAATTCTTGAATTGTGAGCTTTTGAACCCCAACTGAGCTAGTCACGTCCTTGTTATGTTTGGCTGTAAGAATCGATATCCTGACACTACTGCACTTGCATGAGTTGGTTAGCCGCAAAACATAAAATATTAAATTAAAGTCGAATAACAACAGAAAATGCACAAAAAGAGGTGGGATCTTGCGGTAAAAAATTAGGGTGTGACAGATGCCCCTATTTAAGTTACTTATATCTGGAGATACGGAGATAGTAATCTTCGTCTCGACGAGATTGGAGGGACTTAAATACAAACATTGCACGAATTTTTGGCCTTAAGATGCTACTGAATGCAAATGATATGCAGAGATATGAGAATGCAAAACAGATAGTCCTGTGAGGAAGAGAGGTCACAGGGGATGGACATGACACAACACGCGGAACAAAAAGAACAGTAGACCCTACGAAACGGGACTCCACGGGGGCAGGAAACAACCAGCAATGGGAGATCTCCAGAAGTATAGGGGTATAACACGTAACACCAGGCATAATGGTGACCTGTATAACAGAGAGAATCTTGAAATTGAAGTATAATCTGATGTCAACCGGTAGCAGACCGAACAACGGTGATAACCAAACGAACTTTCTTGATCAAAGCAGAATTTTGCTTCTTAATTGAGTGTGATGTTGATAATAGTGTAAATAAAACTTTCCCCGATTCATGGTGTGTTTGCCATGAACGGGTCTCGATCTCTTAAAATAACCTCCCCAACGACTCATGGTGTGTTTGCCATGAAAGGGTCTCAGTTCTCAAACAAACCTCCCCAACGACTCATGGTGTGTTTGCCATGAACGGGTCTCAGTTCTCAAATAAACATCCCTAATGACTCATGGTGTGTTTGCCATGAACGGGTCTCAGTTCTCAAATAAACCTCCCCAACGACTCATGGTGTTTGCCACGAACGGGTCTCAGTTCCTACCCAAAATAATGAGAACTCTAGAGAGCATCTTCATAGGGGATTTAAAATTTTATAGATTGCAGATGTCATTATAGAACTTTGTAGATTGTAAAATTTCTTGGTTGTGAGCCATAATGTATTGGAGATTGTCAAACTTCACCAGGGATCTTCAAAAGAGATGTAAGCCGGTTGATTTGTGAAATATGTCTTCTCAAATAAAGAGAGACTGACTGTAATGAATTTCCTTGACATTCTCTAGGGGGATGTCACTTGATGGAATGAATCTTGGCGATGGACTCACTGGGGAATACATTCCCGGGAGGTACCCTTGTTGTAGCTGTAAAAGTATATATCATTGTAGCGTGAATTCTCGGATAAAGAGAAATATTGGTAATTTCTTTGACGCATTTCTCTGATAGATTTCCGGAGGAATACCTTTTTGATGAATTGATGATCTTGATAAATCCACTAGGGATGGACAAATTGTCTTGCAGAGACTGCCATTTGTCGTTTTGAACAAAATCTTGATCAAAACGAGTTGCTCAAATAAAGAGAGTGCTTGTAGTCTAGATATGACTTATTGAGGAACTGTCTTCAATAGTTGTCTTCATAAAAATTCTCTTGGAGGCAGAAAAGAAAAATAAATGCATGCTCTAGCCCTATTTAAAAGTTGGAGATGTCCACAATGTGATTGCCAAGGACCGAAGTTCACTTCGGGAAATAACCGAAGAGAAGCTGCCAAGCAGGACTCGACCATTGAGGTATGAACTCAGATGGGAATGTACTAAAATAACCGTCTTCCACGAGAATCAAACTTCATGGGGAAATAGAAGCGTTGAGCTCTTTCTGCTTAGGGCTGACAACTCTATTTTGGAGGGATAAGACACACCCAGTCACTTGGAGATAACCACTGCCAAAGTAACGGAATAAACAAACACAAAGATGCAGAAATACAAATGCTATGCTATCTACCTATATGCTGTGCGTATGTTAATGCTGACGAAACGAACGAAGAGAAGCAACCAGAGATGAAATAAACGTCCCGGGATAAACATCCGACTAATCTTCGAGGATAGATGGAGAACTAGATATGGGATCACACTCCTGCTTCGGGTCCTAAAAAAAACTTTCATTTGGGGAATAGAAAGCGTCCCACTTGGGGATACAACGCCTTGATTTTACTCAGAGGATTGTCAAGATGAAAATCGGTTATCCTATTGAAGATGAGAATAAAGATCTGCTGGAAATGGATTCATCTCAAAATTGCGGAAACTTCATGGATAAAATAAATATCCATTCAATGGGGAAACCAGAGTTAACAATGTTGTTGAATATGCTGGAGTCGAAACTTCGTGGGGATGAAATAAACATCCGCTTCGCTAGAGAGGTGAAGCTAATCAGTTTGCTGGGAATTCTCAGGTCACCAACAGGAGTTTCCTTGCATGGAAAATATTCGTTACAGAATTGTCACAACCCCCTTCGATTTTCAAGTGCCCCAAGCCACATGGTTCATGAGGAAAAGTCATCTCGAGAGGATTTTACAGAAAACACGGCGTCCAAATGCCCCACTGTTTTTAAACTCTTGGAGAGATTCGCCGAATCTCGACGTAACTCCCCCTGATTGACGGTATAACTGAGTCTTCAAACCTATGTTATAGGTGAATCCAAACTTGTATGGATCAAAACTCTTGGGAAATAATTTTCCCCATGTCGGCAAAGTCTTCAAATTTCATCACCAATGTCTATATGTAAACTTTCTAAGATATCGAGCAAAATTAGCAGGTCATAAATGTGAATTCTGAATATGTTAACACAGCACATATGTTTGTCTTGAAGAAACTTTTTTTGAAAAAGGTATCGCAATAATAAGTGATCGAAATCACTAGTTAGGATATGAATTTGATTTATTTATAAGGCCGATACTAAATTTGAGCATAGCTCATAGGAGTCAGGAAACGATATCTCATCGAATATGCTTTCGAACTAAACCATACTTCAATTAGGACTTTGAGGGCTATATCTGGGTTTAGTTTCTGATGCGTAAGACAAAGGAATAAAGGGTTAGAGTATATTTGTGCCCACCCAATTTTGAAAGATGCTCATTTCATTTTTTTTTATTTTACTATTTTTTTGATACCCTGCCCCAGGTTAAAAACGAGGTTTTGGTTTGGGAGAGGAAAAAAAACAGATCCTTCATCTAAGTTTAAGGGAGTTTAAATATTCCTGGTGTTTAGGAGGTTGGAACAATGCCTTACATCATCAGTAGGGTTTTTATTCAAAAGCATACAATGAGAGATCCTACATTTTACTTCATCATCCTCCCTCCAATTATTCACCAAAGTGAAAAGAAAATTGGATAAAGCTGGCCTTATAAATTATGAAAAACATTTTGCGAGTGAAAACAAATGGATTTCTTCAAGACAAACATTTTACTGCATTAATTATTCAAAATAACAAATTCTTACATGCCAAATATGCTTTTAATCAAAGAAACAAAAAACACAAAAAACAAATGGAAAAAACACTCTGATGAGCCCCTCCCCGAATTTTATTCGGTCTTTGCAGAATCGTCTGGTATGCAACCTTTAGACACCATGTTGATATGAGCTTCCTAGATAACTTTGGATCATGTTTACGGAGGAAGAACCATGCTGAGGTAAAGGAGTGTCTTGCACATTAGGATGGGAATCCTTAAAGGATAAAGTCCCACACTTAACCAACCTTTGAACGTCTGCCTTCAAACCGTAACAGTTCTCAATATCGTGGCATGGAGCGCCTTGATGGTATGGACAAAATTTGTCAGCTTTGTACTAGTATGGAAGCTTCACGGGTACCTTAGGTGGAGCTCTAGTCTGAATATGACCTTTAGTGATCAAAACCGGAAACAAACCAGCGTACGCCATAGGGATGGGATCAAACCCACGAATTCCTCCTTTCGGAAAAACTTGAGGTATCTTCTGATGACGAGGTCGTCTCCGAACCCGTCGATTCAGTTGTCGATCTGGAGAGGCTAACCTCTGCTTAGGAGATAACTGTTGTTCATGTTGAGCAGGTATTGCATACTGATGTTGAGAATGAGGTATCATAGCTGAATATGGCAGTGCCTTGGTTAATCCTCTCTCTTGTAGCAGTGGGTGAACTTGGGCTGCCGACTCTTCCCATTGCTGCACATATCCCTTAAAAGATTCGTTATTATTCTTACCTTGTTCACCAAGCGATTACTATCTGGAGCTTTATCCAAATTGTAACTGTATTGTTTCACAAAAGCAACAACTAAGTCTTCCCAAGACTGAACGTGGCTACTTTGCAGCTTCATGTACCATATCAAGGATGCCCCACACAGGCTTTCTTGAAAGCAATGAATCATAAATTTTTCGTTGTCGATGTAGGCAGTCATCTTTCGACAAAACGTCGTCAAATGGTATTTTAGACAACCAATACCCTTGTATATCTCGAAGGCAGGCATCTTGAACTTTGGAGGAATAATTACGCCTAGAACTAAACATAAGTCACGAGCATCAAGACCAGATGCATTAGCTCCTTTCATCATCTTCACTTGTTCTTTGAGATCACGAAATCCTTTCTCAATTACTACCAGTATAGGATCGTCCACTTTCTTCTCAGCGTGAATACTCTGTAGATTTGACATACACTGCAGAAACCGGGAATCTCTTTCATCAACTTGAACAAACAGATTGTCTGGCGAAGGCTGAGGTTGCGTATGAACATCCACTTGCTGAACATTGTCATCAGAAGGAAAATCAAATAACAGATTAGTCCTTGCTCTGAAACCAGTCATGTGATCCATATCTTTGTTCTCTTTACTATCCTTAAATGGTCGAGACGTCCGGCTGGCGAGAAAAAGACAAAAAGACGGATGAGGACGCAGCAGAGAAGAGAGGCATGCACATGCTAAAATGTAAGATGCTATGCAGAATGCAAGATGAAACTTCAAGAAACTCAAAGTGTTTTTTTTCCAGTATTATAACGTTTGGAAAAAACTTATATATTTTTGATATTTGAGAAGCATTACAAAGCAAAGTACTCTTTTAAGAGTTTATTACATTAAACCCAAAGCAAAAGAGAACTCAGAGGTCTCTTTCCTATGCTCCTTCTGTGCACGAAGTTCTTTCTAATTGGTTGACGCGTTCTTGCAATTCGGCCTTCTCATTGATGAGTCGATCGACACATTCTTTCCAAGCCACAGTATCTAGGGGAAGATCATCTCTGGTGACAGCTCTGGAATAGGTGTGAGAGGAAAATAAATCCTCTTGCGCCTTCCTCTTCTTTGCAAATTCTATCTCGGGCAGCTTCTGGGACTTCTCTTTCTCTACCTTGAGGGTGAAAAACTTGTTCCTCTAAGCGGCTTTCAGTTTCTGAGCCTCGTCTAAGGAGGCCTTCAATTGATCTACTTCACTCACATTAAACCAATAAGGATCGTGAAAGGTCAACACCATAGGTTCATGAAAAGGGAACGACATCTTGAGGTCGAGAGCCCTCTCGCGCACCCAACATAGATAGTCTTCAGAGACAACGTAGTTGGGGTATCCTAAAGTGGTCATCCCTTCCTTATTGACGTATCTCCATGCGTAAATTATGACGGTCTTCAGGTCTGGATCTTCTCCTTCCTTGAGAAAGATTCCTTCAAACAGAGCTTGGTCAGGTATTTCGATCATGGGATGCCCAAATTGTCTGCGGGCCAAAGCGGGATTGTAACTTATGCATCATTCTCTCCCAATGAGTGGTATGTTGGTGAATCCCCCGATGCTGGGAATCATACATACACCTACATAAGCAGGGTCGTACCACACGATATCTGAGTGGGTAAGGGCCATAACTATCTCGGACCAACGGGGTGTTTCTATCTCTTCCCAAATAGACGGGCGCCGAGCTAGGCGAGCGATGAACCATGAGTATAGCAAGGAGGTACAGCAGACAATGTGTCCTCCCCCTTCGGCATTCTTCAAGTGGATTGAATGGTACGCGTCAGCTAGCAAGGTGGGAACCAGATTCTTGAGTATGAACAATTTAATTGCATCCATGTCGACAAAATCATCAATTTTTGGGAACCAGAAGATCCCATAAACCAACAAAGCAAAGGTGGCTTCCAAGATAAGGACCTCATTTCTTTCAGCATGGTAACAGACTTTTTCGATCAAGAAATCAGTTGGGAATCCAAGGACTCCTTCCTTGGTGGTTAAGTGTGCTTGGACATCTGCTAGGCTGAGATGAGTAGGATTTGCAATTTCTTGGTGGCTGGGTATGTCTTCCCGTCCAGTGAATATAGGTCGGGCAGTCACATGTATCTTCAAGAAATCAGAATATTCTTCTAGGGTCGGCATCAGCTGGTAATCTGGAAAGGTGAAACAATGGTACAATGGATCGTAGAACTGAACAAGGGTCTCCAACAACCCCTCTTTCATTTTGAGCTCGAGAAAATGGAAAGCTTTTCCATATTCTGTTGCAAAAGTATGACGGTTCTCGATGAGATCTGCTAGTTCTCTTAAGCTTTCAATGTTAGGACTCTGAAAAGTGTACTTCAATGCTTCTCTTTTGAAGTCCATGGTTACAATACCTGTGAAATGAAATTGAGTTTCTTGAAGTGAAAAAAGAAAAGGAATGCAATGCAAGATGAGTAGGACTTCATGGGATCCCAATTATTTATAAACACTACGGTAAAAGAAAAACGTTTTATTAATTTGAAACGGATTACAAGTAATTATTCTTTTAAAAGTCCCAAATAAATAGCTAAATAAAAGCTAATGAAAGCCCTAAGGAAGTTTCGAATTCCACTGCTTTGAGTTGCTCTTCCAGCTGGGTCTTCTCACGGATGAGGTTGTCTACAATCATCTTCCAAATAGTACATTGAGGGTCGGAGAAAAATAAATCTTCTAGAACTTTCCTCTTCTTACAAGGGAGTAGCTCTTCATCCTTTGACTGTAGCTGCTTCTGAAGTTCCTCTTTCTATTTCTGGAGTTCATCATTCTCTGCAACCGCTACTTGATACTTGTTCTTCCATGACTCTGACTCATGTTGCGACTTCCTCAAAGCGACCTCTAACTTTTTAGTTTCGGACATAAAGACATAAGTGGGTTCCCTTCTTGGAGGTATAGGATCTTGACGAGAATAGGGCATCTTCAACTTGATTGCTGTCTCTCTAACCCACTGAAGGTATGGTTCCAAGGACACACAATTAAGTTTCCCAAGACTATCCTTCCCTTTCTTGTGCAAATGCCCCCACGCATCCACAATCTTCTCTTGAAGCTCTTTGTTATCTTTGAAGAAAATGCTCTCCACTTGAACACTCTTAGGTGGTTCCTTCAACGGGTATCCCAATTGTCGACGAGCTAAAATAGGACTATAACTAATCCCTCCATCAAAGCCAAGCAAGGGTATATTAGCAAAATCTCCACAATTATCAATGATCAAAATCCCCTCATATTCACGGCTGTACCAATCAATATCTGAATGAGTCAAAGCCATAATCTTTTCTGACCAACGTCTATCATTAAGGTTCCAAAAAGAAACATACTTAGGCAAGTGCGAAATAAACCACTTGTACAGTAAGGGCACACAACAGGTGAGCATCGCTCCTCCATGAAGGTTTTGGAGATGCACAGAATGATAGGTGTTAGCCAATAAGGTGGGGACTGGGTTTTTCTTCATGAAAATCTTGATGGCATTGAGGTCGACGAAAACTTGGGAACAAAAGCAATCCATAAACAAGTAGAGCAAAGATGGTTTCAAACGGAACCCTATTCCTATAATCATCATAATATCAGGCTTTCTCGATTAAGAAATCTGTAGTCAGACCGAAAGTCCCACCTTTAGTAACCATATTTTCCTTGATATTAGATACTTTTAGGTAGAGGATCTTAGCAATGTCTTGCTCCTTAGGGTCGTCTTCTAAGAAAGGGAAATGAGACTCTTCCAAGATGGGTAGACCAACCAAATAAGAGTATTCTTCTAGGGTAGGTAATAACTGATAATCCGGGAAAGTAAAACAATGATAAATCGGGTCGTAGAATTGTAGCAAGGAAGAAAGGAGATTCCCATTCACCCCACGACTCAACAAAGGTAGTAACTTCCCATATTTGCTCTTGAATCCTTCTTGGTCTTCAATCAAAGCTCCCAACTTCCTTAGGTCACCCAATTTAGGACTCTTAAAATTATATTTTAAAGTATTTCTTCTATTGCAATCCATAGTGTCCTACAATATTTATAAACAAAGGTAAATCCCATGAAGTCCAATGTAGTATGATGCTATATGGATGCAACAAACACAAGTAAGCATATAAGGAGACATATGTAAACAAACAACAAGGTCCTAGGTTTGCAACGAGCATGGAGTAAAAAGTCTACCCATTCCCAAAGGACAAGGACTAGTGGTAGATTATACATGCAGAACAAGGTTCTAAGGAGGTCCCAAAGTCATTAGTCCATCTATCGGATATTATCAATTTCCCGACTAACTCAGTGGTTAATAATATTCTCAAGAGAACTTCTTTTGAGTGTAGCATCGCATAGCACTACTTCGGGACTACTCCCTCATAGTCTTGCACTACGCCCTAATAAAGGCCAGAGTGAGGTTAAAGATAACTACGATCCTCAATATCACAGACTCCAATCAAAATAGTAAAAGTTTTCACGACTACTCGTTCAACCGAACTATTTTAGAAAGGGTCTCAATTGAGCGGTGATTCTCGAGTCAACTCGGTCGGGACTCACTCCCTATAAGCCTCGTCGAATATATCACCATCCTATCTTAAGTTCACTCAAGTCCGGGTGTAGGACTTTGTCTCACCTCTTAAGGATCATCCCAAAAAGCAACAATTAAACAATTATACAAATAAACAGATAATCAAACATAACAAGCAAGTAAAATAAATAAGTTAGGGAAACCCACTGAAGAGTCCCCAGTGAAGTCGCCATTTCTGTCGCGGTGAAATTTGGATACCAAACTATTAATTAGTTTGAATTTTTAATTCATTTGCAACCGAACTTTGATTTTTCCAAAGGAAGGGATAAAGATCGAAATACCCACGAAGCAATGCAAATGCAAGCTAGAGAGTTATAGGTTCGGGGGTTGGTTAAACTTAGGGAAGGTGCTAGCTTCCTAAGTCTCTGTAGTACTCTACAGGAACCTCTTGTTTTAATATTTTTTTATTGCTAAGGTTTATCTGCTTAATGGTTAAAAGACCTAGGGGTTTATTTCTAAGTATACTCGATAAGATATCGCATCTTATGCCTACATATCCTTACGGAAGTGGAATCAGAGTATCTGTAGTTCCCCTAAAGGGTTTGAGGAGTTCTTTGACTGTGGTCAAAGTTCCTACGGGATTAGGGTAGTTGGTTGATTGAGTTTAGGAGAAAAGATGAGTTGTGATTTTAAGAGAGATTTAACCGCCCCAAGTGTTAGGATTGTATTATTGTGGGGTGGAGATTCTATCTCGCTTAAGATGATTAACATCTTTATCTAATGTTTGAATAATTGTATTGAGTTGATTGTGTTTTGTCTAAGTTGTAAAAATAAAAGAAAAGGTCCTTTCTATAGGTAGGATCTATCCTAAAAGATCGACTTGAATGGGATTAAGGATCAAGTGGGAGAATGATGCAAATGTAGATGCATACGCACGATTGTTTAAATCATACGCAGATTCTTCCTTTGGACGGAATGCAGTAATGCGATAAAGGTAAATTGTTGTAAAATAAATTGTGATGATAAAGGGAAGATAAATAAAACAATACATACGCATGAAAGCGCTAAGGTGTGAGTGTGAGCTATGAATGTGAATCGTGAATGTGTGAGGTGTAAGCGTGCGCGATTGAATTACATTACGATGTTGATTGTTTTTAGGCGAGATTGAATTGATTTTTAGTCGGATTGATTTTAAGCGAGATTAAATTAGATTCCTAAGGTTTTAAATAAAAATGTCCTAGTGTACTGAATGATTTTAATTATATTATCCATCTTAACAGTTTAATTAAAAGGTGAAATGATTTATTTATTTATAAATAAAATTAAGGCTATTATGAAAAGTTCATTTACATTATATTGATTATGAAAATAAAAAGGTTGTTTTTATTATTCGTTTCTAAAATACTAAATAGGTTTTACTATTAATTAGATAAATTGACAATTAGGAGTAAATCAATTATGAAAAGTTTTTTAGTGAATAAAATGTTATTGAATTGATTAAAAAGTTAATTCAAATTAATTAGCAAAAAGATTTTTAATGTGAATTGGTAGGATTTAAAAAAAGGTTTTTTAGTTGTTAAGATAAAAAAGCTATAAAGGTTGATTAAATTGAAATAAAAAAAGTAAAATAAAATAACTTATAAAATAAAGTGAGTTAGTTAATGAAGGATGAATTAACTACATAATTAAATTAAAAACTGATTATGATTAATTAAAAAAAGGGGGATTAGTTTATTCTAAAAAGGTTAATTACTAGTTATAATTAACTAAATCAAAATTAATAAATAGGTGGCAGATTAAAGGTAAATGGCAGATTAAAGGTTGATTAGAGTGATTAGGGTGGTTAATTAAGGGTTGCGAATAATCCTGTGAGGTAATCGTGTGAGGGCGCACGGTGGGTGTGCATATGCAGATCGTACGATGGGATCTACTGGGGGAATCGTACAGTGACGTGTGTGGGTGTGCACGGTAGGTGCGCGTGTGAGCAAGCATACAATCATATCATACAAACAGAACAACAAAACCCTGAGAAACCCTAAAGCCACAAAATTTCCTTCGCCCTCCCCAAATCGCTCGGTCTTCTCTCTCCTTTCCCGATCGTCTCCTTTGTTCTCCATCATCTTTCCATAGTTTTTGTTCTTTTTAAACCTGAAACACACAAAACAATCAATAGGTTCGATAGTTTTTGACAAGAATGAAGCTTTACCGAAGGTATGTGACGGCGGCGCTTGAGGTGGTTTCTTTAACTGGAACAAATAAGTTCTCCTTTTGCTCAATCTCTTATGTTTACGAAGTTAGGTTTTTTTTGTGATGATTCTCGATCCTCTTTCTTCATCTCTTAGGTCTCCCTTTTATAAGTCTCAATCTGAAATCCTTTGTGTTAAACCTGATTTAAAAGATCTTGAAGGCTCGATTTGGATTTCTGTTTTGGTGTAGATTTGAAAAACTTTCCTCTTTCGAAAGATTTCGTTTAATGTCTGTTAATGGAAATCCCAATCTATGATATTTGTATCAATTACATTTAATATCATGTCTGTCTAGGTTCAATGTCCTGAAGATTTGGATCTTTTTCCTTTAACCGGTATATTTCTCAACGAATTACTAACTTGGATTTGGCAACTTGACAGGTGTGGATAGCGAAGGATTTGGGCCAGGGGAGATGAACAACCCAGAGTGAATTCAGATAGCTGGTGTAAATGGATTTGGTGGGTCCAAAATTCAATTGTTGGGAACAACTTTGAATACGCAATCCTCTTCACGTGAAATCAAAGCTTGCTAACTCTATTCTTCTTTGTGCTAGGATTATGAATCACGCAGACCAGATGGAGGGGTATTGGGCACTCCTAAGACAACCTTCAGACATGTTTTGTGGGAACTGATCCTTGTGCTGCTGTTGTTTTTCATTCAATTTGAAGGTGATAACTATAACCGTTTTCTCCAATTTCTTTGAATACTTTTCATCATGTAACTGATTTTGCAGAGAACGCATGCTGGCTTTACAATTTCTTGAGTAGGATCATGATTTCTGGAATAAAGTTGTTGAAGTTCAGCTCCTACTGATTAAGATTGGAAAACAAGTCAATGTGCTGCTAAGAGTGTACTTCTTACGACCGGTACCGATCCATCTGCTGAAAATCACGCTCAAACTTCTGTTTCATGATTAGAGTAACTGATTATGTTGTGTCTAAAACTACTGATCCTATATGCAGGCCTCAACATGACAAGTTTTGATTAGAGCGTGTTCACTACCAGAGTTATCTGAATACTCAACTCCATCATTTAATACTGGAAGGGTGTCAAAGTTGCTTTTTTTCTTGACTAATTGCGTGCAAGGGTTCCTTCCGCAGAGGTACATGCTTCTTAAGACACAAATCTTCCTTGGCATGAGAACTTACCTCTTTGGATGAAGCCGAGGATGCAATGTCCTGAATTTGATGGTTATATAGAATTTTATCCTCTTGTAGAAACATTGTGGAATGTTGATGTATTTGATAATGGCTGTGGGTAATTTAATGTTGCCGATTATGTTCTCATATTGACTATTTGTTTTCTGCTTCAGGTTCCAGGTGATATTGACGCACCAGTCGCCCTTATCCAACGACGGAGATCAATTTGGGGAGTTCAAGGTGGAGTTGTATGTCCATACTAAAAGCTAACTAGGATGTTAAATCATCTTCTAGAAATGCAAGTTCTCAAAGGTGTTGGAGATTCAAGGTCGTCACCGTATGCAAGCTGTCAATTTCCTTCCATGGGTCCTTTGAAAATAGTTAAATAGTCAACTGCTGTAGTCATAACATTTAGATCAAGATGTAATCTTAAGTTGCCATGAACGTAGCCTTTAATTTGCAACGATTTACTTGCTTGGTCTGGAGCAAATATGTATGATATTTTGAATGAATAACTTTCATATTAATAGAGTATCCACTTGATTCAACTCAAATTTAATGTTGTGCATTCTTCCTCTTCTACACTAACTTTCTTCATGTAGTTGCATTATCACCAATTTCGAACCCTTATATGTGTATGCCCATGACACTTTGAAATAGAGATTAAGACTTTAATCTTCAAATTGGATTTCTTCTTCCATAACCAAAAGGGCTTCGGAATATAATAGGCCTTGGATTGTAAAGACTCGCTCATAATTTGTAACCCGAGGTCCTTTGGCTCTTTGATAGAATTTGTGTATGAAGTGAGGAAATCAACTCATGGTTCTGGCCTTAAACACATTAAACTGGTGTAGTAACATCCTCATTTGTCTCTTTGAAATCAATGAATATATGCCTAAACTTAATTCAAAGTGGATTCACTTTATGCAAATATCTGATATCATCTTCTTGCGATCTGAGTCCTGAAAGTGGCTAGTACACTCTGATTTTGAGTTGAACCTGTAAAATCCTCTTAAATTAGGCTTGAATTCTTGAATTGTGAGCTTTTGAACCCCAACTGAGCTAGTCACGTCCTTGTGATGTTTAGTTGTAAGAATCTATATCCTGACACTACTGCACTTGATGAGTTGGTTAGCCGCAAAACATAAAATATTAAATTAAAGTCGAATATTAACAGAAAATGCGCAAAAAGAGGTGGGATCTTGCGGTCAAAACTTAGGGTGTGACAGTATTCTTATCCAGAAGGAAATTAATCTGAACCACCTCTCTGAGGTTCAAAATGCTAAGGCAGTTCATCTTAAACTATCAAGATACATAGATTTCAGGTCCTCTTTCGAGGAAGATTTTTACAGAGATCCCAATGGCTGGGGAAAATTGGAGACAGAGAAACATTTCCTTTTCATATTTTTAGAGCTTCACAGAGCTATTCAAGCAGGTTCAGCCAACCTTCGAGTTCAAGACGAATGTCGGAAAGTCATGTTAACCATTCTCTGACCCTTCATCTTTAAACCTTATATCCAGACAAGACGCCATAAACCTTGTAACTAGACAAGACACCATAAACCTTGTATCAAGACAAGACGCTTTCCAACCTTGTATCCAGACAAGACAATTTCCAACCTTGTATCCAGACAAGACATCTTCCAACGTTGACTGTACCTGACCCAAAGCCCAATCCCTATTGGTATTCACAGAAACCAAAAGCCCAATCCATATTGGCAACCACAGAAAATCCAAACCCAATCCCCATTGGCATCTTTTCATGCAAAAGCCCAACCCCTATTGGCAACCACCAGAAGTCCAATATCTATTGGCACCTCAATCCAAAAATCCAATCCCCATTGGTACCGATAAAGATACCACCTTCAAAAAATCAATCACCATCAGGTTTCACCTATCTTTCCCAGCAAAGTCCAATCATACCTGGGGCATCCTTCTTTCCCCAGCAACCCGAGTATGCATCTGCATATAGTCATCATCTTTGCATTACATCCTCAAATGCGTAGCATTTCCATTTCGTATGGAGCATTACGCCATGTTCAAACATATGCATGTGAAGCATAAGCCAGTTTCAGTACCGCGTGTGGGAGCCCGAAATCAACTTTTCAGTCAAATCAGTGATGTATCCTCAGAGAATGCCAAGCCATTCCCCAGCATACTTATCAGTCATTTCAGTTTCTTATTTTCTTTTGGGTCTTAGATCATACATCGATCTTACCCTCGCTCAGGCCTTGTCCATCAACCCTTTGATGACGACATCCCCAAGAAGTTTTCTTCCTGTCAACTCTTTGACGATGAAAAGTTTTTCTTCCCATCAACTCTTTGGCGATTGTCGCTACCGCGAAAATAAGGTGCCGGCAAAACAGAAGAGTCGCCACCTTTCGTTATTTATCCCTCAGAGCGGGAAAGGAAACGATTGGAAAAACCTGACGAAAAAGGGTAAGACAAGGTCGTCACAACCATTGTCTGGGTTCGGGAGTCGTTTACGCAAGGGGAAGGTATTAGCACCCCTCACGTCCGTCGTACTCGACGGGATCCACGCTTGTTGTGTTTACTGGACGGGTTGGTTTTATCTATCTACCTATCAAGGCTGGCTTAAAACAGAAAAGAAACTGACTCGGCAAAGCGTCTCACTTTATGCCTACGTATTCTCATCAGAGAACGAGAAATCAGAGTCAACGTAGTTCGACCTACGACGGGTTATGGGGAAGGTAGCTCGCCAATACATCAGTATTGTGCCTACGTACTCTCAACAGATATGAGAGATCAGAGCTTACGTAGTTCGGGACACTACGCATTATTTCCTGTCTTTTACGGAAGAAGTGTTTTTTATTGTGTTTGCAATTTCAATCACACTAGAGACTATGACCTGAGAGTGAATGCGTCGCATGTCACCCAAAGGGTACCATACTAAACATCCAGACTGTGGAAAAGAAACTCTCCAACAATCTTTTCCCTGATAGCTTAAGGCTCGTAACATACGAAAGAAATCATTCATGATTACTGTATCTTAAGCTGTTTTGAGATGAGAAGGGAACAGGCTCAACTAGGAGGGAGACTATCAAGTCCTACTGTTGTCATGCCAAGGATTCATCCTATGGTTGAGGTTTGAAACAGGGACTCCTAGAAGTTGTCATACATAGGTTTCAACCTAAAGTTCTATCATCAATTCCTTATCAAAGGAAATGAGAGTCCTAAGGGATCATGTCAATGATACACCAAAACAGATAAAGCCTCAGCTTAACAGTAAACAGCATGCAATGCAAGTGAGGGAGGAAATGTGTGTGGGGCATCAGCCTCCACAAGCTCATCTCAACCTCAAGCCAGAATGAATAACAGTAATCATACTGAAAGATAAAACATGCTATCAAGCAAGATACAATAAACTGCAATCATACAGAAGAAATAAAGTCATGCTATCAAGAAAAACAAACCACACGGGCAAGGGAGCTGGGCTCTACCGAATACCTGCAAGCAAAGCCACACAGTAACAGTACAAGCAGAGGGAGCAACTCAACCTCTAGTGCAATCATGCTCCTAGATTCTACCTATTCTAGATATGAACTTATTCTAATGCATCAAGCAAATCAAATAAAACACATCAATACAGAAAAAGAAAAAGAAAAGAAAGCAGATCAACTCCTCTCTCAACTCCAAGCTTCAGCTCTTCCAACAACAACTCAGTCTTCAGACTTCCATCACTCTTGACAAATATCAATTTGCTTCTCCAGGTTTCAACCTTTCAACATAAGTTTCAACTTATCTTCTTCTCTGAGCTTCAGCTCCTTGATCAGTTCCACCTTCAGGCTTCACCATTAACCACAAGTATCAACTTGATCTTATTCAGGATCTCCAAGCTTCAAAGTAAGTATCAACTTATCCTTTGTTCTTCAAGCTTCAGCTTCTCAGAGTAATCTTCAATCACTTAGAAGTATCAACTTCATCCTTCAATCTTTAAGCATCAGCTCTTCATTCAGTCTTTACTGGATCTTCAAGTATCAACTTGCTCTTGTTGTTCTTCAAAGCTTCAGTTGGAACGACAATACTCAAGGAATCATCCTCTTCTACACTCTTCAATGAAGTCTTCATCTTCAAACTCAAGCTCAACATCTCTCAAGATATTCAAACCAGAGGGAATCACTTAACTGGATAAGCTGGGGTGTTAAACTGCTTATTGACCACCAAAGGTGACCTCTAAGGGTTCAACATCAAAAGAATGGTTCCCTCAAAAGTTCTACTTCCTAGGTATAATCACTTATCCCTCCAAAGGAGAGAGGTGTATACCATGGAAGGACTTTGAATCATGGGGAGAAATGGAGGTGAAAGATACCATCCATGTTTGAGAAAGAAGTCAACTAGGTCTAAGCTCTTCTTAATCCCTAACCCTAAAACAACAACAAAGCAAACAAGACTCTCAAGCTCTCAAGCTCCTCAAGCAATCTTCAAGTCTTCTACTATGCTCCTTAATGCAATACCAAGCTCTCCAAGCCCACAAAGCAGAGCAAACAAAAATACAAGCCCACAAGGGCAACACAAACAATCATCAACTACAAAAATCACTTAAAAATAGTATACTACTATATTAACATCTAATATAATTTCTAAGGGATCCTACATACCTACCCTTAATACCCTATATGTCCCAATGCTCAACTTGACCTAGCAACCCAAAATTCTAAGATTATTGTGGACCTATGTTAAGGATTGACCTAATTCTACACAACCTAAAGTCATCTAAGCAAAACTAATCAAAGATTCATCAAAAAATTATGGAATAAATCCAGAGGGGAGCTAAAGTTCTAATCTAACTATCCTAAAAAGAATGGCCTAAAAATATGAAGGGAACTAGCTAAACAAAATTCTACAAATCTATGCATCAACATAAAAGAATTAAAAAGCTATTAAAAGAGAAAATACACAAAAAATATTAAAAATGCATGAAATGCAAATATTTTGATTTTATAATTTTCTAGACATGAACATAAAATGGGAGAAAAAATCCCCATGCAAAAATCATTAATTTCCTATTTATTATGATTTTTCAAAGATTAATGAAAAATGGAGAAAAAGAAATTAAAATAAGAAAACATTGGTGCGAATAGCAAGTATATTCAGTTCAAAATGCAGATGGGCTCAAAATGGGGGGTTCAGAAAGCAATGCGCGCCAGGCCCAATAAACCAGAACATCATTTCAGAAATTATAAAGAAAATGAAAAAGCAACGGTGTGAAAAGTAACAAAATATAGTACAAAAACCAATGGGCCACGAATTGGGGGTGTGGATATCAATCCATCCCAATCCCCCTTTTAATGAAACGATGCGTTTCGTGGTCTTCAGATTTTCCCTCTTCAAACAAGATTGAATCTCAGCCCTTGGATCTTGGTCTTAGTCAAGGGTCAGCTTATGATCTAACGACCATCTCCTCATCTTCTTCCTCCAGCTAGGGTTCTAACTGAAACATCCATGGAAGCAGAGCTTCAAGCTCCATCTTCATCAAACTCGAACCTCATCAATTCTCCATGAAAAATTGAAATTCAAAACCCTAACATGTCCAGAATTTCACCCTGAATCTAACCATGGCCTTGAAATCAATTGAAACATCCTAAATCTCCAAACCCGATCCAAGATCAAAGAGATGCTCAAACATCAACTTCAACAATTCTTGCAATTAATTACTTCAGATTGATCACCAACTCACACTGATTGATTCTTGATATCTAATTCATGCTATAGCTCACCATAACTCGAGTTCTTGGTCCAAACAAAAATGGTAACACCAACTGAAACTTCACCAATTGCTCTCAAACTCTTCAGAATCCATCTCCTATTGGTCTCTAACCGTTCTAGCCTAACAATTCTTGCTAATTATGCCTAAATCATGGTGTAGAGGAAAAGTTACTAACCTGTTGAATCTTGATTAACATATGGTGTAAACCTTCACTGCAAGCCTTCAAACTCTTCAGAATCGATCCTTGAATGATGATCTTGCTACTGTTTGCAAAAGTTTTGATGGAGAATGCTTGAATCTCAGAATTCGATGGTGACTTGCAATCTTGAAAATCCAAATGCCAACTCTTCAAATCTCCATGGTTTTGCTCTCAAATTGGTCTGCACAGCTTCAATATGATCAGAGGAATGTGTTTAGATTGAAAGAATGAATGGAATTGAATCAGAATGTGAATTTTGATTTCAACTTGCAATGGAAGCAAGTGAAATGGCTATCTCTCTCTTCTCTCAAATCTCACACCAACCTTGCATCTAAGCAAGTTCTATACATTATATAGAGTGGTTTAGAATCATCTAGAACCATCTGGAACCATCCAATGAGAAATTGGAATTCTCATGTCATGAGTTTATGGTTTCAACTCATCTCATGCCTCACCTCATGACATAGTCCTTGCAGCAACCAGTTCTGACTTGAAATTATCCTTATATGAGATATAGGATGTGTTGAGATGCATAGCTAGCTTGTTCATTACCTTTCCTTATGTTTTGCATTTGAACCTTAAGATGCAAGCAACCAATTTCTAAAGCAGCCCCATGATCTAGGCCTCAATTCAAAAAAGTGGCTGAACCATTGTTTTTAGAATGTCTTTTAGAGTCAAAATGACCTATTATATGCCATGGTTTGGATGTGTAACTTGGAATTTCCAATTTCCAACTTCAACTTATTTAACTTATGCCTCCATTTTAGGTCATTTTTATCACTTTTTGCTACAAGCCTTTTCAACATCTCATGACCTCCTTACTAGCCTTAAAACAAAATTCTAAGCAAGTTTTATGTTGAAGATTTTTCCATTTGAAGCTTGGAAATGGGAGATATGGCCTTATGCTTGAAATGACCTGTAATATCCAAATGACCAAAATGCCCTTGACTTGTCAAAGCCATAAGTTGAGTTCTACAAATCCTATCAAGGACTTATAGTACTCTCTAGAAAGCTAAGAAGATGAGGAACAACATTCATGTTGACCAAGAGTTCATAGGAATCATCCTTCTTGGGAAAAAGTTGGATGCAAGTTGGGTGACTTTCAAGGACCCAGATTCACATACCTCAGATGGCCTGTAACTTGTCAAAATCATAACTTGAGCTCTACAAATCCTATCAAGGACTTCTAGCACTCAAATTAAAGCTAAGAGCAAGCTCTACAACATTCATGTTGGGGGTAAGATGATATGACAAACACATCTTGAGCTACACTGCCTTGAAGATAGGGATCAAACTAGGGGATTTTACACTGTCAAGCCTTAGAAACCCTAGCTTAAAACTTCTCAAACTCCTCAATCATGATGAGTTGGTCTAGGAATCATCCTTATAGCATCTCAATGCATCAATCCCTGATCACAAGGATCTTGGATTAGGTCTCAATCCTCTCCAAATCATCAGTTGACCTAGGGTTGACCCAGTCAAACCCTAATTACCCCACTCATGGATGAGTCTTCTTAAACTTGTGCAATGACCTCTCTAGGCCTCATGATGGTTTTCAAGACATATCATAAGCTCTCTCAAAGCTTCAAGTCCATCCTCATAGCCTCAGAATCATCTGAGGAGCCCCCCACAACTGTCAAGTTATGAGGCACACAACCTTGGTTTCAACCAATCTCTCTGAGGATCTCTTAACTTCTCTGACAAGGATATCAACCCTTAATCATCTGAATAGCTTTCTTGGCTAGCCTCAAAGTCTCATATAAATCTTGCTGGGTAGTCATACCTCTTGATCTACTGCACACATATCAATGGGATGCAGATGATAATGCTAGTGAACACAAGCTAGGTAGCAAAATGTTGGTCAAATTTTGGGTTGCAACAGCTGCCCCTATTCAAACGGCTTGAACCTGACTGGGTGAGCAGCGAACGGCTCTTAGCCAATCAAGGTGTGAGACAGTTGAATACCGATAAACCCGGAAATTTTCCGACTGCACAAGTATGCGGTACTCTGATGGGAACAAATCTTCGAGAACTGAAATAATAGCTGCACGACAACTAGCTGGAGAATTGGTCACACGGTAACCGGTAATACATGGTCGATCATGCCATCAGGCATCAAGATTCTTCGGGACTCATTAGGTCAACAATCATGTTGATCATGCCATCAGGCATTCAGAGAAAACTGTCGGGCATCAGCCGGACTTCATCAGGTCAACAATCATGCTGATCATGCCATCAGGCATTCAAAGAAAACTGTCGGGCATCAGCCGGACTTCATCAGCAAGTCGGGAATGGAATTCTTGGTCAATCATGAACCAATTGGGAATATCCAAACCTCTGCCATCAGGCACTCCGCATCAGCTGAGAGAACTGCTTCGGTAACACGGTCGGACTTCAATCATGAAGTCTTCAGGGGAAGTTTCAACTTCGCTGCTCAGAAACCTGATGGGGATGACGCATCTCTGCTGGGGGATTCTGGAGAACTATCAAGTAACTCCGCTTCGGGGATCCAAAAATCATTCTGGACGAATCAACTCTGCTGAGGACTTCAAGAATCATCTTGGACAAATAACTCCGCCGGGGACTTCAAGAATCATCTTAAACCGATAACCATGCTGGAGCTTTCAGGAATCATCCTGAGCAAACACTCTGCCGGGGACTCTAAGTATCAACTTGAGCAACCACTCTGGCGACTGTACTGGGATCATAAGAATCATCTTAAGCAAACGACCCTGCTGGGGAATTCAAGAATCATCTTGAACCGAAGACTTTGCTGGGGGCTTCAAGAATCATCTTGAGCAAGCGACTTCATTGGGGAGAATGTCAGGAATCATCCTGAGCAATCAATTCTGCGGTGGAACACCTGCAAAACAAGAACGGTAACAACCTAGATCATGTTTATTATGCATATGCTTCGGCAATGGCGCAATGCTCCACACGGTGGAAATGCTATGCGTTTATGATAAATGCTATGCAGTCATGCAAAATGAGGCGATCCCGTTAGCAAAATAAATGCTAAAGGGGAATCCTCCTGTCGAGGAGAAAGAACTACTCAGATAGAGGAATCATCATGCTGAGGAAAGCAAGGTCACGCCAATCTCAATTGGACTCTGCAGGGGACACAACTTCAGTTGACTGCTGCGGGGGAACGAAGTTCTACGGGAACCTGGACCTGCTGATGGAAAGCGATATCAATCGCGGGAACAAAATGCATGGCCTTCACGGCTACTTCCCTGGGAATAACGACTCTGGTGGGGAAACACAACATCAGCTATTCAACACGCTACTGGGGAAAACCAATCGTGGCTTGAGCAGCTTCCAAGGACTCGGCTCTCTTGGGGGTCTGCAAACTCGGTTGAGGAAGGAGAAGTCATTCTGCTTGCCGGGGAGAGTACGACTCTGTGGGGAATCTCAATTCCGCTGGGGAAGAAGGATTCATCCGACTTCGGGGGAGAGTACGACTCTGGTGGGGAATCTCAATTCCGCTGGAGACTTCAGTCTTGCACCATCAGTTGCTGCACACTTCAGTGAACGAATAGTTTCCTACGAGACCTGCACTTGTGACCCGGTGCTGGGGGATGAACACACGCTTCGGCGCCTGACTCAGCTGAGGAGATGACGTTCCTTCAGGATGCATCTGATTGGGGGAGAGAATCTTCTCTGCCTGGGGAGACATATCAATGCTCACGATCTCAGGTTCAGACTCTGCGGGGAGGGGTTGCTGAACTTTGCTAGAGAAGGAGGAATCATCCTGCTTCAGGGATGCGCACGACGCACTGTCTGGAATATGCTACACCTGTAACAACACAAACAAACAGACAAGATACCCTTCCCAAAGGGACCTATCAAGGTTATCATCTTGTGAGAATGTTCAAGTAATTCATTGTTTCGACAATCAGTGGCCTAGGCCAGTAAGTTTATGTATGCGCATTTTATCAAAAACATCGGCGTTCTTTTTCGCAAACAAAACAGATAAATGCTAAACAGGCAAACAGAATTGCTGAATAGTATGCATTGTATTGATAACGAACCCCTGAATGGGTAAAAATGTTTTACAACAGATGCAAGCTCCTGGAATGAGGAAGCCGCACAAATAAAACATAAATATACATCAGTATATACAAATGTCGGCAACGAGGCGTAGACGAACACCATGAGTTGATCCCTCTATGACCCACTCGACTTCGATACTTCTCCGACGCTTCAGCTTCAGAAGAGATTGATTCAGATGAACGACCCTCAGGTCTTCCAAACCACTAAACAATGAAAGTCCACACGCGGAACGCAGTCATTTGCTTTTTCAAATCCCTAACTTTTGCGTGAACCGCCCTTTGCAGGTTTTCAGTTCACCGGGATACCCTTTTTTGCCAAAGTCGCCCATCCGGGTTTTCGACCTTGCGGGTGTACATTTTTCAATTTATATCCCTAATTTTTGCCCGAACCTTTTTCCTTTTTTATGGTTCGCCGGGATGCCCCTTTTTGCCTGGACTCTCTTTTTTCTGTCCAGCGGGTCGCTTTCAAGCAAAGTATTTTTTAACTGCGTCCGCGTTCACCGGGGATGCAAAATCTTCACCATCCATCGTGGATAACAACAAAGCTCCTCCCGAGAAGACCTTGCTGACGACGTACGAACCTTCGTAATTCGGAGTCCACTTGCCCCGGTGATCGGAGTGTGGAGGAAGAATCTTCTTCAGGACGAGATCACCCGTCTGAAAGCTTCTAGGACGCACCTTCTTGTCATAAGCTTTCTTCATTTGGCTTTGGTACAGATGACCAAACGCAATCGATGCTAACCTCTTCTCGTCCATCAGGTTGAGTTGGTTCAGGCGGTTCGTAATCCATTCTGCCTCGTTGAGTTTCACATCAGCCAAAACTCGCAAAGAAGGGATCTCCACTTCTAACGGTAGGACTGCTTCCATACCGTACACCAAGGAGAAAGGAGTTGCCCCGGTCGACGTACGTACCGTCGTACGATAACCGTGCAATATAAATGGCAACATTTCGTGCCAATCCTTGTAGGTCACAACCATCTTCTGAACAATCTTCTTTATGTTCTTATTGGCCGCTTCAACGGCGCCATTCATCTTCGGCCGGTAAGGAGATGAGTTGTGGTGTTCAATCTTGAAACTCTGGCACAACTCCTTCATCATCTTGTTATTTAGATTCGAACCATTATCAGTAATGATCCGCTCGGGAATTCCATAACGACAGATGATGTCCCTCTTTATGAATTTAGCCACCACCTGCTTGGTCACATTAGCATACGAGGCTGCCTCCACCCACTTGGTGAAGTAGTCGATGGCTACTAGAATGAAGCGATGACCGTTAGATGCAGTGGGCTCGATCTTTCCTATCATGTCGATGCCCCACATGGAGAACGGCCACGGGGAGGACATGACATTTAACGGGCACGGCGGCACATGAACTTTATCAGCATAAATCTGGCATTTATGACATCTCTTCGCGAATTTAAAGCAATCCGATTCCATCATCAGCCAGTAGTATCCTGCTCTCAGGATCTTTCTCGTCATAGCATGCCCGCCGGCGTGCGTACCAAATGTGCCTTCATTGACTTCTTCCATGAGCATACTCGCCTCTTTCTCATCTACACATCTGAGTAGCACGAGATCGTGGTTTCTTTTATACAACACTCCATCAGGATTGAGATAAAAATTTCCAGACAGCCTCCTCAGAGTCTTCTTATCCTGGGTTGACGCTCCCTCAGGATATTCCTTAGTCATGTGGAAAGTCTGGATGTCATGGAACCATGGCTTGCCGTCGGCGGCTTCCTCGATTGCAAAGACAAATGCAGGTCTATCAAGACGAGAAAGGACAATTCTTGGAGCCTCATTCCAAAAATTAACTTTATACATTGAAGCCAACGTGGCTAAGGCATCAGCCATCTAATTTTCTGCCCTAGGCATATGATGGAGTTCCACTCGATCAAAGAACGGAAGTAGCCTTCTGGCATAATTCATGTACGACACCAAATTCGATTGACGAGTCTCCCACTCCCCTTTAATTTGGTTGATCACAAGCGCCGAGTCACCACATACGTCTAGGTTCTTGATTCTCAAATCAATTGCTTCTTCTAGACCCATGATGCATGCTTCGTACTCCGCCTCGTTATTGGTGACTGGAAACGTCAGTCTCGCAGTGAACGGGATGTGGGATCCGTGGGGAGTCGTGATGACCGCCCCAATGCCACTTCCGTAAGAATTAACCGCCCCGTCGAATATCAATTTCCACTGGGATTTCCTATCTGGCTCCTCGTCGGGCAACGACTCATCGCAATCCTTCGCTTTGAGAAACATGATATCCTCATCAGGGAATTCAAATTTCATCGGCTGGTAATCCTCGATCGGCTGTTCGGCAAGGTAATCAGACAATACGCTTCCCTTGATGGCCTTCTGGGACACGTACTGAATATCATATTCTGTCAACACCATTTGCCATCTGGCAATCCTGCCCGAAAGAGCCTGCTTTTCGAAGACGTACTTGATTGGATCCATCTTCGAAATTAGCATGGTGGTGTGATTGAGCATGTACTGTCGTAAACGTTTGGCAGCCCAGGCTAGTGCACAACACGTCTTCTCCAGCATCGAGTAGCGAGATTCACAGTCAGTGAACTTTTTACTCAAGTAGTAAATGGCATGCTCCTTTCCGCCCGTCTCGTCATGCTGACTGAGAACACACCCCATACTATTCTCAAGAACTGTCAAGTACATGATTAGAGGCCGTCCAGCCACTGGGGGTATCAAGATTGGAGGTTCCTGAAGATACTGCTTTATCTTGTCGAATGCCTTCTGGCAATCCTCATTCCAAGTAATCGCCTGATCTTTCTTTAAAAGCTTGAACATCGGTTCACACGTGGCCGTGAGCTGAGAGATAAACCTTGCAATGTAGTTTATCCGGCCCAAGAAACCACGAACTTCTTTTTTTGTTTTTGGCACTGGCATTTCTTGTATGGCTTTAATCTTCGCAGGATCAACCTCGATGCCTCGTTCGCTCACGATAAACCCCAGTAACTTTCCGGACCATACTCCGAAAGTACATTTGTTAGGATTCAACCTCAACCTGAACTTCCTAAGCCTCTCAAAAATCTTCAGCAAATTGACCAGATGTCCCTCCTCCGTTTGGGACTTCGCAATCATGTCATCAACATAGACTTCAATCTCATGATGAATCATGTCATGAAACAAAGTAACCATTGCTCGCTGGTAAGTGGCCCCTGCGTTCTTCATACCGAAAGGCATTACCTTATAGCAAAATGTTCCCCAGGGGGTGATAAACGTCGTTTTCTCCATGTCCTCCGGCGCCATCTTGATCTGGTTGTAACCGGAGAAACCATCCATGAACGAAAACACGGAGAACTGGGCTGTGTTGTCGACCAACACATCGATATGAGGCAGCGGGAAATCATCTTTAGGGATCGCCCTATTCAAATCCCGATAATCGACGCACATGCGTACCTTACCGTCCTTCTTCGGTACAGGCACTATGTTGGCGACCCACGGAGGGTAAGTGGTGACCGCTAAAAAGCCAGCATCAAGCTGTTTCTGCACTTCTTCTTTGATCTTAACTGCCATATCTGGTCTCGTCCTCCTAAGCTTCTGCTTAACGGGAGGGCAATATTCTCGCAGCGGCAAGTGGTGGACCACGATGTCCGTATCGAGTCCGGGCATATCTTCGTATGACCAAGCAAAGACGTCACTATACTCTCTTAGCATCTCGACCAATCTCTACTTGACATCACTCTGCAGTGCGGCCCCTATCCTGATGTTTCTGACGAGCTCTTCGGACCCCAGATTCACGATCTCGATCTCCTCTTCATGAGGCAGAATAACTTTCTCCTCTTGTTTCAACAAGCGGGCCAACTCTTCAGGAAGGTCTTCGTCTTCATCAATCTCTTCTTCGGCTTGATAGATCGGGCAATCGAAGTCGAAGTGAGCCGTAGAAGGTCCAGAGTCGATGTCATCTGTTATGTGGATCCTGCAATAACAAGGGTTAAGTTTAAAACAAGGATGTGCAGGCTAGCACAAACCCCATTGCCATTTTACTGTTTTTCAAAACAAATATAAAACAGGAATAACAGAGATCACAATATTTGAATACGAAGAAAACGCCTTTGATTTATTAACAAAATGCATGTACATAATCCAACAAGGCCCTGACAATAAAACCGCTATGCCCCGAGTAGGACATAGGGTTGTACAATGATTGGAAAAAGTAAATCATTACTCTTCGCTTGTCATCTGGACGATATCCTTGACGGACCAATTATTGAGGCCCTCGCCTGGCTTGCTTGGCTGGATCCAAGAGTCGAGGTCACAGTCGCTATCCCCGCTGTCTTCAGACACCGCGTTGATGCTTTCGAAGATCATTCCTCCACTGGTAAACTGGGTCGGCCCTTTACCTCGAGACGCGCCACTAGAAGAAGAAGAAGCTTCAGCTCCAGGAGAATATCCCAACCCAAACTTGTCCTGCTTGTTGGGTATCTCCAAAATTCGCCCCCAGCCTGGGGTAGATCCGGCTTGGACAATGGCCCGAGCTTCCTTGAACGAGGAGAGAGTCATCTCTTGCTTTTCTGTGACTACCGGAGCTACGTCCTTCACTTTGACAGCTTCGAACGCTTGGCATAGAGTCTCATGGATTTCGCCATCCATCTCTACATACTTGAAGGACGACAAATGGCTCACCATTATGTCTTCCTCGCCACATACGGTTACGATGCTTCCTCCGACAGCATATTTGAGCTTTTGGTGCAAAGTGGAGGTCACGGCACCAGCAGCATAGATCCACGGCCGGCCCAAGAGACAACTGTAGGCAGGCATGATGTCCATAATATAAAAGACCGCGTCGAACGTTTCCGGACCGACTTGGATCGGCAGGGTCACCTCCCCGAAAACGTGGCGTTTAGTTCCATCGAACGCTTTCACAACCAGATCACTGGGTGTGCAGATCACTCCACAAGTATCTAACTTCATTAATGCCTTCTTCGGAAGAACATTAAGTGACGAACCCGTGTCCACCAACACGTGCGACATAATCGTGCCCCTACACTCTATCGAGATGTACAGGGCGCTATTGTGGTTCCTCCCTTTCGGTGTCAGCTCTAGGTCTGTGAAACCTAGCCCATTTCCGGCATTAACATGGGTTACCACCTCTTCTAGCTGATTTACCGATATTTCTTGCGGTACATATGTGGCGTTCAACACCTTCAGCAGCGCGTTGCGGTGTGCTTCAGAACACAGCAATATGTTTAGAATGGAAATCTTCGAGGGCGTCTAATGGAGATGATCTACAATCTTGTAGTCACTCTTTTTAATCAACCGCATAAACTCCTCGGCATCTTTAACAAGCAAGTCTTTTTCTACCCCACACGGGGCCTCTTCAACGACTTTACTTTTCCCTTTATCAGCCGCATCAGCTATAACCGCTTTATTTGCCACGACCTCTGGTGGTGCAAACACTCTTCCGCTGCGAGTAATACCACTGATTCCCGCAAGGTTCTCCACAGTCGACCCATACGGTTCCAACTCCAACCTCTGTCCGTTGCAGTAGACTTCAGCCCCATAATGCCACGGAACAGCGTTAGTACTCTCGAAGGGTATCGGCCCAGCTTTGGTAATAGTAATTGTGGGCGGTCTGGGCGCAGAAATAGTTATCGGCCGACGAGGGATGGTGATGGTGGCGACTTCATCGGCCTGCTTCAGCACTACCTCCCCTGATCCACTTTCAGCCCTCCGGCTAGACTGCAGAATCCCTTCAGTCATCAGACTTTGAATTCCTTCTACCAACTGCTCACATCCATCAGAACGTGTGGCGCAGTCCATACATAGCTCTCCGCAACCTGGAAAGAACCCTCTTTTCAGCAACTTAGCTTTAACGAAGCTAAGCGGCGTCTTCAGATCTCTGACATCAGTCAACAAGTCCGAACTCTCGTCTTCGATAATGGCGTTCACTCCACCTCCCCTATGATTCGACATAGGATTCTTCGTGACATTGGGCACATTATCGGAGAAGTTGATGATCTTGGCATCCACCATGTCCTGCACCTTATGCTTGAAGGCTTTGCATTTCTCGATTGTGTGGCCTGACGCCCCTGAGTCGAACTCACAAGTGGAATTTGCGTCGTACCCTGGCGGAGGTGCCCCTGTCAAGGGAGCCATCGTCCTCTTCTGGATCAACTGTAGCTGAAGCAAAGTCTGTAAGAGTTGCGCATATGACATGGGCGGTGCCTCGAAGTGACGGTTTGCCAAAGATGTACGATTCTGATACTTCCTGTATCCCTGTTGATTCGGTTGCTGCTGCTGCTGCTGCGGAGCTGCCGGGATATTTATACTGGCCACCTGCTGGTGAGGACCTTTACCCTTCCTTCGAGCGTTGGTCACAGCGCTCGCCTCTCCTTCTCGTCTTTTGCCAGCATAAGGTTTCTTTCCGCCTCCTCCAGCTGAGGATGACTCACCTTGAATTTTCCCGATCTTGATCCCATTCTCGACGTGCTCACCCATGATAATGAGATCTGAGAATTTCCCAGACATACCGCTGACTAACTTTTCATAGTAAACCCCTGGGAGGGTGGCTACAAACATTTGCACGAGCTCTCGTTCAACCATCGGCGGCTGAACTCTGGCTGCCAACTCACGCCACCGTTGGGCGTATTCCTTAAACCCTTCATTGTTCCTCTGCGACAGGTTCTGCAGCTGAACTCGGTCCGGGGCCAAGTCGCTATTGTACTGGTAGTGGTGCACAAATGCTTCAGCAAGATCCTTCCATGTGCGCGCACTAGTGGGCTCCAGGCCCATGTACCACTCAAGGGATGGCCCGGAAAGACTGTCTTGGAAGAAGTGCATCAGCAACTTCTCGTCTTCGGAATGAGCAGACATCTTCCTGTAGTACGATCTCAGGTGGACACGAGGGCAAGTGGTGCCCTTATATTTTTCAAAGTCAGGTACCTTGAACTTAGGAGGCACCTTGAAATCAGCAATTAATCCCAGCTTGGACATATCAACGCCAAAGTATTCTGATTCTCGATATCTCTCATTTTATCTTCGAGTGCCTTGAATCTGAGCCGCGCTTCAGCATTCAGCTCCCCTTCAGCACCTCTCTGAGAGAACACATCATCCTGACGATCCTCTAGCCATGGCTGAGGCACAAACAGATTCCCGACGCCTGCATTGCCGTTGCCCGGCCCGATATTGACATTAGCTCCCAGACTCCCATTACCGACGCCCGTCGTATTGAGTCCGATGTTGGCCATTACATTGCCATTAGCACTGCCGTTTCCCCCGGTCACGGGGACACCATTCTGCGGAGTTTCAACTGGTGGAGGAGTAGGCACGGTCCCACCGTGGAGTACGCCGTTGCTATCAACCCTGGAGATCAAAGGCTGAACCAAAGTTCTGAGCTGATCCTGGCCATTGGCGACCGCTTGCATGAGCTCCATGAAGCGATCCATCCTTTCGCGGAGTTCCTGAACATCAGTTTGCACTTGCTCCATGATCCTGGTCTGATTAGCTCTAGTCGGATAGCGGTGAATAGGTCTCTGATCAATCCTGAAACCACCGGAAGCAACCTGAAACAACCTGAAAAACCCTGCGACAACCTGTAAAACACAAAAGGGTTAGGGAAAACGACAAAATGCTCGTCATGCATATGCTTCATGCAAATGCATGCGTGTGTCTGTGCGTTAGGGAGATTCCCCCCGATCCTAGTGCCTGAGTGCCAGTGCTGAAAATAATAAGAAGAAGTCCGAGTCCAATCATGGAAATAACAATCTCATATATAAAGAAAGCCCATCAAGGCAGTACATAGCATCAGCGAGTACAAGATGAATCAACAGCGTGACCTCAGCCAACAAACCTGGTGATGGTCAGCATACAACAATGATCAAAACAAAAGGAATACGAATAGTCAAGTACGGCCACGGGCGCGATACTCTTCCAACAACTCCTTCGTTTCCGGATGATCAGGCAGAGTGAGCAACCCCTCGACGAGTAATTCCCTCTTCACAATGGTATACTGAAGACCTTCGACCGAACCTTCCCATGCTCCTTCGCCGAAGCAATCTTCTAACTTCCGCTTCTTGGACTCAAACGTCAGCTTGCGCTCCTTCAGGTTAGCGAGATCTTTGTTGAGCTGGCCTTCGGCGGCGTATCTGCGGGCGGTTTCCTCATCAAACCTCTTCTCACTGTCCTTCACCTGGGCTTCCAGCTTGGAGATCTGCAGCATCAGCTTATCCTCCCGCTCTTTCCTGGTGGCCAGGGAAGCCTTCCAGTGCTGGTTGAACTTGGATATCCTCTGATATGCCTCGTCCAAGTGCTGCTTCTTCGTAGCCAGTACGTCGTTGACAGCTTTGAAGTCTTGACCCATGTGCTCACGCTCGGCTATCTGCTTAGTCAGGTCTGTCCCCAGCCGGTTCACCAGCTCTGTCTGCCTTTTGAAGGAATGAACGGCTTCGTTCCTCTCGCTTCGGAGCTGAGCCAATTCTTTCTCCCGTTCCTCATTCGCCCGCTTCAATTCATCTCGCTCAGCCAACACCTGATTATGCTGCTGAATGGGCACAGTAGTAGGCTCTTCAATCATTGGAGGGCTTTCTGGCTTGGCACGAGGAAACAGTATCCCTATAGCATCGGCCCTGGCTCTGACCCAAGTCACGTACGGAGGGTAGGCTTGATTGTTTCTTTTTCCCAGCAATGGCTTTCCTCGCTTATTGATACCATTCCAGGCACGCTGAAGCTTGGATAACAGATCCCCCTCTAGAAGACCAGTGAGGTACAGAGATTCCTGCACCTCTTCATCCTTCGGCGGAGTTCTCAAAGCATACGCGAACTGTCGAACCAGCAACGATGGATTGCAGTTTATACAGCCCTTCCTGCCTATTAAAGGCACGTTTGGAAACCCGCTGCAACTAAAGATCACCTCAGTACCCAACCTATCTCTGTCGAACCAGTCAATATCCTCTGCAGATAAACTCATCAGACGCTCGGACCACTCAGCTGTGGTTGCAGACGAGACAAAAGGACCCCTCTTGGGCAGATGACTATCAAGCCATTCGTAAAGCAAAGGTACACAGCACGAGACATTCTTACCCCTCCTGTTCTCGTTTTTGTAGTGGATAGAATGGTAGACATCTCCTATCAAGGTAGGGACTGGATTCCCTGAAGCAAAGATGTGAAACGCATCAAAGTCTACAAAATCGGGCATATTGGGGAACATAATGATGCCATATATGCACAGAGGAAAGATGGCGTTGAATGCGACCCAACATCCGTCCTTGGCGCACTGCTGGGCCTTTCCTACTAGAAACTGCAAGGAGAACCCGGGAACCTTGTTCCAACTAGTCAATACTAACTCGGAGGCATCCAGATGAAGTGAATGAGCTAAACCAGCCAGATCAGGCTCAACATCCATGTGAACAAAAGGCATCTGCCTCTTGATAGGTACACCTAGCAAATCAGCATACTCTTCCAGCGTGGGTGCGAGAACAAAATCCTGGAAAGTGAAACATCTCAACGGAGGGTCGTAGAACTGCAGCAGAGCGTGCAACCCATTCAACTCGAACACAGAAGGTTTACGAACCAAACTGAGCAACTTGCCGTAAGATTTTCTGAACTCATCCCTTACAGAATCATCTGCTAAAGCTATCAAACCCGTCAACTTAACCACATCGGTGGCAGGGAACTTGTAAGCCACGGTCTTCCTCAGAGAGCCCATAACAATACAATAGGAGGCAAGAAATCCTGGATCGGGGAAAACGGTACCTGTAACACAGACACACGTTAATGAAATGCAAATGAGTATGCAAACTAATGCGAAATGCAATCATGCAATAGGAGACCAAGGCAACTGCTGTGGAGATTTTGTATCAACAAAACCATAATCTTGCTCTATCAAGAACAACCACTGCATCTGATAAGGAGAAAACCCTGGTGTCGGACCACAAATCTGCTCCGTCAAGAACAACCACCTGATAGGGCCATATACACAAGATCATAATTCTGCTCTATCAAGAACAATCATCTGATAATAAAGACCTCTGATATAAGACCCAGAAATCTGCTTTGTCAAGAACAAACATACATCTGCTGATGAGATCTTCAGACCCTAATCAAAAATCTGCTCTATCAAGAACAAACATACATCTGTCGATAAGATCCTCTGATCCAACAAAACTGATTCGCTGTCAAGAAAACCAGGTGGTCTGAAGGTCAAAGTTTCCTGCAATGAACCCAACCCTGCTCATAGGTATGGACCTAAACTGACTCAAGTTCGGCATCCTATGCGTTCATCAGCGTTACAGACATTCAAGAGGGGTGATACGATACCCAAAAGGTGTGGCATCACCAGCTCATGAAGCGGCCTCACTCGGCTGAATCACAAATGATCGGTCCCCAGAGTCGACAATCCACCAAACCAGCAACCGTCTCAACCCAAAGGGTTGAAAGAGAAGCCAACCGGGAGAACCTCGTCTGAGCGTGGATTTCATGAGACACTAGTTCCTGCAAAGCAAGCACGCGCCCACTAATTTCCACAACTAATGCTATGGTGCACTCAAGCCTGGGTTTGGCTTCTCACTCATCAGAATGCCCCTCCCACAACAGCACAGATAATCATATCATACTGAAAATAAAGTGCGGGGAGTAAAATGCGAGAAATAAAATGTGATAAATAACCACAACCCAACAAGTAATCATACAAGCGCTAGGATTGACCCGCATAGGGGAACCGGAGAACCAGAGACTCTGGGTTTGATCCCCAGCAGAGTCGCCAGCTGTCGCTACCGCGAAAATAAGGTGCCGGCAAAACAGAAGAGTCGCCACCTTTCGTTATTTATCCCTCAGAGCGGGAAAGGAAACGATCGGAAAAACCTGACGAAAAAGGGTAAGACAAGGTCGCCGCAACCATTGTCTGGGTTCGGGAGTCGGTTACGCAAGGGGAAGGTATTAGCACCCCTCACGTCCTTCGTACTCGACGGGATCCACGCTTGTTGTGTTTACTGGACGGGTTGGTTTTATCTATCTACCTATCAAGGCTGGCTTAAAACAGAAAAGAAACTGACTCGGCAAAGCGTCGCACTTTATGCCTACGTATTCTCATCAGAGAACGAGAAATCAGAGTCAACGTAGTTCGACCTACGACGGGTTATGGGGAAGGTAGCTCGCCAATACATCAATATTGTGCCTACGTACTCTCAACAGGTATAAGAGATCAGAGCTTACATAGTTCGGGACACTACGCATTATTTCCTGTCTTTTACGGAAGAAGTGTTTTTTATTGTGTTTGCAATTTCAATCACACTAGAGACTATGACCTGAGAGTGAACGCGTCGCATGTCACCCAAAGGGTACCATACTAAACATCCAGACTGTGGAAAAGAAACTCTCCCACAATCTTTTCCCTGATAGCTTAAGGCTCGTAACGTACGAAAGAAATCATCCATGATTACTGTATCTTAAGCTGTTTTGAGATGAGAAGGGAACAGGCTCAACTAGGAGGGATACTATCAAGTCCTACTGTTGTCATGCCAAGGATTCATCCTATGGTTGAGGTTTGAAACAGGGACTCCTAGAAGTTGTCATGCATAGGTTTCAACCTAAAGTTCTATCATCAATTCCTTATCAAAGGAAATGAGAGTCCTAAAGGATCATGTCAATGATACACCGAAACAGATAAAGCCTCAGCTTAACAGTAAACAGCATGCAATGCAAGTGAGGGAGGAAATGTGTGTGGGGCATCATCCTCCACAAGCTCATCTCAACCTCAAGCCAAAATGAATAACAGTAATCATACTGAAAGATAAAACATGCTATCAAGCAAGATACAGTAAACTGCAATCATACAGAAGAAATAAAGTCATGCTATCAAGCAAAACAAACCACACGGGCAAGGGAGCTGGGCTCTACCGAATACCCGCAAGCAAAGCCACACAGTAACAGTACAAGCAGAGGGAGCAACTCAACCTCTAGTGCAATCATGCTCCTAGATTCTACCTATTCTAGATATGAACTTATTCTAATGCATCAAGCAAATCAAACAAAACACATCAATACAGAAAAAGAAAAAGAAAAGAAAGCAGATCAACTCCTCTCTCAACTCCAAGCTTCAGCTCTTCCAACAGCAACTCAGTCTTCATACTTCCATCACTCTTGACAAATATCAATTTGCTTTTCCAGGTTTCAACCTTTCAACATAAGTTTCAACTTATCTTCTTCTCTGAGCTTCAGCTCCTTGATCAGTTCCACCTTCAGGCTTCACCATTAACCACAAGTATCAACTTGATCTTATTCAGGATCTCCAAGCTTCAAAGTAAGTATCAACTTATCCTTTGTTCTTCAAGCTTCAGCTTCTCAGAGTAATCTTCAATCACTTAGAAGTATCAACTTCATCCTTCAATCTTTAAGCATCAGCTCTTCATTCAGTCTTTACTGGATCTTCAAGTATCAACTTGCTCTTGTTGTTCTTCAAAGCTTCAGCTGGAACGACAATACTCAAGGAATCATCCTCTTCTACACTCTTCAATGAAGTCTTCATCTTCAAACTCAAGCTCAACATCTCTCAAGATATTCAAACCAGAGGGAATCACTTAACTGGATAAGCTGGGGTGTTAAACTGCTTATTGACCACCAAAGGTGACCTCTAAGGGTTCAACATCAAAAGAATGGTTCCCTCAAAAGTTCTACTTCCTAGGTATAATCACTTATCCCTCCAAAGGAGAGAGGTGTATACCATGGAAGGACTTTGAATCATGGGGAGAAATGGAGGTGAAAGATACCATCCATGTTTGAGAAAGAAGTCAACTATGTCTAAGCTCTTCTTAATCCCTAACCCTAAAACAACAACAAAGCAAACAAGACTCTCAAGCTCTCAAGCTCCTCAAGCAATCTTCAAGTCTTCTACTATGCTCCTTAATGCAATACCAAGCTCTCCAAGCCCACAAAGCAGAGCAAACAAAAATACAAGCCCACAAGGGCAACACAAACAATCATCAACTACAAAAATCACTTAAAAATAGTATACTACTATATTAACATCTAATATAATTTCTAAGGGATCCTACATACCTACCCTTAATACCCTATATGTCCCAATGCTCAACTTGACCTAGCAACCCAAAATTCTAAGATTATTGTGGACCTATGTTAAGGATTGACCTAATTCTACACAACCTAAAGTCATCTAAGCAAAACTAATAAAAGATTCATCAAAAAATTATGGAATAAATCCAGAGGGGAGCTAAAGTCCTAATCTAACTATCCTAAAAAGAATGGCCTAAAAATATGAAGGGAACTAGCTAAACAAAATTCTACAAATCTATGCATCAACATAAAAGAATTAAAAAGCTATTAAAAGAGAAAATACACAAAAAATATTAAAAATGCATGAAATGCAAATATTTTGATTTTATAATTTTCTAGACATGAACATGAAATGGGAGAAAAAATCCCCATGCAAAAATCATTAATTTCCTACTTATTATGATTTTTCAAATATTAATGAAAAATGGAGAAAAAGAAATTAAAATAAGAAAACATTGGTGCGAATAGCAAGTATATTCAGTTCAAAATGCAGATGGGCTCAAAATGGGGGGTTCAGAAAGCAATGCGCGCCAGGCCCAATAAACCAGAACATCATTTCAGAAATTATAAAGAAAATGAAAAAGCAACGGTGTGAAAAGTAACAAAATATAGTACAAAAACCAATGGGCCACGAATTGGGGGTGTGGATATCAATCCATCCCAATCCCCCTTTTAATGAAAGGATGCGTTTCGTGGTCTTCAGATTTTCCCTCTTCAAACAAGATTGAATCTCAGCCCTTGGATCTTGGTCTTAGTCAAGGGTCAGCTTATGATCTAACGGCCATCTCCTCATCTTCTTCCTCCAGCTAGGGTTCTAACTGAAACATCCATGGAAGCAGAGCTTCAAGCTCCATCTTCATCAAACTCGAACCTCATCAATTCTCCATGAAAAATTGAAATTCAAAACCCTAACATGTCCAGAATTTCACCCTGAATCTAACCATGGCCTTGAAATCAATTGAAACATCCTAAATCTCCAAACCCGATCCAAGATCAAAGAGATGCTCAAACATCAACTTCAACAATTCTTGCAATTAATTACTTCAGATTGATCACCAACTCACACTGATTGATTCTTGATATCTAATTCATGCTATAGCTCACCATAACTCGAGTTCTTGGTCCAAACAAAAATGGTGACACCAACTGAAACTTCACCAATTGCTCTCAAACTCTTCAGAATCCATCTCCTATTGGTCTCTAACCGTTCTAGCCTAACAATTCTTGCTAATTATGCCTAAATCATGGTGTAGAGGAAAAGTTACTAACCTGTTGAATCTTGATTAACACATGGTGTAAACCTTCACTGCAAGCCTTCAAACTCTTCAAAATCGATCCTTGAATGATGATCTTGCTACTGTTTGCAAAAGTTTTGATGGAGAATGCTTGAATCTCAGAATTCGATGGTGACTTGCAATCTTGAAAATCCAAATGCCAACTCTTCAAATCTCCATGGTTTTGCTCTCAAATTGGTCTGCACAACTTCAATATGATCAGAGGAATGTGTTTAGATTGAAAGAATGAATGGAATTGAATCAGAATGTGGATTTTGATTTCAACTTGCAATGGAAGCAAGTGAAATGGCTATCTCTCTCTTCTCTCAAATCTCACACCAACCTTGCATCTGAGCAAGTTCTATACATTATATAGAGTGGTTTAGAATCATCTAGAACCATCTGGAACCATCCAATGAGAAATTGGAATTCTCATGTCATGAGTTTATGGTTTCAACTCATCTCATGCCTCACCTCATGACATAGCCCTTGCAGCAACCAGTTCTGACTTGAAATTATCCTTATATGAGATATAGGATGTGTTGAGATGCATAGCTAGCTTGTTCATTACCTTTCCTTATGTTTTGCATTTGAACCTTAAGATGCAAGCAACCAATTTCTAAAGCAGCCCCATGATCTAGGCCTCAATTCAAAAAAGTGGCTTAACCATTGTTTTTAGAATGTCTTTTAGAGTCAAAATGACCTATTATATGCCATGGTTTGGATGTCTAACTTGGAATTTCCAATTTCCAACTTCAACTTATTTAACTTATGCCTCCATTTTAGGTCATTTTTATCACTTTTTGCTTCAAGCCTTTTCAACATCTCATGACCTCCCTACTAGCCTTAAAACAACATTTTAAGCAAGTTTGATGTTGAAGATTTTTCCATTTGAAGCTTGGAAATGGGAGATATGGCCTTATGCTTGAAATGACCTGTAATATCCAAATGACCAAAATGCCCTTGACTTGTCAAAGCCATAAGTTGAGTTCTACAAATCCTATCAAAGACTTCTAGTACTCTCTAGAAATCTAAGAAGATGAGGAACAACATTCATGTTAAAAAAGAGTTCATAGGAATCATCCTTCTTGGGCAAAAGTTGGATGCAAGTTGGGTGACTTTCAAGGACCCAGATTCACATACCTCAGATGGCCTGTAACTTGTCAAAGTCATAACTTGAGCTCTACAAATCCTATCAAGGACTTATAGCACTCAAATTAAAGCTAAGAGAAAGCTCTACAACATTCATGTTGGGGGTAAGATGAGATGACAATCACATCTTGAGCTACACTGCCTTGAAGATAGGGATCAAACTAGGGGATTTTACACTGTCAAGCCTTAGAAACCCTAGCTTAAAACTTCTCAAACTCCTCAATCATGATGAGTTGGTCTAGGAATAATCCTTATAGCATCTCAATGCATCAATCCCTGATCACATGGCTCTTGGATTAGGTCTCAATCCTCTCCAAATCATCAGTTGACATAGGGTTGACCCAGTCAAACCCTAATTACCCCACTCATGGCTGAGTCTTCTTAAACTTGTGCAATGACCTCTCTAGGCCTCATGATGGTTTTCAAGACATCTCATAATCTCTCTCAAAGCTTCAAGTCCATCCTCATAGCCTCAGAATCATCTGAGGAGCCCCCCACAACTCTCAAGTTATGAGGCACACAACCTTGGTTTCAACCAATCTCTCTGAGGATCTCTTAACTTCTTTGACAAGGATATCAACCCTTAATCATCTGAATAGCCTTCTTGGCTAGCCTCAAAGTCTCATATAACTCTTGCTGGGTAGTCATACCTCTTGATCTACTGCACACATATCAATGGGATGCAGATGATAATGCTAGTGAACACAAGCTAGGTAGCAAAATGTTGGTCAAATTTTGGGGTGCAACAGCGATGTGTTTCTTCGGTCATGTATTCTTTCCGTCAAGTCTTTGATGATGTGCCTTTTCAGTGAAGTTTCTCTCTTCCATCAACCCTTTGATGATGACATTCTAGATGTTACCTACCTGTCAACCCTTTGACGATGTCAGCTTCCTTTCCATCAACCCTTTGATTATGTGTCCCTCTGATGAGGACGGTTTTCCTTCCGTTGACTCTTTAATGGATGTTTTTATAACCTTTAGCTTTGTTGTTTTGTTGATGCTATCCCGACTTTTTGTTGGTAGTCTATCATTTTGTGGATATTATCCAGACTTTTGGTTGGTAGTCCTCTATTGTTTCCCCAACGGAGTTGTTCTCCTTTTAGGTTGTGAGTCAGTTCATTCAACCTCCTGTGTATCCCAACTTTTGGTTGTTGAATTTTTGGAGGATCCCGACTTTTGGTTGGTAGTCTTTGTTGTTTGTATATTCGCCCTCGATTGGCGTCTGGGTGATCTTAACTTTTGGTTAGTAGCCTCTTTCTCATAACTTTTGGTTATTATTTTTTGGGTGATCCTAACTCTTGGTTATTAGCCTCTTCCTCACAACTTTCGGATATAACTCTCTGGTGATCCTGACTTTTGGTTAGTAGCCATCATTATCATCTTTTTATCAGTTTGCCTTTCCGGTTATCCCAACTTTTGGTTGGTACCCGATGCCTTTAAGTCCACCTTCGGCTGGCAATCACTTCACTATATACATCCCCACAATTTGCAAATTTCTGGGTTCTTTTAGTATTCAATATGTTAAAGAGCAAGAGATGAATTAAAAAATGCATGTAATTTGAAAAGTAATAGAGCGTCTAAGTTGTTTTTCAAGAATAATTTATTTTTTTAGATTATTATATTCTAAATAAATTTGAATGGTTATACATGTTTATGTGGGTAAGAAAAAACAAGCAATCCACATATTTTATAATAAACTCATATATACACCACTATAGTTAGAATATATAACCGTGGTGAAATGTTGATTTTTTATTCACGCTTTAATTAAATTGTTGCTTCTGGGTTTTGAACCCATGATCTATATATATATATATATATATATATATATATATATATATATATATATATATATATATATATATATATATATATATATATATATATCACAACGGTTATTTAATATAACTATTGTGATATGTAGAACACTACTTATTTTATCACAACGGTCATATGCTAGTGGTAAAAAAGAGCATACATACAACCATCCTTAACTCACAACGGTTGGTCAGGCATGGTGTTATCCCTTTTCATAGTGTTGTGAGATGGGTTTTATGTAGTAATGTGCTACTACTCATACTACCATTGATTTTAGTTCGGATTATGTATGTCCATATGAAACCACTTCTCGAATATCTGATGTTGCATAACAGCTTCAAAAGATTATTTCCAATCAGCCACGTGCCATGTACGCCTCCTCTATTAAAGGTTAAAATTCTTTTAGACTATCGAATATGTCTCTCTCCATGTGGATCATTTGTTATGGAGCATCACATCATATGTCATATGATGATAAATCATTTGAGTCCTTAAGTCCTTCTTCATATATGCTAGTTATGACTGTTGATCATACACATATGCTATTAGCAGGCAGTGATTCTATCTCAACAACTAACATGTCACTTTCTAATGTTTATTATATTCCTAATCATATTTTGAGTCTTGCTTATTAAATTTAGTTGTGTGATTTTGATGATTCTATTACATTTTCTTCCACAACGTATTGTATGCAGATCCTAAGGTACATAAATGGGTCTTTAAGCAAAGTTTTGATTTATGGCGGGTCCGATTGTGATGATATCAAACTAGAAATCAAAGGATTTTTCGATTCTAATTATGCAAGTCGTATGGATTCCAGAAAGTTTACTTCTGGGTATGTGTTCACTAGGCTTGGTATAAGAATCAGTTGGAAAGAAACACTTTAGAAGGTTGTTTCCTTATTAACCACTGAAGCAGAGTATATTTCCCTCACTGATGCTATGAAAGAAGCATTATGACTTGAAGGTTTTTCTAAGGAGTTAAAACTTCAAGGACAAGAAACCACTACTAAATGTGATAGTCAAAATGGAATACACCTGTCAATGAATTCAACTATCATGAGTGTTGCACCCCAAAATTTGTCCGTTCTTCTTCTAACTTTAATTGTTTTTGCTTCGCGTTTGTCTGCATCTTATCTAGTTCGTACCTCATAATCATACATTACATTGGTCTTCTGTGACATGGTGTAATACCCCAAATTTTACGCTTAGATTGGTCGTTTCATTTCGCATTCCATCTTATTTTGCATTTGCATTGTAACTAACCGCTAACCAGTTTGCCCAGTCCGTTGGTTTTGCAGGAAAAATCACCCTGTTTGCAGTTTAATTGGTGAAGGGCAAAATGGTCGCTAATTTGTAGTTTTGTTGACGATTGATGAAGCGGAGTTGTCATCAGGAGCTCTTCAAGGGATTAGGGTTTTTGTCTCCGAGTTATGTGACTTATTCGATAATGAGCTGAAGTTTACGGCAGTTTGGACGTCAGGTTTCTCGTGACACAACACAATTTATTCAAGAGTCGAGTTTCAGTCGTCGGTTGGATTTCAAAAATGTTGTTTGATTCCTAAATCATATGGAGTTGAATATGTTGAGATATAAGCAGTTTCGAGATAAATTGGTGCGAGAGTGTGCTTTGAGGAATTTATTTTGACATACGCACGTTTTTCTACTTTCCACTGGTCAACGGTCAATTTTAAGGGAACAGTGGAATTTTGGTGAGCATTGGATTTATAATGAACATTTGTTGTTTTGATCATGACTGTTATTCAAGCTGATTCAGGTCGAGACGTGATTTGAGTTTTCAATACAGAAGGCAGTTCGTTTTTCCGTTTATCCAAGACAAATATCCATTTGTTAAAACCAAAAATAAATTTTATTTCTTAATACCCAATCTAAATCCATTTCAATTCTTTTATTTATTTATTTATTTTTAACCATTTATCCATTCATTTTTTCAATTCATTTTCAAACCCATTTACATATATATTCCAAATAACCATTTTTTTTAAATCCATCATAAACCATTTTTATTTTACTTTTAATCACAATACATCATGAGCAGCAAAACAATAGCAGGCCTTCATTTTCATTTTTTCAAAAAAAAAAAACTTTTCCTCCAATCAAACAAAATAAACCCTCAGATTTGTTCTTCCCAAAAAGTGTCGGCATATTCTTAGGGTACAAGGTGCCATTAATGGCAGTTGCGATTTTGCATCCTTGAGTTGGTCAATAAACGGAACCGACGCAGATCGTAGTCATAATGACGGATACACTCGAGAATCCAATATATGAAAGAAGATGCGCAAGTCTTGAATGCTTTGTGTTGCTACTGCGAAAATCGGCGCCGGCTATGACAGAAGAGTCGCCACCGTGCGTTATTTATCCCAAGAGAGGGAAAGGAAACGCTCAGAGTAAACCTAACGCAAAACGGGAAAGGAATGGTCGTCGCAACCATATCCTGGATTCGGGAGTCGGTTACGCAAGGGGAAGGTATTAGCACCCCTCACGTCCGCCGTACTCGACGGGATCCATGCTTGTTTTCTAGTACGGATTGTAATTCTATCTACTCTAATGGTCTGGGGTTAAAAAGAAAGAAAATGACTTGGCAAAGTATCACACTTTATTCCTACGTATTCCCGTCTGAAACGAGAAATCAGAGTCAACGTAGTTCGCCTACCTACGGGAAAGGAGGGGAAGGTTGCTCGCTAGGATACGGCATCCTATGCCTACGTACTTTCATACATCATGAAAGATCAGAGCAAACGTAGTTCGGGCTACGGAAGACACAAGCTTGTCTGACGGTTTTTTATTACCTTATGAAAGGGTTTTTCTTGATTAAGAGTCCAAGCGGACAAAAATGACACTTTGATGTTTGTTTTGAATCTTTTACGAAAGAAGTGTTTTTCTTAGTTTGTTTGCAATCTCTGACGCACTAGAGACGATGATTTGAGAGTGACTACGTCGCGTGTCACCCAAAGGGTACCACACTAAGCAGCCAGACTACTGGAAAGAAGCTCTCCAGCAACCCTTTCTCAAATAGCTTAAGGCTCGTAACGTACGACATCGATTAACCTTATTACTGTATTTTTGAGTTGTTTTGAGATAAGAAGAGAAAGGAGCTCTAAAAAGCCTAGGGTTGAAAAGGGAATAAAAACTAACCTAATGTTGTCATGCATGGATAAGAATCCTAATGTCTGTCACGATTCCCTCATGCACAGAGGAAATCAGAGATCCTAGGGGATAAACAGAAAAGAAAGCAAGCAAATACAGTAAAATGCATGCAATGCAGCAATACAAGCGAGACAAGGGAGTCCCACTCAACCTCGAACCTGGGAAAACAACAGGCAAGGTGAATCAACATTCACCTCAAACCTAGGGGGCAAGCTACACAAGCCAACAAACAATACAGAAAATAAAACCCAAAGGAGGCAGCCCAAGCAGCAACACCAAACTCCTACAGCAGCTCTGACAGCAAAGTTGACAGTAACATAACTCCATCTTCAAGAAGACCTTATGAAAGGCATCTTCAACATCTTAGATCTTCATCCCCAAGCTCTAGCAAGCTCCACCAAGAAAGATTGGTTATTGAGATCAATTTATAATGAATGGGAACCAGTGAAAACCAAAGGAAATCACTAGAAACCATCATCTGCAAAGAAGGGTATCCTCAAAAGTTCTACTCTTTAAGGCATACCACTCATCCCTCCAAGGGAGAGATGGGGCTTCCTTGAGAGGACTTTGAATCATAGGATAGGATGGAAGCAAACAAAACATTCCATGTTTGAGGCAAGAAATGAACTAAGTCTAAAAGCTCTTCCTAAAACCCTAATTTCCCTAAGCTCCTAAAAAAGTTCCTAAAAGAGAACAAAGCTTCAACTCCAAGCTCCACCCTTCAAGCCACAACAGCTACAAGATGTCCAAAAGTTCCTCCAGAAAGGTATCCAAGCAAAACCAGCTCCAAAGCCATCAACACAACAAAACAAGGCAAGGCACCAAAGATGGAACACCACAAGCACAAGCAACTTGCAAAATCTGTTTAAAATAGAAAACTAAGTTATAAAACTCTAAAAAATTTCCTATGGGAACATGCATGGATTAAAAACCTAGGGTTAAAAGGTTAAAGCCTAATTCAACTTCTAAGTCCACTAAACAATTCCTAAGATGAAATATGTCAAGGGGAACCACAAGTTTGGGAAATCTCTAATCATCAACCCTAAGTCAGAACCTAATCATATCTAAAAAATATACTAAAAATCCTAAGAGATCATACAAGTGTTATCTACAACATACTAAAAGATCTAAGCAAAATTCAATACCAAATGGGAGAACAAAATTCCACAAAACAGATGATCAAATATGCAAATAAAAGAAATTACACAAAAATAAGAAAAACCAAATAAAATTGAAAAATGCCTGAAAATGAGATTTATTAATTTCAGAAAATCACAAATAAATCCAAGATCATTGAGGTATTTTTAAAACATTTTTTGGATCAATATTGGATTTATTATGGATTTTAGAAATCAAATGGAATAAAATAAAATACTAAAATAGTTAAAAGAAAATAAAAAGCTGGATTAAACATGAGCCAATGGATCAGAAGACTGGTAATAAAATCCAAAAGCTGAGGACGCGTCCACGTGAGGATGAGGTGGCTGGTGACTCACAAGCTGAGTCACGTTAATGAAACACTGCGTATTGATCTTGGAGGCAAATCCCAGGTTTAAATCAAGGCCCTTAGATCAGCATACAAAGTCTCTTCTCAGACTAATCCAATGGTCCCTCGTTCATCTTCTCCAACAATCTCAGGTGGCCTGAAACTATTCCCAGGCGGTGGTCCGGTGATCTTCTCCAGCGAGCCAGGGTTGCAGGTCAAGGAAAACTCTCAAACTTAACATCATCTTGCTCAGAATTTCACGTAGATCTCCAATCTCATATCCATTTCCTCTAGATCTTCCTAGGTTTTGAAATTCGAAGGCAAACAGAAATGCTACCACAAGAATGATCATCACTAAACTCCAATCTAAAACCATAGGAATGATCCTCATGCTTCACTGATCATTCCTATCTATTCAATTCATGTTATCTCTTCACGATCAGATCTAACCATCCTCAAACAGAAATGCCATAGCACACTTAATTGTCTCTAAACAACTCCAAGCCAATCCAGAAACGTTCCCTAATCATCCTAGGTCCTAACCACATGCACATTGCTAACTAATTCTCCCTAGAATGATGTAGAATTTGAGAGTTACATACCTGAAGAAATTGGATGAACAAAGGTAGTTGTAGCTCAATTCAACCTTCCAAACCTTCCAGACACGATCAAGAATGCAAGATAAAGCTTCTAGTATCTTCAATTTGGCTTGATCTTGATCCAAACTCAGAAACCGTTTTCAGTTGAAGCTCTTGAAACTCAACTTGCTATCTCCCTCTCCTCCACGAAATCATCACCAAACCCAATCTGAACTCATTCTAGAACTTAAATATGAAGTGTTTGTGGGCTTTTGCAATCCAAATTAAGGCCCAACTCAGTGGATCCATTTTCTGATTTTTCTTCCAAAGTTGAAATGTGACAGTCACGATATTGCCCTCCCAGCTTTCTCTAGAGTGTTCTAACCAACTGCAAATTGATCGTGGAGTATGTTTGGATAGATAGTTCAGCCTTAAATGCCTTGGTTCTTGCTTTGGATCAATGACTTGTAATTGAAGTAACTACCTTTCCAAAGCAAGTCATGTAATTTGACCTCATCTAAAATTTTTGCCAATGTAAATGTGTTTGGAATGCAATTTCTGGTCAAAATGACTACTCACATGACATGTTTATGACCTACAACTCAAAAAATGATTTTCCCTCTTTTGAATCATTTGAAAACTCCTTCTTTTTAGGCCATTTTGAAGCACTTTGTGAAATAATCCACTTCAAGCCACCATGAATCCTTCTCTAACCTAAAAACATCATTTTAAGCACATCTCATGTTGAACAATTTTTCATTTGAGGAGTGGAAGATGGAGATTTTGGCACATGCTTGAAAATGACCTATAATTCAACTTTTCCAAAATACCCCTGGATTGCCAAGATCATAACTTGAGTTCCACAAATCTTCTTGAGGACTTCTAGTACTCAAATTAAATCTAAGATCAAGACCTACAACTCTTATGTTGGCTAAGAATCCATTTGAAAACTCCTTGAGGGGCAAAAGTTGCTTGGAAGCCAAGTGACTTTCACAGATAAATTTCAATGTCCTATGGTGACTTGTAATTTGCAAAGACCATAACTTGAGTTCTACAAATCTTATTGAAGACTTCTGGTACTCAAATTAAAGGTATTGAGAAGCTCTACAAGTTTCATGTTGGCCAAAGATCCATTTGAAACTTGTATTTGGACTTATGTGGCTTTGAAGTTAGGCACTAAACAGGGGATTTTACACTGAAACCCTAATTTAGCAACTTCCCACATTCTTGATCTTTCTTTGCTTAATCTTGGCAAAACACCACACATGTATCAACATACCAATTCATAAACCCCATGACCTCAAGGTAGGCTTTGATTCTCTTTCTTTGCTCTCCTTGACCTAGGGTTACCCAGATGAAATCCTACTTGTACACACCTCAACCATGGCTCTTGAACTTGATACAATGACTTGTTTAAGCTCCTTCTTGACTTTCTAGAGACTCATTAAGCTTCATTCACACATCATACCCTTTATCAAGACTCCTTAAACCCTGGAGGCTCCTCAGATACCTCCTCACACTTGAAGATATGCCTCATACAGATGATCAAACTCCTCAAGGACACCCTCTTTTGACATGTTACTCTTGATGACTTTTCTATTTTGTGTGAACCTCCAGCTAGACTCTTTCTTTCATATCTCACCCTTGATCCCCTGCATAATGAATGATGCTATGCTATGCCAATGTTAGGGCTATGTTATGCTATGCAAATGAAATGCAATGAAACATAAATCAAGCAAGAAAAGGTTAAGCAAATTTTGGGGTGCAACAGCTGCCCCTATTCAAACGGCTTGGACCCGACTGGGTGAAGAGCGAACGGCCTTCAAACGATCGAGGTACGAGACGGTTGAATACCAAGAAACCCGGAAATTTGCTAACCGCAGAAATAAACTGCACAACTGCTTGGGGAACGACATCCGCCCATTGAATCTGGTCGCTATGGCAACAACTGATCCAACATCTGATAATAACTCTGATTTCAACATCAACCACCTGTGTAACGCCACAGGTATCAAACCATTTTCGCAAAACCCCTCCGTCCAAAACTGGACTAACCTTGTCAACACAAGAAGAGAAACAAATTCGTCAACACGAATAGAGATTTCATCGTCACAGGAGTAACCTTGTCCACATCTAGACCCAAATTTCGTCAAATCACGAATAAACACCAATTTGTCCACGTCAGGACTCATATTTCGTCAACCCGAAGAAATCTCAACAACACAGGAATAGAACTTTGTCCATGTTAGGACGCTACATTCCGTCAACACGGAGAGATCCCAGCTACTCCGTTGGGGATGAGTTGCCCGCCTCTTACCAACACGAGGAGGTCCTATCAATCATAGGCAATAAATTTGTCGACTTCACTGGGAAATATTTCTGTCCAATCACAGGAAACTCCATCCACCTATTCATACGGGAACATCATTTGTCTAAACACAGGAAACTCCATCCGTCTATCCATACGGGAAAACCATCTGTCTAACCACAGGAAACTTCATCCGTCTATCCATACGGGAACATCATCTGTCTAACCACAGGAAACTCTATCCGCCTATCCATACGGGAAAACCATATGTCTAACCACAGGAAACTTCATCCGTCTATCCATACGGGAGCATCATCTGTCTAACCACGGGAAACTTCATACGTCTATCCATACGGGAAAATCATCTGCCTAAACACAGGAAACTCCATCCGTCTATCCATACGGGAAAATCATCTGCCTAAATGCAGGAAACTCCATCCGTCTATCCATACGGGAAAATCATCTGCCTAAACGCAGGAAACTCCATCCGTCAATCCATACGGGAAAATCATCTGCTTAAACGCAGGAACACTTCATCCGTCTATCCATACGGGAAAATCATCTGCCTAAACGCAGGAAACTCCATCTGTCTATCCATACGGGAAAATCATCTGTCTACACACAGGAAACTTTGCTTATCTCTGCAGTAGCTAACTCCGTTGGGCCCAACCCACAAACAACTTTGAGGAGGCTTCTATTGGGGATAATAATATTTCGTCAATACGAAGAAATCACGGCGACTTCATTGGGGATCGAATTCTTCCACCCAATAGTAATTCAATTCAGTCAATCATACTGGACAATAACTCCGCCTTATCTTTGCAGTAGCCAAACCCACTGGGGATGCTCTGAAATTAACTGCCAGGCACCTATTTCGACAACAGGCGACAACTCCTGAAATTTTGATTATGAAACCCTGTGACACTGACGGAACAGCAGACTTGAAGAAAATACTCCGCTGGCCGGATAAGAGAAACTTCAACAAGCAACTATGTGGGAAAAATCTGGCACCAACTCCAAGATCTACTTATGAAGCTATTCCATGCGGACAAAACCTTCGGACAACAACTCCAAAGTCTAATCATGAAGATGCGGTACCGCTGAAGAACTACAAAGTCTAACTGCGAAGTCGTTTGATGTTGAAGACAACTCCAAGGTCTAATTATGAAGCTGCTCAATGCTGATGTAACAGCTGCTAGAGAAAACTCTGTTGGGGAACCACTAACGACGACTCCAAAGCCTAATCACGAAGCCGTGTAACGCTGACGTAACAACCACTCGAAGGAAACTGTGCCGACCTCCAAAGCCAAATCATGAAGTCTGCAATGCCGACATAACAGCTACGCGAGGAAAATCCGCTAATGAACCCCTAACAACAACTCCAAAGTCTAGTTACGAAGTTGTTTAACACTGACAATAACTCCAAGGTCGAATTATGAAGCCGTATAAACTGATAATAACTCCAAGGTCTAATTATGAAGCCATCCACTGCTGCTAACAACTTCAAAGTCTAATTATGAAGCAATGACACAGAATAATGATTTCATCCGTCTAAACACTGAAACCCCCCTTGAAAAATGCCAACAACAACTTCAAAGTCTAATTACGAATCTGTAACAACAAGTAACGACTTTAAACGTCTAATCGCTGACATCTTCCTTTTACAACAACTTCGAAGTCTAATCGTGAAGCCGTTGACCGCTGAAAGCAACTGACAATGACTTCAAAGTCAGATTATGGAGCCATATCATGATGGTAACATCTTCAAAATCTAATTATGCAGCCATAACCACAAACCGGGAAGAACTCTGCCGGGGGAATTCTGACGTCAACTGCCAGACATTCAACTTAATGACGCGTAATGACCTCAGATGTCTGATCCCTGAACTCTTTTCTGAAAATGCTGACGTGACAGCAACCCGATGGAACACTCCGCCGGGGGATTTTTGACAATAACTCCAAAGTCCAATTATGAAGCCATGTAAAGACCACTCCGCTGAGGAAGAAGAGAAGTTAATCAAACACCTCTGATAAGGGAACATATGGCGGGACGAACCTTATCATCGCCTATCTTATGCCGCAAATCTGAATACCTGACAATGATCCTGAACAAGAGGTCCAATTACCTGCAGGAAAAACACCTGAAAACAAAGAGGTAGCCAACCTGACTTATGCTTCAAAATGCGTATGTTCGAAAATGGCGTAATGCTCCGTACGGCACGGAAATGCTACGCGTTTGAGTGGATGCAAATGTGACGATATATGCAAATGCAAATGCAGGATTAAGCTGTTGGGAAACTCTGGTAGTGTTGTCTCAACAACATGAATGCTGAGGATAAAGCCAACTCCGCTGGGGAGAACAAGTATCATACGGTATTCCGGCAAAATAAATGCCGGAAGCACAACCAACTTTGCCGGGGAGAGGTTACACATCGATTTCCACTGGGAGGAAAGAACAAACACCCTGCTGGTGAACAAACTTAGCTGGGGAAGAAGTGACACTTCTGGGCAAAGCATACTGTCTGGGCACAGTTTACACATTCGGAGCCTCAGACTCTGCTGAGGATCAACATCCTGTCATTGGCATGACGATCCGTGGGGAGCAAGAAAACCATCCTTCGCGGATATAAACCTTTCGAACCATCAACTTGGTTAACTATTGCGGGAATCTCCTATGCTGGAGATTGAACGCGCACACCTTCGATTCGCTAAGGAGCGCAACCTCTGCAGGGAACATTGATTTCGACTTGCTGGGGATATCCTGTGGACAACTTCCCTGAGGATACTCTTCTGGGGAGAATAATCCCTCGTTCGATAAGGGATAACGTCATTCCAACTCTCTGGGAAATAAACTGCTACTAGCTAGGGAATGACATCGACTGGAATCAGGTCTTACGTCAAGCGACCTTGGCTGGGGAATACAATTCCTGACCATTTGCTCCAAAGGTAAGAACCCTACAAAATACAAACGAGACAAAACAAGCCTATACAACGAAATCTATCCGGGTTAGCACCTGTGACATTACTTCAGTCAATTCGAAGTTTTATCGATTATTGGCAAGGGCCAACAAGATTATGCAAGTGCAAGTTTATCAAAAACATCGGCGTCTTTCACAAACAAAACAGTAAAGAACAAGCATCAAGTACTGAATAACATGTTTTATTGATAACGGGCCTCCGAATAGGCAAAATTTTGTACACCGGATGCAACTCCTGAAAAGAGGAAGTTACGCATACACACACATACATATATGCACAAGAAGCATAAATAAAATACAAAACAATATTTATATACATGTCGGCGACGTGGTACAGACAAACATCATGAGCTGATCCTCCTATGACTCGCCTGACTCTGCACTTTCCCGGTACTTGATCTTCGGAAGAGATTTTTTTTGGATAGACGGCCCCCAGGTACTCCCAAACCACTAAGCAATGATGTATCAAATCCGGACTGCAGTCATTTGCTGTTTCAATCCTTAACTTTTGCGTGAACCGCCCTTTGCGGGTTTTCAATTCACCAGGATACCCTTTTTTTCCGAAATCGCCCTTTTCAGGTTTTCGACTTCGCGGGTGTACATCTTTTCAATTTTATCCCTAACTTTTTCCCGAACCTTTTATTCATTTTTTATGGTTCGCCGGGATGCCCCATTTTTGCCTGGACTCTCTTTTTACTGTCCAGCGGGTCACTTTCAAGCAAAGTATTTTTTAACTGCGTCCGAATTCACAGGAGACGTAAAGTCTTCACCATCCATGGTGGATAGTAACAAGGCTCCTCCAGAGAAGACTTTTCTGACAACGTAGGGACCTTCGTAATTAGGAGTCCACTTGCCCCTGTGATCTGTTTGTGGTGGGAGAATCTTTTTCAAAACAAGATCGCCCGTCTGAAAGCTTCGAGGGTGCACCTTCTTGTCGTAAGCTTTCTTCATCCGGCTCTGATATAACCGACCGTATGCTAGAGAAACCAGTCTCTTCTCATCCATTAAACTGCGCTGATTCAGTCTATCTTTCACCCATTCTGCCTCGTCGAGTTGGACATCACGTAAAACCCTCAGGGAAGGAATCTCGACCTCCAACGGTAACACCGCCTCCATCCCGTATACTAATGAGAAAGGGGTTGCCCCGGTTGATGTGCGTACCGTCGTACGATAACCGTGCAAAGCGAAAGGTAGCATCTCGTGCCAGTCCTTATACGTCACAACCATCTTCTGAACAATCTTCTTTATGTTCTTATTGGCCGCTTCGACAACGCCATTCATCTTGGGTCGGTAGGGAGAAGAGTTGTGGTGCTCAATCTTAAAATTCTGACACAGCTCTTTCATCATTTTGTTATTCAAATTCGAACCGTTGTCGGTGATGATCCGATCGGGGATTCCATATCTGCAGATAATATCTCGTTTGATAAATCTGGATACCACTTGTTTGGTGACATTGGCATATGATGCTGCTTCCACCCATTTGGTGAAGTAATCGATCGCCACCAAAATGAACCGGTGTCCGTTGGATGCCGTAGGCTCAATCTTGCCAATCATATCAATTCCCCACATCGAGAAAGGCCACGGTGATGACATCACATTCATAGGACTTGGAGGCACATGGATTTTGTCCGCATAAATTTGGCATTTATGACACCTCTTAGCAAACTTGAAACAGTCTGTTTCCATAGTTAGCCAATAATAACCTGCCCGCAACAATTTTCTCGTCATAGCATGCCCATCAGCATGTGTACCAAATGTACCCTCATGTATCTCTTCCATGAGCAACTTCACCTCTTTCTCATCTACACAACGTAGCAACACCAAGTTGTGGTTTCTTTTGTATAGGACACCGTCCGGGTTCAAATAGAAATTGCCAGCCAATCTCCTGAGAGTCTTCTGATCTCAACTGGATGCCCCAGCCGGATACTCCTTGTTCTTCAGGAAATTCTGGATGTCAAAGTACCAGGGTTGACCATCAGGAGCCTCGTCAATGGCAAATATAAATGCAGGCCTATCAAGCCGAGAGATAACAATCCGGGGAGCCTCGTTCCAGAAGTTAACTTTATACATTGAAGACAATGTCGCCAGGGCGTCAGCCATTTGATTTTCTGCTCGTGGCACATGATGCAACTCCACCTTGTCAAAGAAAGGCAACAATCTCCTTGCATAATTCATATAGGGTATCAAATTGGGCTGGCGTGTCTCTCATTCTCCTCTGATTTGATTCACTACTAGAGCTGAGTCTCCGTATACATCCAGATGTTTGATTCGTAAATCAATAGCTTCTTCCAGACCCATGATGCAAGCCTCATATTCAGCCTCATTATTGGTAACGGGAAAGGTCAATCGGGCAGTAAAGGGGATGTGCGACCCCTGAGGAGTGGTGATAATTGCACCTATTCCGCTACCATAGGAATTTACAGCTCCGTCAAATATCAACTGCCATTTGGAACCCAACTCTGGTCCTTCGTCCGACAACGGTGTCATACCTTAAATTTGTCCTACCCATTTTCAAATATTTTCGTTTTTTATTTTACATTGTCTGCTTAATTTCTTGTTATTTAGACATGTGTCCGCTTGCAATTGGTTGTTTTTAAATTTTTATCATTTTTTACCCAATAAAGACATGACACGTGGCCTAAAGTTTCTTATGTAAATATAAATTTTATCTTTAATTTCTTAAACTTTTTCTTGTTACTAATAATATTTTTTAATATTCGATATTGTTTTTGTTTTAGTTTCTTCTATGTATATTTGTTAATATTCATTTAGTTATATTACGTTAATGTTTATTAAGGTTATGTTTAGTTTATATTATATTTGCATGTTTAACCTTAACAAAATACTAACAATAATAGAGAGAAAATGATTAAAAAAAAAACAAAAGAGAATTAGGACTGGGCTGGGTGGAAAGCCCATTGGGAGGCTGAGAGGGGAGAGCCTCATCTGGCTTTAAAAGAGGTGGAAACCAGAACCCTAGGGGGGGGATATTACTGTTCATCAAAACCCTCCGCCGCTTTTCCCCTCTCTCCCATAAGATTCAGCAAACCACCTCATATAACCCCCCATTTTCTCCTACCTTCCGTTTTTCCCGCCAACACCATCGTAAACCCTCACCACCATCAAACCGCAACCACAATCTCGCCGGTGGATCCACCCTTCATCCTTGCCGCAACAACTTCAAGCATTTGGAAATCAAAAAAACCCACTCACAATGTTCCAAAAACGCGATGCAAAACGACCGAACAACTCAGAGCTCAGTAATCATTTTCGGCGACAGCATCGACAGTTCATGGAGCAATCTCGACACCGTTGTTCTACACTGTTTGAGACGAAGATCTAATTGCCGGCATCTGCTTTGTATCTGATTCATTTATTCTGTCACTATTTCACTCTCCATCGCCGATAATTCACAACCACAACTAGACTACGAACTACAACAATTGTGGTTCGATTCGACGACGACAAACCACCGCGTAACGGTAACTTCCAAGTATTATTGATTGTGCTAGTAGATATTTTGATGTTTTGATTATGATTGTTAATTCTTTTACACTGAGCCACTGTTGTCAGTTTGATTTTTTTTTCTATCAAAATTAGTATCTTTTTTTCTTCTTCTTTGACGTTAGAATTCAAACTGGGTTCAAGGCTGGATTGGTAAACGTCGTAACAATTTACGGATTTATGTTGTCGTTATTTGTTGTGATAAATTCTGTTTGGTTTCGTACACAATTTCGATTTTTGTAAGCATTTTGGTAGCATGGGGATTAAAGAGTGATATCGTTTCCATTTTGCTGCTACGATATTCATTTTGATTTCCGACCGACTATATCGCATAACTGCTACGACATACTGGTTATCCCGTTTCAACTCGCAATCTGAGTTTATTGTGTTAGGGATGATATTGATTGATAAAATTTGTTGCTGCCGTTTATATCTATTATGTCGAAATCAAATTTCTACGATAAATATTTGTCACCGATTTGTTTAGCATTTGCCGTAGTTTGTCGAAGTCGGCATGATGTTGTTCCTGAGCCTTGATTCGGGTCATTCTTACTGCTATAATTTGTTTTTATTACTATTCTTTTGGGTTATGCTTATATGTTGCTGTTATGGCCGATTTAGCCATGGTTTTGAGTAGGTATTTGGTTCTGGCTTTGGGATGCTCTGGTTTACATTAAGTAAATATTGTTTGGTGCAATTTATTACTGGTTTTGTATACATGAACATTGTTACTATGCGAATTTGTTTGGAGTGCCAACCTTATTGCGTATTCCGATTATACGTATGTTTACTATGATTCAAATCAGCCTGTTGCATCTTTTGGCATTCATTCATAGCATTTGATTTCATATGCTTGCTATTGTTGACTTTTAACACTGAATCATGATTTGAGTGATACTGACAAAAAATGCATAAGCTTGTCAACCCCTGTTTTGTCGATTCCAAATTCGTGAAGTTAGTATTCTATGTTTGCTTGGATTGTTGTCTATTATGTGCAGATTTTAAGTCTAAACTCAGGATTTGGAACCGATTGCATGCTGGCTGCGATACCGTTGGATTCCATTATATAAATACCGACAATATGTAGGTAACATTCTATTTTCAAATTCCTGCTAAGACCATGTTACTTACATAGATAATTCCAATTATAGTTAATATTTTCGGTTCAGTTTTGAATTGTTTTTTGGATTATTCATTTGTTAACCATTGTTTCTTACTGAAAACATAGGCCTGTGCTTTGGAAATGAGCTTTAGATGTGTTTCTCAAAATTGGCTTTAATACAAATGTGATTTAAAGTTGGTACTCAGCATGTTATTGAATATTGAAGTAAACTGTCTATAGGCATTTCACATCTTTTGTTGTCCATTCTTATCCATTATTTTGACTCATGCACCATGTAATTAATTTTTCAAAGACAATTAAGTATGATTAAGAATTATTGACTGATTGGATGGAAATTTGAGTGCCTCGTTCTCTTCCTCTTTCCATTTTTTTTTCATTCTTCTATTACAATAAATTAAATTTGATGGTTATTGATTAATTAAGAGTTTGATGATTTAGGGTTTTGGGGCTCCAATTGATTTTTATTCACTTCTAAATTTTTATGTTTACATCCTTTCTCTATTTATATTCAACTGATTGTTTTTACTGTAATTATTTTAAAAAAAAAACTAATTGATTAAGTATTATCTCATATAGTTAATTTTAGTTGACTTGATTAATGTTTTGAATAAGTCTTAATTGATTACTCTTGATAACCAAATTTTAATAAATTAAATTACACCATAAAGCAAGTTTATTTTTAAATATCTTCTAAATTAAATTAATAACATGATTCATCTTGTTCAACACTAAAAAATTTCTTAATTAACCACAAAGGTAGTGAGTTCTTGGAGTCTAGCACTCCTTGGACCCTTGAGCGAATGCTCTCGAAGCGCACGCTTCGGGTTGTGTTCGCTCCGTCTTTATCTCAAAAAAAAAACTTTTAATTAATTCAGATCTTTTTTCAAACTAAAATATTTTAAATATTAGAAAATATACTTTATTAATTAAGTTAATTTTTTCTAAGATATTAAACTTTTCTCAAAACAATTAGTTATTATTAGCTTTTCTCAAAATCTTTTTGTAAGCAATTGATTAATTAATTTTATATATGAAAATTAAATTATTTTTCTTAATTAAAATTAAACTATCTTCCTAAAACAAATTTCAAAACAATTAAATTCTTGGATCTCGCCTTCCTTGAATTTTTAAGCAACCGCTCTCGAGGTGCACACCTTGAGTTGTGACCCTTTCGATCTTATTTTCTAGAATACCTAGCGCGCCTAGTCCGAGTACGCTAATATTTTCAAATTGTTTTCATAATTAAATCACGAAATAATCGAGTTCTTGGAGTCGCGCATTCCTCGAATTCGAGAGTGACTACTATTGGGGAGTACGCCTCGGTTAGTGTGTCATTCAAAATTTCGTTCCTAAAACACCTCTTCTAATTATTTGGACAAGTACTTTCACTATCCAACAAACACTATTTCATAATTAATGGGATGAAAAAAGATGTCGTTGGGATCTAGCATTCCAACGATATCCCGACTAATTGGTTACGAGGCCGACGTCTCGTTTATCGAATAGTCGTCATTCCTCCTAATTTTTCAAACCATCTAATCTCGTTTCTCACCTTCGTGCGATCAAGTCTAAACCCTAGTATGTTTCTAAATCGTATGTTAAGTTCAAACTATTTTCTTAACTAAATTGCGAAAGAATGGAGTTCTTGGAGTCTCGCATTCCTTGAATTCTTGAGTAACCACTCTTGGGGCGTACGCTTTAGGTTGTGGATTACTCGGCCTTTCGTCTATAAAATACATGCCCCAACTATTTGGACGAATATCGTCATTGTCCATTCAAATACAATTTCATAATTATTCAAATGAAAAAGGTATCGTTGGGATCTAGCATTCCAATGATATCCCGATTAATTGATTGCAAGGCTGACATCACGTTTATCGAGTATTCGTCATTCTCCCTTAAAATATTCTATCCAACTCTCTTTTCTCGCCCCGTGCGATTAAATCTTCCCAAACACTAATTTCCTGCCCTCGTGCAATTTCCAACCCAAACACTTTTTCCTAAAGAACATTGTTTAGTCCCTTCTTCCGCGCATAATAAACTCGTGCTTCAGCCTCCCCTAGCAAGCAGACAAGCCAACGTTTAGCAGTTAGAATGCGACCTAAACACTCGTTCGTAACACAAACCTTTTACCGTAGTCAGCCGAACTACGACTGCTCTGATTTCTCATTTATCAATGAGAATACGTAGGCACAAGATTGCGATGATCTTGGCGAGCACAATCCCCTCCTTTTCCCGTAGTCCCACGAACTACGAATGCTCCGATTTTCCACTTCTTACAAGTGAAGATACATAGGCACAAGGGCCCCAATCCTTGGCGAGCACCCTATCTTAAAACCACTCATTCCCCCTATAGGAGAATCCTTAGAAGAAAACAAACAAGCGTAGCTAACTTTACTCTCGAATCGATCAAGAGGTTCCCGTTGAGTACAACGAACATGAGGGGTGCTAATACCTTCCCCTCATGTAACCGACTCCCGAACCTAGAATATTGGTTGCGATGACCATGTTCTTATCTCTTTAAAGGTTTTATCGATATTTTCATATTCCTGCCTTGGAATAAATAAAGTTCGGTGGCGACTATGTTTCAAACATATTTTCCGCGTCCATCGCGAGGATCGTATTTTTTCAAGGTACGACAGATGGCGACTCTGCTGGGGAATCGCATTGCCCTATGCAAGAGAGAGTCAAGCCTAACTTGACTCAATTCAAGAGTACTAGCCTTTTGCTTAATTGTTTTTCTTTATGTTTATTTTCTCTTATTGTTTATTTCTTGTTTTCTCTTTCTATCGTATGCTGTTTATTATATCTACCTGCATCTGCCTGCTGGATTCGGGGATAGCATTGCAAGTAAAGCTCTACACCCGAGCTTTGGAAAAAGAAGAGAGAAAACATAGTTTAGAATTGGTAGTGATTAGTGTTAGTCCCCAAGGACTCGCTCCTTGTGTGCCTAACATGAAAGCTCCTCCAGAATAGACCTTTTCGTAGATCCTATCGTAACACAGCTAGCCTGTTGCGCGATTTGATTCATGAAGGGCCCATGACTCTGGGAACCACTCGTAGAACCAGTTTCTATATTGGTAGTCGTGTAGTGTTAGTCTCCGAGGACCCGCTCCTCGTGTGCCTAGCATGAGGACTCCGCTCAGGAGAGACCCTATCGTACTCTCGTTATAATACAGCTAGCCTGTTGCATGATGTTGATGTGGTTGGTTTCCGTGATCCTGGGAACCTTATCCATCAACATAGAAGCTATCCCGTGAGTGGGTCTGTGGGTACAAAATCTAGAACTTGCCTTGTATAGTCTACCGGTTAGGGCACTTTGACCTGCTTATGTTTTCCTGGATCTTGTTTGTGCCTGCATTGCATTCGTATATCATTGCATCTGCATTTCATTTTCATTACATATCGTCTTCCAAAACCAAAAAGCTCATCCATCCTTTGTCCATAATCCGCAGTTGATTTCCCGACACCCGTATCGGACTTGAAGCAACTTTGGAAAGAATCATGAGCTCAGAAGAACAGAACCAGTTTGTGTCAAGAACAAATGTTGACTTGATGAAGAACCAGTTGGACCAACTTGTGGAAGCTATGTTAGCCTTGACAAGGAGAGAGAACAACCCTCAACGACCTATAGTCACCGAGAATGACATACCTCAGCCAGTGCGGATTCCTGTTGAAGACCAGGTTATACAAGAGCGTCACACTATTCAGGATGAACATACCTCGTCTCTTGATGCTGTTGAGTACCATAGCTCCGCATTCACTGCGCCGAATTCCCAAATGGCAAGCCTGGTGGGGAATAACGAACGACCTCAGGATGTTGAGTTTGCTGAAAGATGTCGTGTGTTGGAAGAGAAAATTGAAACCATGATGGGGCGTGATACTTCTGAGCTGAATGCCTTGGACCTGTGTTTGGTACCGGGCTTGTAATACCTCCAAAGTTCAAAATGCCAAATTTTGAGAAGTACAAAGGAGATAGTTGTCCGAAGCAACATTTGGTAATGTTTTGCAGAAAGATGACCTCATATGCTCACAACGATAAACTTATGATTCACTGTTTCCAGGACAGTTTGAATGGGGCATCATTGAGTTGGTACATGCAGCTAGAAAGTAGCCATATCCAGTCGTGGTCGGACTTATCCAACGCCTTTGTGAAGCAATACCAATATAATCTCGATGTGGCTCCCAGCCGCACACAGTTGCAAAGCTTATCTCAAGAGGAAAACGAGTCCTTTAGAGGATATGCTCAGAGATGGAGAGAGGTAGCTGCTTGCGCTCAACCACCACTCTTAGATAGAGAATTGGTTGACATGTTCATAAATTCGTTGCAAAGCCCATATTTGGAAAAGATGATGGGAAATGGGACATCCGACTTCTCTGATTTGGTTTCAGTTGGAGAACGCATTGAGAGCCATCTTAAGAAAGGAAAGGTCCGAGACGTCTCGAACATTCCAACTAGTGAAGGTGAATCAGTTGTTAGCTACCAAGAGGAAGATGAGGATGAAGTCAATACAATCTGGGAAACTCTACAAGCTCCATCCTTAGTGCCTTATCCTCCGTACCCAAGCATCTCAACTGTTAAAAGTCAACAATCCTATGGGTCTACCTCTGGGACTCCGGTCTCTTCACATGGTCAATATTCTCCTATCAATAGAGGTCCCCAATATCAACAGCAGGTTTCACATCAACATGCTCCGCAACGACGACATTACTATAAACAAAGACCAAAGAGACACTTTGATCCATTACCAATGCCATACAATCACGTGCTACCACGTTTGATTAGTAGTGGACTAATAGTGCCAAAGGGCTTGTATCATGTGATCCCACCATACCCACCAGGCTTTGACACCAATGCACAATGCGGCTACCATGCTGGCGCAATGGGGCATTCAACAGACGATTGCAAACAACTCAAAAATAAGGTTCAAGATCTGATTGAGTCCAAGCTAATCTGATTCACACCTCAAGGACTTCATATCAACATCGAACCTTCATCTGGTCAAGTGAGTTCATCAGTCCATGACATGGAAAAAGCTGCAGAGAGTAGATATGAAGAAGGTTATCATACTGGTCTCAATGAGCAAGAAGGGTAGCTCAACTGTGATGCAAGAGAGAAAAACCCAGTTCCTCAATACTGGCAATTTTCATATTGTTTTTACGCATTTGTAGTTTCTTTTCTGTTATAATGCTACTTGCTTTTAGACATTGTTTCTTATTAATGGTATTGTTAATGTGATAATTATGCATGTTTTTGATCAAATCCATTCGTATTCACTCACATTTTCTCACTTATTGCAAAAAATCACAAAAAAAAATTTTCACTCCACTTCCTTTATCGCACTGCTGTTTAGCAAAGATTTGAAGGAGGATGACGAAAGCTAAATACCCATAATTGTTGATAGTATGCTTTCGGATAAAATTCCGCCAATGATGTACAGGCATTGTTTCAAATCCCCAAACACCGGAGAGATAAGGAGTTAGTCCCTAGTTAACCACTTCGAGCCTAGAGGTAGGAGTTTCCTTTGGATTTCTAAACCCTTACGCTTAACCTGGGGTAGGGTAGTTTTCAGTTAACTTGATTACGCACTCGAATCACGAAAGAAAACCCAAATACAAGACGGTTGTTCATCAATAACCCTTGACATGGCAGTCACAATCCTTCAAAAAAAATTCAAAAGCCTGCTAAGTCAAACACCTCAAAAGGAGACTTAGGCAAAAATCAAGGCAATCCCGATGGGCTCAAAAAGCAAAATCAGTCCATGCAAAAGTTAGGGATCAAAAGAAAAACGAAAGAGGTCCTCAAACCCTCAACAAAAAAAGATAAGATCAGTGGCCGCCATATCAAGAACCAAAAGGATCACTGACATCCATCAAAAAAACAAAATAAGAGTGGCTGCCATTTCAGGAAAACTTTGAACCATCAAGTTTACACCGTCAAGCGCGTGTTAAACTAACTGAATGTAGGTATGAAGGTCATTAAGAAGAAGGTGTGGGTACCAAATCAAATTTGAGCCTTATATCCTTTGTTTCTATAACCGTGAACCAAACCGCGTTACAACCCTCAAAAGACCTAATTGAGGCGGAGTTTATTTTGAAAGCATACTACAGTGAGGTTGTGTAACCTGACTCCCTACACATTTGCTAATCTTCTGTATTGGTGTCATATCCTTGCTACATCTTTAGTACCAGCTAAATTAGCACTGCGTTGGACTAATAATCCACTCGTCACACACTGTCACATCATCCTAATAAATGATCCTTTCAAAACTTGCATGAATGTCGCATTAAAATTACCATTTTTGAATGAAGACTTTTAACTGCAAGTCAGTACTTGACATTATGGAAATTCCAACAAAGTGCAATCAAAGAAGAACTTGATCACTCATTGGTGTTGACCTGAATCAAAACTTTCTCATAATGCTGCGAATCTGGGGCAAGTCCTTCTGAGGTTTAAACCGGGGCAGACCACTACAAGGTTCAAACTAGGGCAAGTTCTTCCGAGTTTCAAACAGGGGCATATTGTTGCAAAATCCAGACACTGGGGCAATCATCGTAGACCATGTCATGGTATAAATCTTTAAGAAAAAATCTTCAAATACCTGGCAGACTGAGGCAGACTAGTTGAACAGGGGCAGTTTCCCTCCTTACTTTCAAAGTTGGTCAAGCTGACCATGCCAGACATCAGTAACTGTTGAGTTCACAACAAGCATCAAAAGCCTTGGGGCAGAGCAAAAGCACGATCAACATGCATTGGTTAAGTCGCTACGCTCGCATATTTAACATGATTTGGTTATGTCGCTACGCTCAACATTTGTAAGCCGTCATGGCACATTGGCTAGAAGTTAAGGTTCTCCCAAGAATAAGCAGCCAACTTCTGCAAGGATCTAACTTGGAGCGTCGAGAACATCCACATCTGTCTTATGAGCATATCATTATCAGATACCGTGTGTCGGGAAGTCAAATACTTTCACCAAATAAAGTCCACTTTTGTTGGCATCCCTTAAAACTCCAAAAGTCCATTTGTATTGGCAACCATTAAAAGTCCAACCCCGCTTGGCATCTCCTAAAGTCCATTTGTATTGGCAACCATTAAAAGTTCAACCCCGCTTGGCATCTCCTAAAGTCCATTTGTATTGGCAACCATTAAAAGTCCAACCCCGCTTGGCATCTCCTAAAGTCCAATTTGTATTGGCAACCATTAAAAGTCCAACCCCGCTTGGCATCTCCTGAAGTCCAATTTGTATTGGCAACCATTAAAAGTCCAACCCCGCTTGGCATCTCTTAAAGTCCAATCCTTTATTGGCAACTACCAAAGTCCACCCTTGTTGGCACCTTAATAAAACCAATCCCTTGCTTGCATTCACATATGCAACATATAATTGACATGTATCATACGCATACATAGCACGATCATTTCCTCTTTCAACCCCCGAGTTGATATGTTTTTATTTTCTCGACCCCCGAGTCGATATTTTCCTTTTCCTCCTTCAACCCCTGCGTTGATATTTTATTTTCTCGACCACCGAGTCGATATTGTCTTGTTTTTCAACCCACGCGTTGATACGTCTTTATTTTCTCGACCCCCGAGTCGATATTTTCCTTTTTCTTGACCCCCGAGTCGATATTTATTCTTCTTCAACCCTCGAGTTGATATGTCTTTATTTTTCTCGACCCCCGAGTCGATATCTTTGTTATCTTTTTTCTCTCGACCCCCGAGTCGATATTTACCTTTTTCAACCCCCGAGTTGACATACCGATATACCCCGTAAATATTTTCACCCTGCTGCACTTAATCCCAATAATCCCTCGTTGGAAACCAGAAATAAAGCCTTACCAATTTGGTTACCCGGTTGCATTCTCATGTGCATTCCATATCAAGCATTACATTTTCATTCCCATATACATCTTATTTCCCTAGCAGTTGCATCATTTGCATATTTGTGCATCATACAGAGCATGGCATCTTTGTCCCCAGCGATATGGCATAGCAGGATCCAGGATCAGTTCACAAGCATCTTGACCGGTCCTCTATAAAGGCCGACAGTATTTCTCTTGAAAAGAGTTAATGTCGCATGTGTTCAAGGAATTCTATCCCCAACAAGTCATTTTCCAACCATACAGTTGATGATGATGGTTCCCAGCAGTCTTTGCTCTTATTGCTCCCCAAGCAGAGGTTATCCTTAAAGGAGTTTCTTGAAGGCTTTTCCCCTGCAGAGTTTGGACAACGCTTTTCCTCTGACAAGAATTCTACTATTCCCCAGCAACTTTATCATCTGAGGTACTGTTTCGGTATCGCGAAGAACCTTAACGGATAAGGGACTGCTTCGACCACCCAAAGAAATCTCGTTTGTGTTTAGAGATACAACTTTGGTATCGCGAAGAACCTTATTGGATAAGGGACTGCTTCGACCACCCAGAGAATGTCAGGTTATCTCGTTCATCTATTTTGCATCTTGTCATCCCGTTCTAGTATACCTAATATCTGTACTTTGCTTGTCGGACAAATTTCGGGGTCTTCTTGTATCTAATTGACTTCCACCATAAAATGAACGCCATGCAGCTTGTTCATTCTCTCAGGTATAAGGCAATTAGATAGGGGCATCTGTCATACCTTAAATTTGTCCTACCCATTTTCAAATATTTTCGTTTTTTATTTTACATTGTCTGCTTAATTTCTTGTTATTTAGACATGTGTCCGCTTGCAATTGGTTGTTTTTAAATTTTTATCATTTTTTACCCAATAAAGACATGACACGTGGCCTAAAGTTTCTTATGTAAATATAAATTTTATCTTTAATTTCTTAAACTTTTTCTTGTTACTAATAATATTTTTTAATATTCGATATTGTTTTTGTTTTAGTTTCTTCTATGTATATTTGTTAATATTCATTTAGTTATATTACGTTAATGTTTATTAAGGTTATGTTTAGTTTATATTATATTTGCATGTTTAACCTTAACAAAATACTAACAATAATAGAGAGAAAATAATTAAAAACAAAAAACAAAAGAGAATTAGGACTGGGCTAGGTGGAAAGCCCATTGGGAGGCTGAGAGGGGAGAGCCTCATCTGGCTTTAAAAGAGGTGGAAACCAGAACCCTAGGGGGGGATATTACTGTTCATCAAAACCCTCCGCCGCTTTTCCCCTCTCTCCCATAAGATTCAGCAAACCACCTCATATAATCCCCCATTTTCTCCTACCTTCCGTTTTTCCCGCCAACACCATCGTAAACCCTCACCACCATCAAACCGCAACCACAATCTCGCCGGTGGATCCACCCTTCATCCTTGCTGCAACAACTTCAAGCATTTGGAAATCAAAAAAGCCCACTCACAATGTTCCAAAGACGCGATGCAAAACGACCGAACAACTCAGAGCACAGAAATCATTTTCGGCGACAGCATCGACAGTTCATGAAGCAATCTCGACACCGTTGTTCTACACTGTTTGAGACGAAGATCTAATTGTCGGCATCTGCTTTGTATCTGATTCATTTATTCTGTCACTATTTCACTCTCCATCGCCAATAATTCACAACCACAACTAGACTACGAACTACAACAATTGTGGTTCGATTCGACGACGACAAACCACCGCGTAACGGTAACTTCCAAGTATTATTGATTGTGCTAGTAGATATTTTGATGTTTTGATTATGATTGTTAATTCTTTTACACTGAGCCACTGTTGTCAGTTTGATTTTTTTTTCTGTCAAAATTAGTATCTTTTTTTCTTCTTCTTTGACGTTAGAATTCAAACTGGGTTCAAGGCTGGATTGGTAAACGTCGTAACAATTTACGGATTTATGTTGCTGTTATTTGTTGTGATAAATTCAAATTTTTCTGCTGTTCTGTTTAGTTTCGTGCACAATTTCGATTTTTGTAAGCATTTTGGTAGCATGGGGATTAAAGAGTGATATCGTTTCCATTTTGCTGCTACGATATTCATTTTGATTTCCGACCGACTATATCGCATAACTGCTACGACATACTGGTTATCCCGTTTCAACTCGCAATCTGAGTTTATTGTGTTAGGGATGATATTGATTGATAAAATTTGTTGCTTCCGTTTATATCTATTATGTCGAAATCAAATTTCTACGATAAATATTTGTCACCGATTTGTTTAGCATTTGCCGTAGTTGGTCGAAGTCGGCATGATGTTGTTCCTGAGCCTTGATTCGGGTCATTCTTACTGCTATAATTTGTTTTTATTACTATTCTTTTGGGTTATGCTTATATGTTGCTGTTATGGCCGATTTAGCCATGGTTTTGAGTAGGTATTTGGTTCTGGCTTTGGGATGCTCTGGTTTACATTAAGTAAATATTGTTTGGTGCAATTTATTACTGGTTTTGTATACATGAACATTGTTACTATGCGAATTTGTTTGGAGTGCCGACCTTATTGCGTATTCCGATTATACGTATGTTTACTATGATTCGAATCAGCCTGTTGCATCTTTTGGCATTCATTCATAGCATTTGATTTCATATGCTTGCTATTGTTGACTTTTAACACTGAATCATGATTTGAGTGATACTGACAAAAAGTGCATAAGCTTGTCAACCCCTGTTTTGTCGATTCCAAATTCGTGAAGTTAGTATTCTATGTTTGCTTGGATTGTTGTCTATTATGTGCAAATTTTAAGTCTAAACTCAGGATTTGGAACCGATTGCATGCTGGCTGCGATACCGTTGGATTCCATTATATAAATACCGGCAATATGTAGGTAACATTCTATTTTCAAATTCCTGCTAAGACCATGTTACTTACATAGATAATTCCAATTATAGTTAATATTTTCGGTTCAGTTTTGAATTGTTTTTTGGATTATTCATTTGTTAACCATTGTTTCTTACTGAAAACATAAGCCTGTGCTTTGGAAATGAGCTTTAGATGTGTTTCTCAAAATTGGCTTTAATACAAATGTGATTTAAAGTTGGTACTCAGCATGTTATTGAATATTGAAGTAAACTGTCTATAGGCATTTCACATCTTTTGTTGTCCATTCTTATCCATTATTTTGACTCATGCACCATGTAATTAATTTTTCAAAGACAATTAAGTATGATTAAGAACTATTGACTGATTGGATGGAAATTTGAGCGCCTCGTTCTCTTCCTCTTTCCATTTTTTTTCATTCTTCTATTACAATAAATTAAATTTGATGGTTATTGATTAATTAAGAGTTTGATGATTTGGGCTTTTGGGGCTCCAATTGATTTTTATTCACTTCTAAATTTTTATGTTTACATCCTTTCTCTATTTATATTCAACTGATTGTTTTTACTGTAATTATTTAAAAAAAAAACTAATTGATTAAGTATTATATCATATAGTTAATTTTAGTTGACTTGATTAATGTTTTGAATAAGTCTTAATTGATTACTCTTGATAACCAAATTTTAATAAATTAAATTACACCATAAAGCAAGTTTATTTTTAAATATCTTCTAAATTAAATTAATAACATGATTCATCTTGTTCAACACTAAAAAATTTCTTAATTAACCACAAAGGTAGTGAGTTCTTGGAGTCTAGCACTCCTTGGACCCTTGAGCGAATGCTCTCGAAGCGCACGCTTCGGGTTGTGTTCGCTCCGTCTTTATCTCAAAAAAAAACTTTTAATTAATTCGGATCTTTTTTCAAACTAAAATATTTTAAATATTAGAAAATATACTTTATTAATTAAGTTAATTTTTTTCTAGGATATTAAACTTTTCTCAAAACAATTAGTTATTATTAGCTTTTCTCAAAATCTTTTTGTAAGCAATTGATTAATTAATTTTATATATGAAAATTAAATTATTTTTCTTAATTAAAATTAAACTATCTTCCTAAAACAAATTTCAAAACAATTAAATTCTTGGATCTCGCCTTCCTTGAATTTTTAAGCAACCGCTCTCGAGGTGCACACCTTGAGTTGTGACCCTTTCGATCTTATTTTCTAGAATACCTAGCGCGCCTAGTCCGAGTACGCTAATATTTTCAAATTGTTTTCATAATTAAATCACGAAATAATCGAGTTCTTGGAGTCGCACATTCCTCGAATTCGAGAGTGACTACTATTGGGGAGTACGCCTCGGTTAGCGTGTCATTCGAAATTTCGTTCCTAAAACACATCTTCTAATTATTTGGACAAGTACTTTCACTATCCAACAAACACTATTTCATAATTAATGGGATGAAAAAAGATGTCGTTGGGATCTAGCATTCCAAAGATATCCCGACTAATTGGTTACGAGGCCGACGTCTCGTTTATCGAATAGTCGTCATTCCTCCTAATTTTTCAAACCATCTCATCTCGTTCCTCACCTTCGTGCGATCGAGTCTAAACCCTAGTATGTTTCTAAATCGTATGTTAAGTTCAAACTATTTTCTTAACTAAATTGCGAAAGAATGGAGTTCTTGGAGTCTCGCATTCCTTGAATTCTTGAGTAACCACTCTTGGGGCGTACGCTTTAGGTTGTGGATTACTCGGCCTTTCGTCTATAAAATACATGCCCTAACTATTTGGACGAATATCGTCATTGTCCATTCAAATACAATTTCATAATTATTCGAATGAAAAAGGTATCGTTGGGATCTAGCATTCCAATGATATCCCGATTAATTGATTGCGAGGCTGACGTCACGTTTATCGAGTATTCGTCATTCTCCCTTAAAATATTCTATCCAACTCTCTTTTCTCGCCCCGTGCGATTAAATCTTCCCAAACACTAATTTCCTGCCCTCGTCCAATTTCCAACCCAAACACTTTTTCCTAAAGAACATTGTTTAGTCCCTTCTTCCGCGTATAATAAACTCGTGCTTCAGCCTCCCCCAGCGAGCAGACAAGCCAACGCTTAGCAGTTAGAATGCGACCTAAACACTCGTTCGTAACACAAACCTTTTACCGTAGTCAGCCGAACTACGGCTGCTCTGATTTCTCATTTATCAATGAGAATACGTAGGCACAAGATTGCGATGATCTTGGCGAGCAAAATCCCCTCCTTTTCCCGTAGTCCCACGAACTACGAATGCTCCGATTTTCCACTTCTTACAAGTGAAGATACATAGGCACAAGGGCCCCAATCCTTGGCGAGCACCCTATCTTAAAACCACTCATTCCCCCTATGGGAGAATCCTTAGAAGAAAACAAACAAGCGTAGCTAACTTTACTCTCGAATCGATCAAGAGTTTCCCGTTGAGTACAACGGACATGAGGGGTGCTAATACCTTCCCCTCATGTAACCGACTCCCGAACCTAGAATATTGGTTGCGATGACCATGTTCTTATCTCTTTAAAGGTTTTATCGATATTTTCCTATTCCTGCCTTGGAATAAATAAAGTTCGGTGGCGACTCTGTTTCGAACATATTTTTCACGTCCATCGCGAGGATCGTATTTTTTCGAGGTACGACAAACGGTTCTTCACAATCTTTCATTTTCAGGTACATGATATCCTCGTCAGGAAAATCAAACCTCATCGATTGGTAGTCCTCAACAGGCTGCTCCGCAAGGTACTCTAACAGAATACTACCTTTAATAGCCTTTTGTGAGACATATTGGATATCGTATTTGGTTAACACCATCTACCATCGGGAAATTCTTCCGGAGAGTGCTTGCTTCTCAAAGACGTATTTGATTGGATCCATCTTTGAAATTAGCATGGTTGTATGATTCAACATGTATTGCCTCAAACGTTTGGCGGCCCAGGCTAGCGCACAACACGTTTTTTCGAGCATTGAGTAACGGGACTCACAGTCTGTGAACTTTGTACTCAAGTAGTAAATCGCATGCTCTTTATGTTCGGTCTCGTCGTGTTGACCGAGAACACAACCCATACTTTCCTCAAGAACCGTCAAATACATAATCAAAGGTCTTCCGGCCACTGGGGGTATAAAAACAAGAGGTTCCTGCAGGTATTCTTTTATCTTGTCGAACGCCTTTTGACAATTTTCATTCCAGGTCAACACCTGATCCTTTTTCAACAACTTTAATAGCGGCTCGCATGTCGCGGTTAGGTGAGATATGAATCGAGCGATGTAGTTCAACCTCCCTAAAAACCCACGCACTTCTTTTTCTGTTTTAGGCGTCGGCATTTTTTGTATTTCTTTTATCTTTGCAGGATCAACCTCTATTCCCTTTTCGCTCATAATAAACCCCAGCAGTTTACCCGATCTCACCCCGAAGGTGCACTTGTTAGGGTTCAGTCTCAACCTGAACTCCCTAAGCCTCTTGAATAATTTCAGTAGATTAACCAAATTCTCCTCCTCCGTCTGGGATTTGGCAATCATATCATCAACATAAACCTCGATCTCTTTGTGCATCATGTCATGGAAGAGAGTCGTCATAGCATGTTGATATGTTGCCCCAACATTCTTTAGTCCGAAGGGCATCACTTTGTAGCAAAATGTTCCCCAGGGAGTAATGAAGGTAGTCTTCTCCATGTCTTCCGGTGCCATTTTGATCTGATTATATCCTGAGAAGCCGTCCATGAAGGAGAATACGAAAAACTGAGCAGTGTTATCAACCAACAAATCAATGTGAGGAAGTGGAAAGTCGTCTTTCGGGCTCGCCCTATTCAAATCACGGTAGTCTACACACATTCGCACTTTGCCGTCTTTCTTCGGTACTGGTACTATATTAGCGACCCATGACAGATAAGTCGTAACGGCTAGGAAACCAGCATCCCACTGTTTTTGAACTTCCTCCTTGATTTTTACAGCCATGTCTGGTCTGGTTCTCCTGAGTTTCTGCTTAACAGGCGGACATTCCTCTCGCAACGGCAGACGGTGCACAACCATGTCCGTATCCAACCCAGGCATATCCTCGTACGACCAAGCAAATATATCGCTATACTCTCGCAGTATCTCAATCAGCCTTTGCTTGACGTTGCTCTGCAGCGCACCCCCTATACGGATGTTTCTCACAACTTCTTCCGACCCCAAGTTGATAATCTCAATTTCCTCCTGATGAGGCAGAATGACTCTCTCTTCCTGTTTCAACAAACAAGTCAGCTCCTCTGGCAGGTCGCTATCCTCAACAATCTCTTCCTCTGCTTAGAATACCGGGTGCTCGAAGTCGAGGCGAGTCATAGGCGGTTCGTATGAGATGTCATCTGAAATATTAGTCATGCAAAGGAAATGGTTAAACACTTCAACACGCAAACAAAGCAAATAACCACGTTGCGATTTATTGCTAAAGTGAAAGCAAGAAAAACAGGGATCACAATATTTGAATATGAAAAAAGCCTTTATTTCATGATTAAACAGTGCAATACACATAATCAAGTAGCCCTAATGTAACATCACTATGCCCCGGGTAGGACATAGGATTATTCAACAATTGATAAAACAAATCATTACTGTTTAAAAGTCACCGGCACAGTTTCCCGGATGGACCAGTTGCAGAGACTTTGTCCTGGCACGCTTGGCTTGATCCACGCGTCCATATCGCAGTCGCTATCTCCGTCTTCGGCGTTACAAATAGCGTTGATAGTCTCGAAGCACACCCCGCTTGGTGTAATCGTGACCGGTCCTTTGAACCTGGGCGCTCCTGAAGATGACGCCGACGACGTCGGTCGATACCCTAGCCCAAACTTGTCATTCTTCACGGGAATCTCCAGCACCTGCCCCCAGCCTTTAGTCTCACCAGCCTGCACTAAAGCCTGAGCCTCTTTGTAAGATGACACTACCACATCTGACATTTTGCTGGAACCCTGAGCTTTGTCTTTAATTCGCAACCCTTCGAAGGCTTGACAAGGTGTCTCGTGTATTTCTCCGTCGACCTCCACATATCTGAATGATGACAGGTGACTGACCAAAATGTCCTCCTCCCCGCAAACGGTAACAACACTATCACCTACCATGTACTTCAACTTCTGATGCAATGTGGACGTTACGGCCCCTGCAGCATGGATCCATGGGCGCCCAAGAAGGCAGCTATAAGCTGGATGGATATCCATAATGTAGAATTCGGTATCAAAAATCTTTGGCCCCACCTGAAGCGGTAATGTTATTGACCCGAACACTGATCTTTTCGTCCCGTCAAACGCCCTCACAACCAAATCGCTGGGCGTGCAAATAATTCCCCGTATGTCCAATTTCATCATAGATTTCTTTGGCAATATGTTCAACGACAATCCCGTATCCACCAATACGTGCGACATTACGGTGCCCCGACACTCCACCGATATATGCAACGCCATGTTGTGCTCTCGACCCCTGGGTGTTAGGTCAAAATCTGTGAAACCCAGACTATGTCCAGCGTTGACATGTGCCATTACCCCCTCTAATTGATTTACAGAAACTTCTTAAGGCACAAATGACGTATCCAATATTTTTAGCAGGGCGTTCCGGTGCGCCTCGGAACATAACAACAACGACAAGATAGAAATCTTCGACGGCGTCTGCTGTAGGTGTTCAACAATCTTGTAGTCGCTTTTACGAATCAGTCTCATGAACTCCTCTACGTCCTTGGGCGACGTATCCTTTTCTTTCGACTGAGTAGGTCCACTTTCATTTACTTTGGCTTTACCTTTGGCCAACCTCTCTGCTTCTATTTCAGGTGAGGTAAAGATCCTTCCGCTACGGGTCATGCCCCCCGTTCCAACAACATTATCAACAGCACCTGCTGACTAGCTATTCATCACAATCTTTTCACCGTTGCAATACGCTTCTAAACCGTACGACCACGAGACAGCTTTCGTACTTTCAAAGGGAACAAGCCCTGCTTTGGTAATCGTAATAGTTGGCCGCTGGACGAGCGCCGTTATCGTTATAGTCTTCCTCGGGATCGTCACCGTTGCAATATCATTCTGCTCGTCACATAATGCCTCCACAGGCTTCTCAACCGCAGTTCGATCCAATTGCAAGGTCCCTTCGTCGATCATGGCCTGAATGCCCCGCTTCAAATCAGTACAACCCTCAGGCTTGGTCCAACACTCTAAACAGTATTCATCACAATCGGGAAATACTCCCCCTCTGAGCAACCTACTTTTCACCTCACTCAATGGTGTCTTCAGTTCGTTAACATCCATCACCAAGTTCAAATTTTCTTCTGTCAAGATGGCATTTGCCCCATGATTAGGCATAGGTTGTTGTACAATATTGGACCCCACTTGGCCAAAGTTGATGGCTTTACTGTCCAACAAGTCTTGAACTTTATGCTTGAAAGCATGGCAAGATTCTATATCGTGCCCGGGCGCCCCGAAATGGAATTCGCACTGCTTATTAGCATCATACCCCCTAGGAAGTACCGGCCCTGTAGGTGGTTCCATTGTTCTTTTCTCGACCAAATTCAACCCCAACAGTGTCTGAAGAAGCTCTGCATATGTCGATGGAGGCTTATCAAATACCCTCTTCGGCCTTACGTTCTGGAACCTTCCCTGACCCTAATTCTTCCTTTGTTGCTGCTGCGACTGTTGTTGCTATTGTTGTTGTGGCTGTTGTTGCTGAGGAATTGGAATAGTAACACTGGCTATCTGTTGAGGTTGAATGTACTGATTTATGCCTCTGCCCCGGCCTCTTCCTCCATACACAGCGCTAGTATCACCCTGTCGTCTTCCGCCGAACGCTTTTCTCGCACCCCCGGCTGAAGTAGATTCTCCTGCCTGAATCTTTCCAATTTTAATTCCATTTTCGATCCTTTCTCCCATAAGGATCATATCGGAGAAGCTACCCATCGAAAAATTGACTAACTTGTCATAGTACATTCCTGTAAATGTCCCCACAAACATGTCATTCATCTCCCTTTCAACCAAAGGAGGGTGCACCCGAGCTGCCATATCGCGTCACCGCTGCGCGTACTCTTTGAAACTTTCACCATTTTTCTGCGACAGGCTCTGCAACTGAACCCTGTTTGGCGCCAAATCACTGTTGTATCTGTAATGCATAACAAAAGCATCAGCCAACTGCTTCCAACTTCTAATCTGAGTGGGCTCCAGTCCCATGTACCACTCCAATGATGGTCCCGATAAGCTGTCTTGAAAGAAATGCATGAGCATCCTTTCATCATTGGAATACGCAGACATCCTTCTATAATAAGAACGTACATGGACCTTTGGGCAGGTATCCCCCTTGTATTTTTCAAATGTTGGAGCCTTGAATTTCAATGGCACCCTCAGCTCTGGTACTAGCCCCATAGTAGTCATGTCTAAACCAGCGGAGTTCTGATCAACCACACCTTTCATCTGCTCTTCTAGCATTCTGATCCTCTGAACAGGGTCAATAGGACCTTCAGGTCCCATACCTCTTCCTGAAAAAGCGTCCTCCTGTTGATCCACATTCCAGTCATTGCCATACCCATTGTAACCCATGTTACGGCCAAATCCTTGCTGATTGTACACAGGACCCTGTCCTCGGTTGCCGAACCCCAGATTGACCCCAGCAGGTCCAAAACCATTGTTGAAAGGAAGTGCTCCGGCACCGTTTTTATTCACATTACCGAACCCACAATTACCATAGCCGTACCCCTGAGTGTTGTCGTAACCTTCATTACCGAAGCCTTGATTGTTGAACCCGAAGTTCCCGTCCTGATTGACATTGTCATACCCATTGTTTCTGAAGCCAACATTGTCAACGAATCCTTGATCAGCATCCACAATGTTGCCTTTGTTGTTAACAACATGCACATCACCACCATTCCCAGTATTGCCGTTACCAGCGCCAGCACCTGCACAGTACCAGTGTTTCCGTTGATAGTCACAACAGGTGGAGTAACAACTGCCGGTATCTCATTCTCCCGGCGAGGAGTTTCAACAGAAATATGGTCAGTATTGTCATTTCCGTTTGCCCGCGTCAGCAGCGGCTGCACCAAGGTCTGAAGATTCTCTTGGCCCTTGGCCATACTCTCCATAACTTGCATAAATAGGGTCAGCTTCTCACGGATTTCCTGCATCTCGACCTGAACTTGATCCATTATCTTCTTGCAGTTGTTTCTGGTTGAATAACGGTGGACTCTCTGGTCGTCAATCCTGAAAAAACCTGTGAGATGCAGGAAATTAGATACAAATTCAACAAGTAACTGGAAATGCAAAATGAATATGCAAATGCAATGCGTGTCCGTGCATTAGGGGAATCAACCCCTAATTCTAGTGCCAAAGTGCCAGTGTAGTGACAATGATAATGATAAGAAGCTTGTATCCATTCACGGGGAAAATATCTCATATATTGCAGAAAAGCCCATCAAGTCAGGAATACAATATCACTGAGTGTACAACAAGAAGGCATGACCTCAACCAACAATCCTGGTGATGGCCAGCACAATGCAAATAAAGCATATACAACAGTGCATAAGGTAATCAAGTGCGACCATATGCCTGATACTCCTCTAGCAATCTTTTAGTCTTGGGATGGTTCGGCTGAGAAAGAAACCCTTCGACGAGCGAGTCTCTTTGCCTGATAACACGCTGGAGATCCCCAATGGATTCCTCCCAAGCACCTTCTCTAAAGCACTCCTCTAGCTTTCTCTTCTGGGATGCAGACTCTTTCTTACGCTTGATGACTTTGTTCAAGGCATCCTGAACGTCATATCTCCGCATAAACTCTTCTTCAAACTTCTTCTGGCTAGCTTTCAACTGACCTTCCAGTTCAGAGATCTGTAGCTTTAGTTTTTCCTCTCTTTCTTTGTTATTTGTCAGCGTAACATTCCAGGTTTTATTGAATGTAGAGATCTCCCGGTAGGCTACATCAAGTGCTTTCTTCTTAGACTCCAGCATGTCATGAGAGCTCTTGAAATCTACCCCCAAACGTTCATGCTTCTTTCGTTGTTCATTCAGTTCTGTGCCTAGTTGATTCACCAGCTCTGTTTGTTGCTTGAAAGAGTATACGGCTTCGTTTCTTTCGCTTCTGAGCTGCACTAGCTCTTCTTCCAACTTCTCGTTGGCTTTCATCAACTTTTCTTTCTCCCTCAAGGCCTGCTCATATATCCCAATAGACACAGTAGTTGGCTCCTCAACCACGAGGGGAGCAGGAGGTGATACTGTAGGAAACGACATTAGCGCTTGCTTTGCCCTATCTTGGATCCAGACTTTGTACGGAGCATAGGCTTGACAATCACTCTTACCCAACAACGGCTTACCCCTTTTGTTGATATTATTCCAAGCATGCTGAAGCTTGGACAATAATTCTCCACTCAGATCACCTGTGAAGTATAGAGATTCCTGCACTTCCTCCTCTTTTGGTGGGCTTTTCAAAGCATAACCGAATTTCCTGATCAACAATGATGGATTGTAGTTAATGCACCCTTTCCTCCCAATCAGAGGAACATTAGGATATCCGGCGCAGCTGTAGATAATCTCAGATCCCAGTAAATCTCTATCAAACCAGACAACATCTTCTGAAGAAAGTCCCATCAGATGCTCAGACCAATCCACCGTAGCTGCAGACTCAGCAAAGATACCCTTCTTGGGTAGGTGACCATCAAACCACATATACAACAAAGGCACACAACAAGAGACGTCCTTGCCCCTCCTATTCTCGTTCTTATAATGCAGAGAGTGATAGAAATCCCCAATCAGAGTAGGCACAGGATTGCCTGAAGCAAATATATGGAATGTATCCAAATCAACAAAGGCATGCATATTAGGGAACAATACAATGCCATAGATACACAAAGCAAGGATAGCATTAAACACAATCCAACAGCCACTCTTGGCGTACTCTTGTGCCTTCCCAACCAAGAACTTGAGAGAAAAACCAGAAACTCCATTCCACGAGGTTAACAGCAACTCGGAGGAGTCTAAGTGCAAAGCAACAGCCAAATCCTCCAGCTTGGGCTCAGCACCCATGTGAATGAAGGGTACCCTGTTCTGAATGGTTAACTCCAAGATCTCAGCATATTCCTCCAGGGTCGGAGCCAGAATGAAGTCAGGGAAAGTAAAACACCTCAGCGGGGGATCATAGAACTGCATCAGCGTGTACAATCCGTTCCGCTCATACATGGATGGTTTATAAACCAACCTAAGCAGTTTCCCATAATTCTTCCTGAAGCTTCTCTTCACATCCTCATCAGCTAGAGATATCAAACCAAGCAGAGAAGAAACATCTGGAGTAGGCAACTTGTATGCCACAATCTTCTTCAAAGTATCTATAATATCAGCAGACAGAAATCCGGGAAACTAGAATCAAAGGGTATGAAATGCACCTGCAGCATAGACACACGTTAATGATATGCAGAATGAGTATGCAATAATGCAATGTGCAAACATGCAACAGGGATCAAGTGATATATTGCTGAAGAGATCCATCCACAATATCTGTCTCAACAGACCCACAATACTGCTCACACCTGGTCTCAACAGTCCCATAACAATGCTCCAATCGGGTCTCAAGAGACCTAAAACAATGCTCCAACCTGGTCTCAACAGACCTATAACACTGTCCTGATGAAGAACCCCAAGTAACCACACATACTGATCCAATATCAAGAAAACCGGGTCGTCTGGAGGTCAAGTTTCCTGCATGCCCCAATCCCTCTCACAGGTAGATGTCATATCAATTGACACAAGGTACGGCATCCTATGCGGTCGTCGGCGTCACAGACTTTCAAGACTGATGATACTATACCCAGAAGGTGTGGCATCATCATGTCCTGAAGAGGCCTCACTTAGCCAACTTCCAATTGATCGGTCCCCAGAGTCGACAATCCAACTAACCAACAACCCCCTCAACCCAAAGGGTTGAAAAAGAAGTCAACCAGAAGAACCTCGTCTGAGCATGGATTTTGCAGGACACTAGTACATGCAAAGCATGCACGCACCCACTACTTTCCACAACTAATTCTAGGTGCACTCAAGCCCAGGTCCGACTTATCTCTCAATCTGACCCCCTACCCAGCATAACAACAATAATATAATGCTGACAGTAAATACAGAAAAGTAAATCCATACAACACCCACGACGGGAAAAACAAGCGCTAGGACTGACTCGCGTAGGGAACCGTTGGAGTCCCCAGCAGAGTCGCCAGCTGTCGCTACTGCGAAAATCGGCACCGGCTATGACAAAAGAGTCGCCACCGTGCGTTATTTATCCCAAGAGAGGGAAAGGAAACGCTCATAGTAAACCTAACGCAAAACGGGAAAGGAATGGTCGTCGCAACCAAATCCTGGATTCGGGAGTCGATTACGCAAGGGGAAGGTATTAGCACCCCTCACGTCCGCCGTACTCGACGGGATCCACACTTGTTTTCTAGTATGGATTGTTATTCTATCTACTCTAAAGGTCTGGGGTTAAAAAGAAAGAAAATGACTCGGTAAAGTATCGCACTTTATGCCTATGTATTCCCGTCTGAAACGAGAAATCAGAGTCAACGTAGTTCGCCTACCTACGGGAAAGGAGGGGAAGGTTGCTCACTAGGATACGGCATCCTATGCCTACGTACTTTCATACAGCATGAAAGATCAGAGCAAACGTAGTTCGGGCTACGGAAGACACAAGCTTGTCTGACGGTTTTTTATTACCTTATGAAAGGGTTTTTCTTGATTAAGAGTCCAAGCGGACAAAAATGACACTTTGATGTTTGTTTTGAATCTTTTACGAAAGAAGTGTTTTTCTTAGTTTGTTTGCTATCTCTGACGCACTAGAGACTATGATTTGAGAGTGACTACGTCGCGTGTCACCCAAAGGGTACCACACTAAGCAGCCAGACTACTGGAAAGAAGCTCTCCAGCAACCCTTTCTCAAATAGCTTAAGGCTCGTAATGTACAACATCGTTTAACCTTATTACTGTATTTTTGAGTTGTTTTGAGATAAGAAGAGAAAGGAGCTCTAAAAAGCCTAGGATTGAAAAGGGAATAAAAACTAACCTAATGTTGTCATGCATGGATAAGAATCCTAATGTCTGTCATGATTCCCTCCTGCACAGAGGAAATCAGAGATCCTAGGAGATAAACAAAAAAGAAAGCAAGCAAATACAATAAAATGCATGCAATGCAGCAATACAAGCGAGGCAAGGGAGTCCCACTCAACCTCGAACCTGGGAAAACAACAGGCAAAGTGAATCAACATTCACCTCAAACCTAGGGGCAAGCTACACAAGCCAACAAACAATACAGAAAACAAAACCCAAAGGAGGCAGCCCAAGCAGCAGCACCAAACTCCTACAGCAGCTCTGACAACAAAGTTGACAGTAACATAACTCCATCTTCAAGCAGACCTTATGAAAGGCATCTTCAACATCTTAGATCTTCATCCCCAAGCTCTAGCAAGCTCCACCAAGAAAGATTGGTTATTGAGATCAATTTATAATGAATGGGAACCAGTGAAAACCAAAGGAAATCACTAGAAACCATCATCTGCAAAGAAGGGTATCCTCAAAAGTTCTACTCTTTAAGGCATACCACTCATCCCTCCAAGGAAGAGATGGGGCTTCCTTGAGAGGACTTTGAATAATAGGATAGGATGGAAGCAAACAAAACATTCCATGTTTGAGGCAAGAAATGAACTAAGTCTAAAAGCTCTTCCTAAAACCCTAATTTCCCTAAGCTCCTAAAAAAGTTCCTAAAAGAGAACAAAGCTTCAACTCCAAGATCCACCCTTTAAGCCACAGTAGCTACAAGATGTCCAAAAGTTCCTCCAGAAAGGTATCCAAGCAAAACCAGCTCCAAAGCCATCAACACAACAAAACAAGGCAAGGCACCAAAGATGGAACACCACAAGCACAAGCAACTTGCAAAATCTGTTTAAAATAGAAAACTAAGTTGTAAAACTCTAAGAAATTTCCTAGGGGAACATGCATGGATTAACAACCAAGGGTTCAAAGGTTAAAGCCTAATTCAACTTCTAAGTCCACTAAACAATTCCTAAGATGAAATATGTCAAGGGGAACCACAAGTTTGGGAAAGCTCTAATCATCAACCCTAAGTCAGAACCTAATCATATCTAAAAAATCTACTAAAAATCCTAAGGGATCATACAAGTGTTATCTACAACATACTAAAAGATCTAAGCAAAATTCAATACCAAATGGGAGAACAAAATTCCACAAAACAGATGATCAAATATGCAAATAAAAGAAATTACACAAAAATAAGAAAAACCAAATAAAATTGAAAAATGCCTGAAAATGAGATTTATTAATTTCAGAAAATCACAAATAAATCCAAGATCATTGAGGTATTTTTAAAATATTTTTTGGATCAATATTGGATTTATTATGGATTTTAGAAATCAAATGGAATAAAAGAAAATACTAAAATGATTAAAAGAAAATAAAAAGCTAGATTAAACATGAGCCAATGGATCAGAAGACTGGTAATAAAATCCAAAAGCTGAGGGCGCGTCCACGTGAGGATGAGGTGGCTGGTGACTCATAAGCTGAGTCACGTTAATGAAACGCTGCGTATTGATCTTGGAGGAAAATCCCAGGTTTAAATCAAGGCCCTTAGATCAGCATACAAAGTCTCTTCTCAGACTAATCCAATGGTCCCTCGTTCATCTTCTCCAACAATCTCAGGTGGCCTGAAACTATTCCCAGGCGGTGGTCCGGTGATCTTCTCCAGCGAGCCAGGGTTGCAGGTCAAGGAAAACTCTCAAACTTAACATCATCTTGCTCAGAATTTCACGTAGATCTCCAATCTCATATCCATTTCCTCTAGATCTTCCTAGGTTTTGAAATTCGAAGGCAAACAGAAATGCTACCACAAGAATGATCATCACTAAACTCCAATCTAAAACCATAGGAATGATCCTCATGCTTCACTGATCATTCCTATCTATTCAATTCATGTTATCTCTTCACGATCAGATCTAACCATCCTCAAACAGAAATGCCATAGCACACTTAATTGTCTCTAAACAACTCCAAGCCAATCCAGAAACGTTCCCTAATCATCCTAGGTCCTAACCACATGCACATTGCTAACTAATTCTCCCTAGAATGATGTAGAATTTGAGAGTTACATACCTGAAGAAATTGGATGAACATAGGTAGTTGTAGCTCAATTCAACCTTCCAAACCTTCCAGACACGATCAAGAATGCAAGATAAAGCTTCTAGTATCTTCAATTTGGCTTGATCTTGATCCAAACTCAGAAACCGTTTTCAGTTGAAGCTCTTGAAACTCAACTTGCTATCTCCCTCTCCTCCACGAAATCATCACCAAACCCAATCTGAACTCATTCTAGAACTTAAATATGAAGTGTTTGTGGGCTTTTGCAATCCAAATTAAGGCCCAATTCAGTGGATCCATTTTCTGATTTTTCTTCCAAAGTTGAAATGTGACAGTCACGATATTGCCCTCCCAGCTTGCTCTAGAGTGTTCTAACCAACTGCAAATTGATCATGGAGTATGTTTGGATAGATAGTTCAGCCTGAAATGCCTTGGTTCTTGCTTTGGATCAATGACTTGTAACTAAAGTAACTACCTTTCCAAAACAAGTCATGTAATTTGACCTCATCTCAAAATTGTGCCAATGAAAATGTGTTTGGAATGCAATTTCTGGTCAAAATGACTACTCACATGACATGTTTATGACCTACAACTCAAAAAATGATTTTCCCCTCTTTTGAATCATTTGAAAAATCCTTCTTTTTAGGCCATTTTGAAGCACTTTGTGAAATAATCCACTTCAAGCCACCATGAATCATTATCTGACCTAAAAACATCATTTTAAGCACATCTCATGTTGAAACATTTTTCATTTGAGGAGTGGAAGATGGAGATTTTGGCACATGCTTGAAAATGACCTATAATTCAACTTTCCCAAAATACCCCTGGATTGCCAAGATCATAACTTGAGTTCCACAAATCTTCTTGAGGACTTATAGTACTCAAATTAAAGCTAAGATCAAGACCTACAACTCTTATGTTGGCCAATAATCCATTTGAAAACTCCTTGAGGGGAAAAGGTTGCTTGGAAGCCAAGTGACTTTCATAGATAAATTTCAGTGTCCTCTGGTGACTTGTAATTTGCAAAGACCATAACTTGAGTTCTAAAAATCTTATTGAAGACTTATAGTACTCAAATTAAAGGTATTGAGAAGATCTACAAGTTTCATGTTGTCCAAATATCCATTTGAAACTTTTATTTGGACTTATGTGGCTTTGAAGTTAGGCACTAAATAGGGGATTTTACACTGAAACCCTAATTTAGCAACTTCCCACATTCTTGATCTTTATTTGCTTAATCTTGGCACAACACCACACATGTATCAACATACCAATTCATAAACCCCATGAACTCAAGGTAGGCTTTGATGCTCTTTCTTTGCTCTCCTTGACCTAGGGTTACCCAGATGAAACCCTACTTGTACACACCTCAACCATGGCTCTTGAACTTGATACAATGACTTGTTTAAGCTCCTTCTTGACTTTCTAGAGACTCATTAAGCTTCATTCACACATCATACCCTTGATCAAGACTCCTTAAACCCTGGAGGCTCCTCAGATACCTCCTCACACTTGAAGATAGGCCTCATACAGATGATCAAACTCCTCAAGGACACCCTCTTTTGACATGATACTCTTGATGACTTTTCTATTTTGTGTGAACCTCCAGCTAGGCTCTTTCTTTCATATATCACCCTTGATCCCCTGCACAATGAATGATGCTATGCTATGCCAATGTTAGGGCTATGTTATGCTATGCAAATGAAATGCAATGAAACATAAATCAGGCAAGAAAAGGTTAAGCAAATTTTGGGGTGCAACACTTTGGCACAATTATAATTGAGCATTGTTGAAACTTTATTGTTGGTTGTTGTTCTAAAGCTTCTACATATCTCTTTGAAGTGGTGTTACCATCCGCGACTGTTCGCTACTTTATATATGAGTTCATAGTTCTCAAAGTAGAATCAATTGGAGTAGATTGTCATACAAACAATTTAAACATCAGATATAGTTTGTTCATATAGTTTTACAGATTCATATATAGAAGAACTTCAGCAGAAGAATATAGAAAAGAATTTCATTGTAGTCCATAACAAAAATCAGCTTGCCCTCAAAAATCCCTCGCTTACACCGCTACATTCCAACCTGCTTTAAAACTGTACGAGTCAGAATTCACTACACGCCAAACTTGTTTACTGTTGCACTCCATACACCAAACCACTCCTCTGCTCTGATTGTACAACAACGAAACAGACGCACAGAATGCAAAGCTATCATGCAAGACGCGCCAAGACGCACCGTTCATGCATCATACGTTTCGCACAACTACAATATTACCAGTCCTTGCATAGTACATCTTTTCCTTTCCAATACCACTTTTACCCTCGTCTCTCACGATAAATGGAACCTCTTTCTCCTTAATTCAAAAAACCCCAAAAAAAAACACACCGAAACCACCTGCTGAATTCACCTCCTCCCTCAAACACACTCCAAAATCACCCACCAATATCCATTCACCACCAATAGCAAAACCAAAAGCAGTGATAAAAAGGAGATGGATTGAGACAAACACGCACCGAGAGAGTTTGAGAGAAAATAAATCAAGCTGAAACAGAGAGACGCGAAGCGGATGGAAACCTTTAAAATAGTCTGAACAAAACTTGAGAAGGAGAATGAAGAAGGAGGTGAACCGAGTTCTTGTTAGTCGTTGTGTTTGTGAATCTAGCAAGAAGACATGCTGAGGAACAGGAAAAGACGGCGAGAATGTTGCTGAAAAAGAAGAAGGGAAATGTGGAGAGTGGGGCGCTTCTGTGCTGATTTTTTTTAGGTTAAATTTTGTTTTCAATTTGGTTTGGGCCTTGGGCCCGTTCAACTTTCACTTCCACACCCCCGTTTTTGCCGATCTCACCCCCTGGTCGTATGGAAAGAACCCTTGGACCGGTTTTCCTTAAGCCCAACGCATTGCTGCTGGCATCCCCACCCCCATTTTATTTTCTACCTCTCTCTATTTTATTTTTGTTTACTAATTTCGGGTTAGTTAATTTATTTTTTTATTTAGTTTTTGTTTTAGTTAATTAGAGTTTTAATTTTAGAATTTAGTTTTTAATTAGATTTCTATTAAGTATTTAACTAGATTTTATTTAATAATTAATTTTAGAATTTAAGCTTAACCTTAGAGATTAGATTAGTTTAGTTTTAAATTATCATAGGATTTTATTTAGAATTAGAATTAGTTTTAAATTATTATTAGTATTAGAATTTAACTTTTAACTTAGAATTAGATTAGGATTTATTTTTGATTTAGATTAGGATTATCTTTTAATTAGGATTTCATTAATTAACTTTAGTTTTAGTTAGGCTTAATTTTCAATTAGAATTTAGTTAATTATATTTTGATTTAATTTTGACTAACTTTTATTCTCGATTGCGTTTGTAAATGTCTTTTTAGCGACACTTGTATATATATTTTTAATGATTGACACGACTTTGAGTTTCAATGCTTGATACTGTCTGCGATTGCGATGCTTCGTGTTTACTTGCTGTTTACCTCCTGTATTCGCATGATCCCTTAGGATTCCTAGATCGACTTATTTTCCGATTAAGTTAGAGGTAGGAGAGATATTAGGCTTTCAATTCAAACATGACAACATTAGGTAGACCTCCAGCCTAATCCTGACCTTGGGGCCACATTGCATGATAACAGTTAGGGTTCAGTTTCCCCTAGACCTTGTGTGCGTCCCTCTTTTCTTTCTCAAAACAATAATCAAAACACTTAATAACTATGATGAGTATTGTACGCTACGAGTCTTAAGTATGTGGGAAATGTTGAGTGAGGAGTTTCTCCTCGCTTGTCTAGAGTGTTTTGCGTATGCCTCGAGGGTGATATACGACACATTCGCTCCTATGTCAGAGACTTTAGTGCAGTACACATCTCAAACAAAGTCAATTTACTTCTGTTAAGGTGTTCCAGGCCTAGGATCTTTTCTCTCGCACCCGTGCGATCGAAATCCCATATTCCCGTGGTAGCGTGAACTACGGAGGATTTAATTCCTTATTCCCTAATGAGGATACGTAGGCACGAGGATTCCTATCCTTGACGAGCATACTTATAACTAACTTCCCCTTTCTCTCTCCCCAGTGCAATCGTGACCTTTTCCCATAGTTACTAGAACTACGTTTACTCTGATTTCTCGTACCTGATGAGGATACGTGGGCACAAGACGGTGAAGTCTTGGCGAGCAACCTTCCCCCCATCACCCGTAGTTTTCCGAACTACGTTGACTCTGACTTTCCCATTGCACGAGGGAATACGTAGGCATAGGGCGTCGATGTCCTATCGAGTCTTTTCTTTCTCTTCACCCCCGTTTAGCAGTAGCTTTTAGATAACTTTCACCCATAGATTAGACAACAAGCATGGATCCCGTTGAGTACAACGGACGTGAGGGGTGCTCATACCTTCCCCTTGCGTAACCGACTCCCGAACCCAAAATTTGGTTGCGATGACCTTGTCTTTCCCATTCTCTTAGGTTTCTTTGGGATAAATAACATTTGCTGGCGACTCTTCTGTTTGTTTCCGCCGGCTCCTTTTCGCAGTTGCGACAATGAGCAAACCAAGTACATCGATGTAAAGCTGCATTTTGTCAGAGGGGTAACCGGGCATGGAGAAGTATAAGTGCTGAAGGTTTCGAATGATGACAATGCTATTAATATGATCACCGAGACATTGCCAAGTTGCAACTTCTTTCATTGTATACAGCTGATAGAATTGCATGGTGATAGCTAGTTGGTTTCATTATTCAGAGTTTGTTATAAGGTGGAGATTTGTAGCTTATGGGTTATAAGCTAGTGTTGTAGAAAACCTTGTCAAAATCGAAGAGCAAGTGTGGCTGTCGAAATATGCTAGGTTGTTAACATGTTTCATTTGGCCAGCCCATTAGGCCAATTAATTAGTATATTATTTGAAAGTTATGGTTTAGTTTTCTTACAAATAGAATATTAGTCATCACTTCTTCATCAATCCTTAATAATCTTGATTGAAAAAGAAAGTGGCATGGTTGAGATTCAGTTGTAAACATTGTTCCCTAACGTGTAATTGAATAAAGAATCTGGAATTTTCAACCACTTTGAATTGTCTTTCGTTTTCTTTTCTCTTTTGTTTTACCTTGTGGTTTTCTTATTGATCAAAAAACTAATTATACTCTATTTTAAAGTATCGCTTTCACAACACAATTGATATCCTGATTGCCAAATGCATGACCTATTTAGGAGTCACAATGTTAGCATGCATAAGACAGTTTTGCTTCAGATCGAAACCCTTACAGTTCTCTTAAACATATGGAATGACACTAGATGAAAATCTATGCAATATATTGTTTGGACGATTTTACACAACAAGACTAAACTACCGATTTTCTTATCCATTTCCAATAACACTCACAATAACATGATCATCACAATTCACAACAACATGAATTTTTCATCCCATATATCATACCAATGTGAAGAAACCACAAATATCATAAACTACATAAGATGAACATACTAGGCATATCGAATGTCTCTACCAATTTATACTACACGCAAATTCTATCCTCCATGTCGTCGAATCAACAATATGACAATCCATAGACTTTTTTTTTTACCAAAATGAGATGTAAAAAAAATCATTAAAGAACCTCCAACCAGCTATTGATATACTCTACAAAGACAACTCCAAAAATATTTATAAGACCACATAACCTACACTTGCTTTAAGTCCACGTCAATCCTTAAACAAGGCATATTTTCAGACAAATTTAGCATTTAGCCACATAACTTACTAAATAATTATATGTGATATTTATTCTATATGTTCCAAATACAAATAAACAACACTACACTTAATCATTTGGCCAAAATTCTTATGCTTCCAAATAGGGATTCAAGTTGATTAAAAAATGTCACACACTCTTTAAAATAATATGGATATTCTGAGCCAGTTGCTAACAGTGTACCATATACCTGCAAAAATAAAAAAATAAAAAATTATTTGAAGACCAAAAAAATATTTGGCAAATAGGGATTGATACAATTACATCAATTCTTTATAAAATCATTTGTAAATATAAAAAATAATTGATGATCCATGCTTTGTATTCTATGCAAAACTATTTTTTTTTTTTGGCTTAATTAGTCTCAGGTCCTTTCACTTAATCTATTATGTTAGCAAAATTAATCCTTTCGGTTAAATGATAAGAAAAAACATTAAATTGTGATGATGTGGTATGATAGTGTGACAAAAGTCAAAATAATGAGTCAAAAGTTTATTTAAGGTACTAAATTGAAATCTTATGGATAGTTAAGGGACCAAACTAGGACAATAACTAAACTGTGATTAAAATGGCTATACCAGAATTTCATAAAATTTTATTAGACCATAAGTTATTATTTACCATACTAAAATTTCATATCAACAGAATCTTGAATTTAATGATATGAAATCAAAATTTTATTACAACCTTTGATTAAAACCAAACACATTAAATCAAAATGATATTAAACATATTTCAAAATGTTTAATTTAATTTTTATCGGAGAATGCCGCATTGTTGGTGACTTGATCAAGCTTTGATCATGAGTTTGGAAGTGGTTGAATCTGTGAGTTATATGAATGCCTAAGAGGGAGGGGGGAGGGTGAATTAGGTTCTTAGACATTTTTTTCGGTTTTTGATGATTCTTGGATTTTTACTTTCCTAAGTGCTTCAAGGTGATGAAAGGCAGTAAATGTGGAAAGTAAAAAACACAGCGATATATAGTGGTTCCCCTCACAATCTGAGAGTACTCCACTCCCCTTTCAACATGAAAGAGAATTTACTATCAATGTTAGATTTCCTAACCAAGACAATTCTAACAACCAATAACATCCTTCTTGGATTTCCACAATTTTAAAGTCCTACCGAGAATGATATCTCACACAAGGACCTCTTGTATCCACAATCCGGATAACAAGGAAAACCCTACACACTTATCTTTAATAATCCTAAAAATAAGTTGTAGTGAATCTGAAATTTGTATATGTAACAATGTGAATATTTATCAATATGAATATTGATCTTCTCCTTGAAAAATATCACTCACAATAGATATACAAGTGTTCTTATGAATGAGATGAAACTAGAATGATGTTTCTAAAAAATTATTAAGAGTTTCTCTCAAAAAGTTTGTAATAAACACTATGACAATATATTGAAAGAATGAGAATATGAGTGATTTTGATTATGAAAAATGTTGGAGGTAAATTCAAAATCTGAAAAAGAATTATTTATATGATGCACAAAATACCTTTCCATGGAGGTATCATACTATGAAACAATGACATGAAAAGAAATGAAGAGGCAAGGAAGAATACCATGAACAGATGCATATTTTTGGAAATCTGGACAGTGTTAATCGATTAATGTAATGTGTTAATCGATTAACACACTGTAACATGCAAAAAAATATTCAAAATTTTGACCTGTTAATCGATTAATGGAATTTCTTAATCGATTAACACTGAGATATTTTGCCTAAAAACAGATTTCTGATGCATGAAATTTATGGCAAGGTATTTCTATAATGCCTAAACATGTATGAAATGCATGACACAATATTTAGAACACTTGTATAAATATGTTAAGTAATATTTAATCAACCTTTGCTTTACTCCAAGATGAACTTCAATGTTTGAGCAATTGTTGGATAAAACTTGAAGCTTGAAACAAGTGATCATTTCTTTTTGCGCATCTATACTTGAGCATATTTTGTTGTCGTCATTGAAACATGAATGTTTGAAAGAAGCTTGACTTCACAATCTCCCCCTTTTTGATGATGACAACTAGTACTTGAAAATTTTACCCCACGCATGTTTCTCTATTCAAAGCTCCCCCTTAATTTGTGCTCCCCCTCAATCAAAGAAGGGACGAAATCTGCAAAAGGGTTAGAGAAACAGCCACAAATCGCCACGAATCCTTCTCCCGCTTTATCATAAGAAAAAATGAATAGGGATCACAAGAGAAAACAACATAACAACATGCATAACAGAAACAAACATACAATTAGAAACACAACGTACTTTAATCATAACATGACAGCAATGTCAGAACCAATCATAACAGTAGCAACAGAAGCATTGTTCCAAAAAGCCTATCCTTATAGGAATTTAACATCAAAACAAGAACATCATACTATGGAAAACCAAGATAACTAAACTACAACAAGAAAACATAGAAATTTAGTTACTGTCGGAACCAACATCCATTCTCTCACTTTCACTACTTTCCTTATCTTCGTCACTTTCCTCAACTTCAAGGGGTTGGGTGGATGGGTGCATAGAGATGACAAGTTGTCAGAGAGATTCAATGGCCTGAGTGGTTTGGTGATGTTTGTGTTGCATGGTATCATAAAGGAATTAATTTGTAACGGGTTCGACGAAGATGAAGCACCATCTTTGTACCTGTAAATTCCGTCATTGCCAATAATGATACCAGTATTTTTCAATGTTGTCTGAACATTGATCTCATCTCTTTTGGAGGTCATTTTTACCCGAGGTTGTTTAGAAAGATCCAGGTCCATTGCTTCAAGGATCTTAGCAATGAGTCTTATATAAGGAAGTCCACCGGATAACAAAAGCTGCTGTTGCATATGGTACATCATTGTAACAACCCAGTTTACAGAATCTTCTTTTGATAGCAAAAAGAGCTTGCATTTCAAGGTCATTAATCTTAGCATGATTCGAGTCTTTGGAAGGAGCACATAACAGATAATATAATGGAGCATTCTGTCGGAAACAGACAGATTTTTAGCATATAACAGCTTGGAGTTTTTCTGCTCCCTCATAACGACTTCCCTTGGAAACCTGCAAATCTCATAATAATAGCTCATCCTATTATACCCAGCCTACACACCTTCATCATGAGTAATTCCTTTCTGAAGAAAAACACCCTTAGTTGGAGTTCTCAGTAGTCTACCAAAAGTTGTAATTTCCTCATAAATCTCAAATTCATTTACCACAGCATGCACAATATGGTTAAAATCTTCAGAATCTAATCCTACTCTTAATTGACTTAGAAACAACTTAGCATAATCCGGGGTATAAGAGACCCATCTAAGCAACAAAACTATCTATTTTATGAACCTTAAGCAACGCAGGGAAATCAAAACTCGCTTCAGGAAAAGTGAGTAAGTCAACATACTTTATCGGCATAAAACTTCGGCTTTCCACTTTGTAGTCAACTTGCCCACTTCTCTGAGTTCCATCATTTCCAGAGTTGATATTTTCATAACCGGAGGCTTCCATTTAAGCTTTTCCCTTTGATTTCGTTGTGGGTGCCATGGAAGTGGATGAAGTTTTAAAGGTTAGAGTTTGGTAAAAGGGATTTCGGATTTAAGAGATAGTGAGAGGTGAATGATAATGTGTGGTTGTAGAGGGTTTTTATAGGAGATAAATTGAGTGGGTATTAATGGTTGTTGATGGAGGAGGAATTTTAAGGGTATGTATGTTGACAAGCTTTAGTGAAGAAGAGAGAAGGATGAAGAGTAGTGAATGAGAGTTCCAAAGTGTTTTAAAAGCAAAACACTAACAGAGAGAGAGAGAGAGAGAGAGAGAGAGAGAGAGAGAGAGAGAGAGAGAGAGAGAGAGAGAGAGAGAGAGAGAGAGAGAGAGAGAGAGAGAGAGAGAGAGAGAGAGAGAGAGAGAGAGAGAGAGAGAGAGAGAGAGAGAGAGAGGAGAGAGAGAGAGAGAGAACAAATTCTGAAAATAAAAAAACATATAAACACAATGTTAATCGATTAACACCCTTAACACGTAGCATATCAAGAAAAAACTAGACATGTTAATCGATTAACAAAAATCATTAATCGATTAATGGAAGCAAATAATGAAAAACAGTAGCTTCTGCACACCCCTACATGATATAGATTTTGAACTTTTGCCATGATAACATGTTAATACACATACAAATGCAACTTTTGATCATAGTACCAGAAATTGAAAATAAATTTAAGCATGCATAAACTAGATAAAGTCATATTTTTCAATATAAAAGACATAAAAAGTGCATCTTACTGATTTCAAAAAAATTGTAAGAAATGTGTACCTTTTATCTATGATGATGTATGATGAATATTTGATTGAAAAAAAATTAGAGATTCATTTCGCTCAAAATTCCAAGTTCCCGACAAATTTTGTAAAACGGCTCTTTTGGAAGCGGTTTGGTGAATATGTCAGCAAGTTGGTTATGCGTATCCATAAATGTGACTTCGACGTCTCCATTAAGCACATGAATGCGTAAGAAGTGGTGTCGAATGTCTATATGCTTGGTTCTTGAATGCATGACGGGATTTTTTGTTATGTTGATTGCACTAGTGTTGTCTCACCGAAGCAGAATGCATTCGAGATTCAATCCGTAATCATCAAGTTGTTGCTTAAGCCAAAAAAATTGTGCACAACAACTCCCCGCCGCTATGTACTCTGCCTCATCCGTACTTAGAGTAACACACGCTTGTTTCTTGCAATCCATGAAACCAATGCATTTCCTAGGATGTGACACGTTCCACTTGTGCTTTTCCGATCGCATCCGCCCAAAAGTACTTAGGAAGATTTGAGTTGCTAAGCATTGTCCTTGCAAGTTCCACCAATGACCTATTCTTCCTTTCTACAACACCATTTTTGAGGAGTTCTTGGTGCCGAGAAATTGTGTGAGATTCCATGTTCTTCACAAAATTCTTCGAATAAAGCATTTGGAATTTTCCACCGTGATCGCTTCTAATGGAGGCTATTGTAAGAGACTTCTCATTTTGTATTTGTTTTGCATACTTCTTGAAAGCTTTGAAAGCATCACTTTTCTGCACTAAAACATTGTCCAAGTATATCTAGAGAAATCATCAACAATAACTAAAGCATAAACATTACCTCCGAAGCTTTTTGTTCTTGATGGACCGAAAAGATCCATGTGCAACAATTGGAGTGGCCTAGAAGTGGACACCACATTCTTGGATGTGAAGGTTGCTTTGGTTTGTTTCCCTTTTTACAAGCGTCACACAATCTATCTTTGACGAATTTGATCTTCGGAAGTCCAATAACCAAATCATGTTTAATTAATTTGTTCAAGTGCTCATATGTGAATGTGAGCGGTCCTTTTATGCCATAGACATGACTCGTTGTTGTTCACCATAAGACATTTAACCTTCAAAGATACATTGTCAAGAGAAATCATAAAAATATTATTGATTCTATTACCTTTTAACATAACCTCATGAGTGACTTCGTCTTCTATTAAACATTCATCTTTGTTGAACTTGATTTGAATCCTTTGTCACAAAGTTGGCTAATACTAAGAAGATTGTGCTTGAGTCCTTCGACATAAAGTACATCTTCTATTGTTGTAAAAGGCAGTGAACCAATAGTGCCTATGCCAAGAATCTTGCCTTTATTATTATCACCATAAGTAACATAACCCTTGGCTTTAAGCGTTAGTTGTGAAAATTTGTTTATGTCTCCCGTCATATGCCTTGAACACCCACTATCAAGATACCAATGATTTCCGGAGGTCTTCAGGCATACCTCATCTTTTTCTTCATCGGAGTGGTGTGAAGCCATTAGAGCCATATTTGCACATTCATCGCTTTCCGATTCCGATGAGGAACTTATCTCATTATCTTCCCAAGCAATATACGCCTTCTTGTTCTTGAAGTCCTTCTTGCCTTTAAATCCTCCTTTCTTTTGAAGTTTTAGACAATTTGGTTTTATGTGGCCTTGCTTTCCACATTCATAGCATGTAACATCTTGCATTGATGTGGATGCCTCCCTTTTCCTGAAATGTCTATTCTTTTTAACATAAAGGGATTATCATTTTTATTGAAAAACATACCAAGTCTTTTTACAAGGAGCATAAACTATTCATCTTCCTCCAATGCGTCATCATCTTTATTTTCTTTTGACTCCACTTTCAAGGTAATTCCTTTAGATTTATTTTCTTGATTTTCATGTTTCTCAAGTCTTCCAAGTTCTAACTCATGTTCTTGAAGTTTGCCAAAAAGTGATGCGGGCGTCATTTTTGAAAGACATTTCTTCTCCCATATTGCCGTCACTTTTGGTTGCCACTCCCTGGTTAAAGGTCTAAGAATTTAAGATTCAAATCATCGTTAGTAAAGGTCTTATCTTACCGAGAGTAATTAAGTGATTTTTCAAGTGAACGAATCTTTTCTGTAATGCCACAATGGATTCTCCGGGCAGCATTCTAAACATTTCATATTCTTGACTTAATGTGTTCAATCTGGATCTCTTTACTTCGGCGGTGCCTTCATGTGTTTCCACTAAGGTGTCCCATATTTCTTTTGCCGACTTGCATTGAGATACGCGGAAGAACTCATCCATACTCAAGAAACTTTGTAATATGTTGATAGCCTTCTTCTCATTAAGAATCCTTTTCTTGTCATCTTCATTGTATGATGCTTTAACCTTTGGAGTTCCTACACCATTGCCGGCACTTGTCGGTTGATGAGGACCATTTTCAACAGTTTCCCATATTCCTTCTCCTTGGGCTTCTAGATGTGCCTTCATGCGAATTTTCCAAAAATCAAAGTATTCTCCAGAAAACAGTGGGGGTTTGTTACTACTTCCACTGTCTTTGAAAACCGGGTTGGTGCTAGCGGAAGTCGTTCTGAGTCGATAGGAACAGGTTACCTTAACCTGCTCTGCTGCCAAATTTGAGTTATATGAATGCCTAAGAGGGGGGTGAATTAGGTTCTTAGACACTTTTTTCCGGTTTTTTGATGATTCTTGGATTTTTACTTTCCTAAGTGCTTCTAGGTGATGAAAGGCAGTAAATGCGGAAAGTAAAAAACACAATGATATATAGTGGTTCCCCTCACAATCCGAGAGTACTCCACTCCCCTTTCAACATCAAAGAGAATTTACTATCAATGTTAGATTTCCTAACCAAGACAATTCTAACAACCAAGAATATCCTTCTTGTATTTACACAATTTTAAAGTCCTACCGAGAATGAATATCTCACACAAGGACCTCTTGTATCCATAATTCGGATAACAAGGAAAACCCTACACACTTATCTTTAATAATCCTAAAAATAAGTTGTAGTGAATCTGAATTTTTTTAAGTAACAATGTGAATATTTATCAATATGAATATTGATCTTCTCCTTGAAAAATATCACTCACAATAGATATACAAGTGTTCTTATGAATGAGATGAAACTAGAATGATGTTTCTGAAAAATTATTAAGAGTTTTTCTCAAAAAGTTTGTAATGAACACTATGACAATGTATTGAAAGAATGAGAATATGAGTGATTTTGATTATGAAAAATGTTGGAGGTAAATTCAAAATCTGAAAAAGAATTATTTATATGATGCACAAAATACCTTTCCATAGAGGTATCATACTATGAAACAATGCCATGAAAAGAAATGAAGAGAAAAGGAAGAATACCATGAACAGATGCATATTTTGGAAATTTGGACAATGTTAATCGATTAATGTAATGTGTTAATCGATTATCACACTGTAACGTGCAAAAAAATATTCAAAATTTTGACCTGTAAATCGATTAATGGAATTTCTTAATCGATTAACACTGAGATATTTTTCCTAAAAACAGATTTCTGATGCATGAAACTTATGGCAAGGTATTTCTATAATGCCTAAACATGTATGAAATGCATGACACAATATTTAGAACACTTGTATAAATATGTTAAGCAATATTTAATCAACCTTTGCTTTACTCCAAGATGAACTTCAATGCTTGAGCAATTGCTGGATAAAACTTGAAGCTTTTAAACAAGTGATCATTTCTTTTTGCGCATCTATACTTGAGCATATTTTGTTGTCGTCATCGAAACATGAATGTTTGAAGGAAGCTTGACTTCACAGAGTCAACAATAAACCATAGGATTTGTGGGGTTATAATTCTTCACCTCTTGTATAAAATTTTTTGAAAAGATAAGGTTAGTTGAAAGTATCTCAATTCGATTTCGGATTGAGGGCAAACGTACCCATAGCAAGGCCAATGGGGAACTTCCTAAACAAATCTTTGTGTCTCTTTATCGCTTTATTTTTCTTTAATTATTATTTTTGCAAATTATCGATTTCGTTATTGTTTCGATTAATTCGATTAAAAAATTGTTTTCAACTATCTTTTAAAGTGTGATTGGCTTTTTACATCAACAAAACAAATAGAATTTCCAAACGTGATTAGTCATACACAAAGAGTTCGATAAATTGTCTTTGAGTATTTTTATCGATTTGTGTTCATTAGAAATAAGCATTACGAATAGTGTTGCATTTGATTGATCCGTGAATTAATTTGTTAATTAAATAATTTGTGTTTATTATCATTCTGTCGGTTTTTCATTATGCATATCTGAGCTTTTTGATATTAGGTTCGGTTAGACGATTTGATTCAGGTTGTTTCTGCTTTGGTATACTTTATGAAAACAAATTGTTGCCAAGAGTTTTTGGTTTTAAGTTTGTGATCTATTCACTCCCTCTAGATCGAAGTCTATCGTTTAACAAGTGGTATTAAGAGCTCTGGTTAATGCAGTGCTTTACTTTTTGGAAGAATGGCTACCGAACCTAAGGGAGCGTACAATAGAGCACCAATTTTCACCGCCGAAAATTATGGCTATTGGGAAAGCTCGTATGCGTATTCACGTCAACTCTGTTGACAAAGATATATAGGACATTATCCAAAATGGTCCGAATGAAATAACTACGACTAATGTGAACAGTGTTGCATTACTTAAATCGGACAATGGGATGCTAATGATTGGAAATTGTGATCACATGATTTGAAAGCAAAAAACATCCTCACATCTGCTTTTGTTATTAATGAGTTTTATCGCGTTTCTCATTGTGAGACCGCCAAAGCTATGTGAGACGTATTAGAGATTGCCCACGAGGGAACTAATGATGTCAAACAATCTATGATCAACACATTAAATCAAGAGTTTGAGTTGTTCCATATTGAGTATGATGAAACCATTGCGGATATGCAAAAAATGGTTTACACATCTCATAAATCGGTTAAATGCACTAGGTAACTCTGTTTCTAATGAACTTGCTACTAACAATGTTTTGAGGTATTTAAGTAGGGAATAGAAGCCCAAGGTCACCGCCATCAAGGAGGCAAATGATCTTAAGTCACTTGATCTCACGACTCTGTTTGGTAAGTTGGAAGAGCATGAGTAAGAGCTCATTTGCTTAGCAAATACGAGAAAGAATGTTAAAAGAAAGTGAAGAACAATAAAGGGGAAGACAAAAAAGAAAGGAAGAAGTCCATAGCTATAAACTTCTAGTTTAAGACCTTCTCATAATGAGTAAGGGATTGTGAATCTAATGATGACAACGAGTTCGACGAAGAAGATATGAGACTTTTTATAAAGAGAGTTAACAAATACATGTTAACCAAGCTTTGCTATATAGAAAAAAAAGGGATGTAAGTCACCCTAAACTTCAAGCTTCTCATGATTTTACTTTTTCTCAACTTCAAGAATCCTTTGAAAATCTAAAAAGGTAAGCCATTAGACGATTTCAAAATATTAGTTTCAAACAAACGTATTATTTCACATTTAAAAGCTAAAATTTCAAAAATGAAAAGAATATGGAAGCACTAAGGAAATCTATGTTAGATATTATAAAGGATCAAGATGAGGATCCTAAATCCTTGTGGTTTGATTGTGAAACTTGTCACATTTTGCAAAAGGAGTCAATGACTCTTAATGCTAAATTAGATAAGGCTTTGCAATCTAAGGTTAATTTTGCTATAGGTACTTCCAAATATGACTTATCATCTTATATTCCTTATTGAAGGTATAACTACGTTAAAAAGGGACCAAATAGCAAATGATTATATTATCTTAACTTGTATTGTCACTATTGTTGCAAAAAGGGTCACACTATTGCAAGTGCAAATTTAGAAAAAAAAATTGTTCCTAATGGTGTCTTTCAATGGTTACCTAGATGCAACCAAAGTTTTACTAATCCCCAAGGACCTAATGAAGATTGGGTACCTGACACTATTTGTTAATCATGCAGGAAAAACATCTTGACTCTATAAAGAGTGTATGTGATCTCATTTGTGGAGCATCAAGGCATAACACAGCGACATGTCCTTATTGTTTTGACCTTTGTGACTAACAAGACGGATTGTGTTCTCAATCAGGTTAACTCGTAATATTTTCATTAAGTGGTAAAAGTGTGTGAATGATTACTAATGTTCTATCCGAGAAGTGTCAGAAAGGTATTATGTTTAATAATATAGGTTTATCTTCAAGAAGACATACTTAAGTGCATCAGATTGAAAGTGAGATAATCATCATGATTGAACAAGATTGAGAGTTCAACATTAAAGATAATCATCAAGTCAATTACCTATTGAATACATTATTAGTCATACTTTCAAATACTTGTACAAGAAGGAAAGTGTAAGAGCATTTTGGTATCAATTGTATTTTGTGGCACATGTTGCATTTATTTCAACTTTCGTTCAAAAGTTTTTCGTGGAATGCAAGTGCATCCTCCGTCATGTGTATGGTAAGGTGATATCGTTTCAATCATTTTTCTTGTTATGTTCGTAAGTATTTTTTTTTTTTTTACCCGTTTATTTTCGTGAAGATATGTGATGAACTATATGTGTGAAATTTGTGATGTGTGTTTACTTCCAAAAATTTCAATGTGACTATTGTATGTTGCATTGTATATGTTTATAGTAGCTACTCATAATTGTCTTATGTCATTTATATCTTGAACTAACTCATGCATGAATTTTACATGATTGCATGATTCAAGCAAACAAATCATATAAATCTATCAAATGCATGTGTTTCTCATCAACGTAGGGTGCATGAGTCATTATTGTCTCTACAAGTTCAAATTGAGTCATCAGTGGTCTCCAAAAGTCCATTGGAGTCATAATTTTTGAAATTCTGTAGGTTTCAGGCCGACACATGTTAACTCAGGGTGACACATGATAAATTTTTTGAATTTATTTGTGATTTCGCTTCAGTATGTGCCGACCTATAATTTGTACAAGTTGACACATACGCTCTAGGTCGACTCATAAGCTCATTTTAGGACATTTCACTTCATTTGTTCTTGTATCTTGCATACAAACTTATCTCAAGCACCTCAAATCAAGTCCAACAATTCCAATTCACCAAAAATTCGTGTTTTATTTCATCTCGCCATCACTACCTCATCACTTGTTCTCAAAATCTTCCACCACATTCTTCAAATTTCATTTTCTTTCCTCATTTTTCTTGTTAAACCACAAACTCGTCATATATCATCAAAAATTCAAAGTTTCCTCTTATTTGTTGTTTTTCATTGTTCCTTTGTGTTGGTTTGTTATTATTCTTTATGTTAGAGTGTGTGGGTACTCTTGGGTCTCTCATTCTCTCACATTTTTCATTCAATAATTTTAATAAACACTTGGTGTTCATCTCTCAAACTTGATTTTCTCATGGCTTCCAAGACCAAAAATGCGTTTAAGGGTAAAAACAAGGCTTCTTCATCCACCACTGCCTCTAAGAATCCATTTACCTTGTGTCTACCCGAGATTGTGAAACGAGTTGAACATCAAAACATTGATTACTTCTTACAGTTAGCTCAAGACTACAATGAGGATCTTATTTTTGTGTTCAACTCCAATCTGCATGGACAAGATGGTGCTAGCTTCAAAATCTGAGTAGACAACAAAGTCTATCACTTCACAAATGAGTTGTGAAACTTTAAAATGTAGAGTTTTTGTACAATTATTAAACACCCCTGTTCCAAATATTAAGTGCTCTATTTATACTAAATCAAAACTAACCGACATCTAATGATTATTCGTCCATGGCTTACTTGTTTGAATTTATGCCAATTTGTAATTTGAAAGTAAGTTCCTGTCTTTTGAAAGTAAGTTCCTCTCCCATGGTTTACTTGTTTGAATTTATGCCAATTTGTAATTTTTGTTTAGATTCACGTGTTTAGATTTATCTAGCATCCTATAAGCATCAAGTAAAAACTGGGGAGATACTATCTACATATGCAGGTCAACTTCATGATGCCCACTGAACAATCAAACTGAATTATTTAGAATGATGAAGGTGTTTGAAATGTACAGAAAACTGCACAAAAACAACTTAGGGAGATTCTTCCCATTTATGGACTAGGTTTTCTTTCTACATGCTCTATTTTAAGAAGGCTAATTATGCCGAAATGCACGACGTACTGCACAACATATAAAACCTGTTAGAAACACTTTTTCGATGCAATTGCAAGCTAAAATATTATTTGATGTGAATTGCTACTATGCTTGCTTTTTTATAATATTTATCATTATAGCTTCAGAGTCAAACAAATATTAACCCTTATGAAAACATTGAACTTTACAGCAAATTATTTGCCAGGGACAACGTCCTTAAAATATCTATCCTAAGTGAGGTTTTTATGCTGACCCTAACGTAAACTATATCTCGCGGATTTGCACTACACAACTATCGTCTTATCTTATGTTGTATTCTAGACTTGGTTCCAATACTATATCTTATGTTGTTTTCATAATGTGTTCGAAGCAAATCAGAGTATCCAATACTAACAGCTCAACGAAGCAAATATATATATATATATATATATTTATATATATATATATATATATATATATATATATATATATATATATATATATATATATATATATATATATATATATATATATATATATATATATATATATATATATAACACTGAGATAACGAAAACAAAAATATATAGGAAAACCAAACAAATAAAACAAACAAAAAGCACACAACAAATCAAATTAGACTTAACTCTCTTTAAGAAAACCATGGTCTCTAGTTAAGTCGCCAATTGTCGCATTTTGAAAAATATGATCTTGTGAGCGCATCGCACGCTTGTGGATGACTAACAGAGTCGTCACCGAAATTTTTTTATTTCCAAAGAAGAAAAGAAAAAATATCGATAAAATTACTAAAAGAATGATAATGATATGGTTGTCCCAACCAAATCAGATTCATGAGTTGATTATGTAAGAGGACACTACGCCAGAAATGACTTTTAGCAGCGCAACAAAGACAACGCTTTCTAAAAAAGCGCTGCTAAAGGGTCATGAAAAAAAAACAAAAAAATAGCATACCTAAGACAGCGCTTGTTAAAAAAGCGCTGCTAAAGGGGGGGGTCAAAGAAAGCGCTTTAAAAAAGCGCTGCTAAAGGGGGGGTCTACGAAAGCGCTTTTAAAAAAGCGCTGCTAAAGGGGGTCCTAAGGCAGACCTATAGCAGCGCTTTTAAAAGCGCTGCTAAATGCCAAAAAAAAGCGCTGTTATAGGTTTAAGTAGCATAAATTTAAAAAATCCCAATATTTTCGTAGAATCAGAACAGTCTTCTTCTTTCTTATTTCCACTCGCGAACGTTGCCCTATTCATAATTAGAACAGTCGCCGTCGACACATTCCGTCCGCACCTCCGTCCGACAGCCTCCGTCCGTCGTCTTTCCTCCGGTCATTCCGTCGTCACCTCATTCTGCCGCCGTCCGTCCATTTTTGACGGTCATATCCGTCCTCCACCAGCGCATTTCCACCATTTTAAGGTATTTGAAGTTTTTCATTTTCCATTTTTATTGTTCTCATAGTTGAATGCATTATTGGAGTTTGAATCTTTTAGTTGCTTTAGGTTGTTCTCATATAATATTTGAACTGATATTATATTCTGTTTTTAACATTCTCCATAACCATTCCATAACTATCTCACATTCTCTTAATACATAACATATGCAGTGTAGAATTGGAAATATAATAGTTATGATGTGTTGCTATCTGTGGTATGGATTGATTAAGGTCTCATGCTTGTTCGACTTGCTATTGCCGCTAATGTTTGCATCGATTAATTTCATTGTGCGAAAAATATTGGTTAAAAAGTGTTGCTGTTAGTCTCCTTATTTCTTCTGCTAGCTACAAAAGTTGAAAAACAATGAAGGAAAACTGTTATGTGGTTCATTGTTTCAGTGAATATTTCAGTTTTGATTTGGTTGACATAAGGAGTAGGATTCAAAAGAAAGAGTCTAGCTAAACCCACCTATTTATGTCTCTTTCACATTCATTTTGACACAATTTCATACACTTGTTGGATAGTGAAGTTTTGTAATGAAAAATAATGGAATATGAAAAAGATTCAGCATATTCCACCCATGCATTTGGAAATATATCAACATGACAGAATTAATAAAAAAAGAAGCTAGAAGAGATGCTTATTTTTATACTTTTGATCAAGAAAAATGTTTAATTTATTAAAAACAATTGGCACTATCTGGCTTTAAAACAAAACAATACAGATTATATTATACTTAGTTTATGCATTGTCACTTATTTTTTTATAGTTTTTTCTGATTATTTTATCAATCATATTTTGCAGATGAATATGGAAACTTTCCACCACTGCAGCTAAAGTATGCTGAAATTTCCATAACCTTACATCCTACATGCTAAATTTGATTTGAATATTCCAACATTTTCTCTTCAATATATATATATATATATATATATATATATATATATATATATATATATATATATATATATATATATATATATATATATATATATATATATATATATATATATATATATATATATATATATATATATATATATATATATATATATATATATATATATATATATATATATATATATATATATATATATATATATATATATATATATATATATATATATATATATATATATATTTAATTTCTAACTTGAACATCTATGCTTTGTTTTTTTCTTCATTTTTGCAGATCAGGTGATGTACAGTACACATTGCAGTTTCATAAATATGTATATATATATATATATATATATATATATATATATATATATATATATATATATATATATATATATATATATATATATATATATATATATATATATATATATATATATATATATATATATATATATATATATATATATATATATATATATATATATATATATATATATATATATATATATATATATATATATATATATATATATATATATATATATATATATATATATATATATATATATATATATATAAAGTTAAAAGAGTGACATGAAAAATCATGGCAGGGTAAATAAATATTGCTATGTGATGCTGACATTGTTGTATATAGGAATGTCCAAAGGAGTCATTGCCGGCATAGTTGTTGAAGGAGCTTTTGGGATTTTACTTTTGGCACTCATTCTCTATTTTGTGCTATATAGAAGAAAAAAATTTGCTCATGTAACTCTTCTACCAGTCCCGGGTGCGTCCGAAGATCAATATAGTCAACTCCAACATGGTATATCATATTTTGTTGTAAACTGTATAGTGAGATTTTCTAGTTCTAAATTGAAGATTAAGTTTTCATGCAAAATGTGAAACTGTATATGAGTATTATCTGTTCCATGGATTTAGGTTGTGGAAGCAGCTTGGATAAGACCTCTGAATCGACTACTATTGCTTCTCCGAGGTTGACAGGTATTACAGTTGATAAGTTAGTGGAGTTTTCGTATGAGGAGTTAGCCAAAGCTACTGACAGATTTAGCGCGGCAAATATAATCGGTCGAGGTGGCTTTGGATCTGTTTACTACGCCGAGCTTCGAAATGAGGTTTGTGTGTTTAGAATCTCTTTTGTATTGCGCTTTATGAAGAAAATTATTCTTTCTGGTCAAATAGAGATTCCAATCATGGTATGGATCAATTCATAAGTTATATGATTCATTTTGATAATTAACTGATATGTTATCTGAGTAATTAGTTTTAAAATTAAATCGTGCATGTTCTGTTATATTATGTAGTATTTTGATGATTTCAAGTGTGGTACTTACTCGAAAGCAAGATTGGAAGAAATTAAGGAGGAATGGTGTCAATTTATTCTTGAGTTGAGAATTCTATAATGTATCTATTTGTAAAGTTATCGGATTTGTAATTATATGTAAATTGATTGTATATGTGATGTTGTTCTGAGGATCGGACTGTGTTGTAATATATTTAAGCAGGTTTATGTGTATAATATTGCAAAGTGATGAATTATAATGTATACTTTAGTTATTGTGTATAATATTGCAAAGTGATGAATACACAAAAATAAGGCCAAAATAATTGTTATATATAAGGGCAAACTGTTGAACTAAAGGCCTGGATTATAAGCAGGGAATGTATTTGTTATAAGCAGGTTTATTGAAAAATATATAAAAAATGTGATTATTTAAAAATAATTCAAAATCGTGAAGAATAGACAGCGCTTTTAAAAAAAGCGCTGCTAAAGGGGCAAAAAGAGGCCTAAAAAAGCGCTGCTATAGGTTGGAAAATGGGGGGTCTAAGAAAGCGCTTTAGAAAAGCGCTGTTAAAGGGGGGGGGGGTTTAAGACAGCGCTTTAAAAAAGCGCTGCTAAAGGGGGGGGGGGGGGGTCTAAGAAAGCGCTTTTAAAAAGCGCTGCTAAAGGGGGGAGGTGAAGTGGGATTAGGCAGCGCTTATAAAAGCGCTGCTATAGGGTGAAAAAAGCGCTGCTAAAAGTGCTGATAAAGGCCAAAAAAAAAAGCGCTGCTATAGGGTGAAAAAAGCGCTGCTAAAAGTGCTGATAAAGGCAAAAAAAAAAGCGCTGCTAAAGGCCAAAAAAAAGCGCTGCCTTTACCTTTAGCAGCGCCACTTTAGGCAGCGCTTTTAAGCGCTGCTAAAGGCCAAAAAAAGCGCTGCTAAAGGTCTTTTTTGGTATAGTGGGAAGATATTAGCACTCCTCACACTCGTTTAACTCAACGAGAACTATTTAGTAAATTTTGCGCATAAGTATTAGCTTAAAGAATGTTTGCTTTCTTCAGATTATTAAAAATTCAAAGAGAAAAAGAAAGGGGTCGCGAAAAGGTTTTTTTTTTACTAATGTGCTTGACAAGATTGCGGGTCTTCCTCCTACGTATCTATGGGTGCGATGGATAACTCAAAACTATGTAATTCTGGGTAGAAAATGTTAGTTTATGAATCGATTTTAGCAAAAACTATTTTGTCACAATCGACGGAAAAACACTGCTTACCTAAAACAATTTAGGGGAGGGGGCGTTTGCATCAAAATTGAATGGATTTCTAGCATCAACACTCGCAGAAAAACGTCACATATCTCACTCACACATATGTGGACGATGAGTTATTGTGCATTGTCTCAAAACGAAACATCTCTCATTTAAAAAAGGGTTTGAAGATGAAAGTTGTTCCGGACTGGCCCAATGGCTAAACATTGACCCAATCCACTTCTGCTCTCAGAACGACCCAATTACCTAAATTCAGCCTCTTTGGAGGAGAGTTTACCTTTGATCACAACATATCTCCCCGTCAGTCTCTGCCCGTCACGCATGGTTCCATCATCCAGAACAGGCAAGACGCTTGTACCCGTAACTGTACCTCTGTCCGTCCCAACCGTTAGTTATGGGCATGTTTGCCCTTCCCAACGACTAGTTTTGGAAGTTACCTATTCTTCAGGAAACAGTTATCTCATCCCGAAAATAGGGACCAATGGCCAAACGATTGAGGCATTATAGAAACCCTCTCACTTGAAAGGGTCAGGTATCAAACATATTCACCCTGAAACACTCATATTATGTACTTTCTCTTACTCGTTTTCTTACTTTAGCATCGAGTGCCTTGTAGGTACACCCCCTCTTCCTCTTTCACATCCAGTATCACAGACGCTTGCCTTCGGCCTATCTCAGGTTCTGATCAACCGGTAAGATCAGTGGCACCGTCTGTGGGAAACTTATTATCCCCGTCTTTTCTCTCTTTGTAGAACGCAAGACCAAAACAACCCTTCAAATTTCTGATCATGGTTGCCTATGACAACAATCTTAATGCTCATAACCCTACTTTCTTCCCTGCCAGCAAGACTGATGCTGACGAGGCCACCACGTCTCGTGGTGACGAAACTCTCAGGAAAAGAGACAGAGCCACAGCTTCCCCGTCCCCCGCTCATACGGACCACAGTGAAGCCCCCTTTGTCCCGCAACAACTGTCAGTTCCAGTTTCGCCCAACGCCGACCCGACCGTGGCGGTCCTCCTCGAGGTTCTCAACAAAACCAACCTTCTGATCCTCAACCCGAACATAAGGATTGGAGCATTGGAAGAATTCAGTCGTCTAAGATCCCCTCTGGCAAGGAAAGAACGCCAACAAAAACGAAGTCCACCTCCCCGACGCGAGAGCAACCGTCGGACGCTGCTTTACCTGGAGACCTTGGCCATTCGCAAGCGCGGCAAGATCTCTCCTCGAAACCAGCATTCCCCGCAGCCCAAAAGGACCAGAAGGGGCCACCAGGAGGAATCCCAACCTTCGCGTCCTCCCAAATCCCAGGGCCGAGCACGAACCCCGACTCCCCGACGAGACCGCCGTCCTATCCACAGACGGGACGCTCGCTCCCCGTCTTGGACCAGCAGCAGAAGTGACGATGAGCCTCGCAACCCGTTGTCCCAGAAGATCATGACCATGTGTCTCCCGAGAGGACTAGAGAAACCTTCATCTCTAGGCACATACGAGGGAACAATTGACCCCGACGAGCACATTAAAAACATCGATGCACTACTCGACTACCGCAGCGTCTGCGGCACCATTAAATGTAGGTTGTTCCCGACCACACTTAGGAAGGGGTAAATGACCTAGTACAAAGGGCTTACTGACGACTCCGTCACCTCGTGGAGGCAATTAGGGAGACTCTTCTCTAGACACTTCACGGCTTCTCGCTGCCACCCGAAGACAAAGGAGTCTGATTCCCAAAGCAGATATTGTCCAAGCTTAACACTGATAAATCCAAGTATTGCTGGTTCCACAAAAGCCACGACCACACAAATAAAGGATGCCATCGAAATACTCATCAGGGACGGACATCTGAAGCAGTTAGCTAAATGAAAAAAAGCTCCTCGCCCAGACCCCCAAGAGTCCCAGAAGGTCGAAGAAGAAGTACCCTCCTCCGAGGAAACCAACCTCCAGGTCTCCATGAGCATTTCACGACCTGAAGATTTTTGCATCGCCGAAGGGATCAACGACCCCCTCATATTTCACCGTACACAGTCCATGGGAGACATTCCCCTCCGCCATGGTCATTTCTGGGGGAGGTTTCAACAAAGTGACGGTAGGGTCCGACAAGATGAAATTCGAGCACCTCATCATCAACAGCTCAAACCGGAACTCAACCCGGAGAAAACGAGCAGGCTGTAAAAGATCTCTTAGAGGCAAACTTTATATCGGAGGTCAAGTGCACTACTTGACTATCCAACGTTGTACTCGTTAAAAGGAATAATGGAAAATGGCACATGTGTATTGATTATACTGATCTTAATAGGGTCCACCCTAAAGACGCATATCCCCTCCCCAACATAGATAAACTAGTTGGTAACTCAGCCAGTTTAAATTTCTATCTTTCATGAATGCCTATTTGGGCTACAACCAAATACTCATGGAAAAAAGAGACAAGAGATACACAATCTTCATGACCAATTCGGGAAACTACTACTACAATGTGATGCCCTTCGGCTTGAAGAATGTCAGTGCCACCTACCAAAGAGTGATGAACAAAGTCTTCTGAGGAGAAATCAGGGATATGCTCGAAGTCTACATGGACAGCATAGTCGTAAAGTCCCACGACGAATCCGATCACATGGCCCATTTGAGAAAGGTCTTCGAGCAGGCCAGAAAGTACAAGATGCGCTTCAACCCAGAGAAGTGCACGCTCGACGTACGGGAAGGCAAGTTCCTTGATTTCTACCTAACCAAACGAGGAATCGAAGCCAACCCCAAAAAATGTAGAGCCTTCTCCGAGTTCCCCATGTCGGACTCAAAAAAGTCCATCCAATCCCTCAACGGGATGCTCGCATCACTCTCCCATTTCGTGGCAAGATATGCCTAACACGCCCTCCCTTTTTTCAAACTACTTCATAAAGAGGTCACGTTCGAATGGACAAAGGAATGTGACGAAGCCCTCATCCACCTAAATCAGGCCCTGTCCATGCCACCAGTCCTCTCCTGGCTAGAGAATGGAGAAACCCTATTTCTCTACCTTGTCGTCGCATCTGAGGATGTAAGCGCCGCCTTCATACGTGAGAATATTGACGGGCAGAAGCCCATCTACTTCACGAGCAAGGCACTGCAGGGACCAGAGCTGAAATACCAACAAATAGAAAAGGCGGCTCTTGCCCTCGTCAATGCTGCAAGAAGATTAAGACATTACTTCTTGGTCCACACGATCGTTGTACGCACCGACCAACCTGTTAAATAGCTCATAAGTCGTCCTGATATGGCCGACAGAATGCTCAGGTGGTCACTGGAGCTACCCGAATTCAACGTCCATTACGAGATAAAAAATGCCATCAAAGCATAGGAACTGGCCGAATTTGTGGCACAAATGACACTGCCTATCCATTCGGGCAAAAATCCAAGCAAATGGGTCATATTTGTCGACGGGGCATCCAGCTCATCCAGGAGCAGCGCGGGAATCATCCTGGAAAACGAGGAAGGTGTCCTCATCAAAGTCTCCCTCACACTATCCTTCCATACCTCTAGCAACCAGGAAGAATACGAGGCCTTCCTGGCTGACCTACGCCTTACCGAGGACCTGGGCACGGAAGAAGTCGTCATCTGCACCAACTCACAACTGGTAGCCCTCTAAGTCCGAGGAGAATACCAAGTCAAAAATGATAACTTGTTTGAATATCTGACCCTGATCAAATACGAGATAGAAAAATTCATCTCCATGGAAGTAAGACACGTGCCCTGTGAACACAACGTCTGGGCAGATGTGTTATCAAAGCTAGCGAGCACGAAGAAGAAGGGAGGAAACAAATCCGTCATCCAGGAGATACTCCCATGACCTAGCATCGAAAGCACATCCACGACCCTCGAAGTGCACGTCGTCGGCGACGACCATTGTTGGATGACCCCCGTATACAAATACCTCATTAAGGCACAGAGCCTGCTCCTACGTTCTAATCGAAAACAAGATGTACAGGCGAGGATTCTCCATACCCCTCCTCAAATGCGTTGAATAAGAAATGTTCACCCACAAATCCACGAGAGAATCAACGCCTAGCACCTCGGTGGGAGATCCCTTGCGAGGAAAGCCCTTCGAGCAGGATACTACTGGTCGACCATGCAAAATGAATCTAAAGAGCATGTGATAAATGCAACAAATGCCAACAACATGGGGACATGCTCTTGGCGCCACCCACTGAGCTCAAAGCAATGGCCTCCCCGTGGCCATTCGCCTGGTGGAGCTTGGACATCCTGGGACCCTTCGTTGTAGGCTCCAACCAAAATTAGTACCTAATAGTAGGCGTGGAATACTTCACCAAGTGGATAGAACCAGAGGCCCTAGGCAAAATAGCGGCACATAACATACTTCATTTTTACAAGAGAAACATCCTTGCCCGCTTTGGCATTCCTCAGGCGATCGTCACAGACAACGGGACACAGTTCACAGACAAAAAGTTCCAGGAGTTCGTCGTTCAACTTGGAACTAAACAACATTTCTCAACCATCGAGAACTTGTAGACAAACGGGAAAGTCGTAGCAGCAAACATAGTAATCTTAAGAGGCCTCAAAAGAAGACTGGACAAAACAAAGAGACAGTGGGTCGAGGAGCTGTACAATGTACTCTGGGCCTACTGCATTACACCCTATTCATCAACCGGGGAAACCCCTTTTCGCCTAGCATATGGAATGAAAGCGGTAATCCCCATCGAGATCCACGTACCGTCCAAACGAATAGAGGCACCTCTAGACGAAGAAACAAACAGTGAGGCCCTGGGGGAAGAACTCGACCTCGTTGAGGAAGTTCGATTAGGGGAAGCCCTCCGCGAAGCCTCACTCAAACAGAAAATCACGATTAGGCACAACGAAAAAGTCATCCGACGAGAATTCCAAGTGGGCAACCTCGTCCTGAGGAGAAACCATAAATATCTCGAGAAGGCAAGCTCGCCGACAACTGGAAAAGACCATACCGCATTAGAGCAAAAACAGACAACGGGGTCTACTACTTGGAACACCTAACTGAGGAAGAATTAGCTTGACCATGGAACGCTGAGAAGCTGAAACAATACTACAGCTGAGGCCCTCCGACATCGACACGGTAACTGATCACAGGTGCACACCTAGGTACAAGAGATGCACCACCAGAAAGGATCTAAGCAAGGGACAGGAGAAGAAACCTACACATGCCCAACAGAGGTTCCTCTGCCGAGCCTGCCGTCGTCACAATACCATGACCAGCAGAACCCCCAGCTTACGATGAAAAGTTCACGCCGCGAACTCGGGCCACGATCGTGACCTGAGCTCCACGGAAAATACCCGGGTGATTCGACCGGTTCCCCACACTATCGAACATCGTCTTCCGAGCATATCATATACATGACAAATCGCTAAGTACCTCCCACGACCGCGTCGGACGGCGCGTGACACTTAGAAAATGTTGAACAAATATACAAATAACCATACAAAATTACCATAAATATTAATATAATACGGCCACGATGGACCACTATTGTGCACATTACAACAAAAAAGGGGCCAAGCCCCCACAAATTAATATTACAACATCAAGCAAGAGGCACGCAAGCCGAAATATAAATATGAAATGCTCGAGCTCAAGGGGGAACCATCTTCAGTGTACACAATGACCATCTCTAGGATCCTCATCAGAGCAGAGGCATCTTGAACAAGCATGGTGTCGCTACTGCGAAAATCGGCGCCGGCTGAACAGAAGAGTCGCCACCGTGCGTTATTTATCCCAAAGGAGGGAAAGGAAACGCTCAGAGTAAACCTAACGCAAAGACGGGAAAGGAATGGTCATCGCAACCAAATCCTGGATTTGGGAGTCGGTTACGCAAGGGGAAGGTATTAGCACCCCTCACGTCCGTCGTACTCGACGGGATCCACGCTTGTTTTCTAGTACGGATGTGTTACTCTATCTACTCTACAGGTCTGGGTTAAAAAGAAAAGAAAATGACTCGGCAAAGTATCGCACTTTATGCCTACGTATTCCCGTCTGGAACGAGAAATCAGAGTCAACGTAGTTCGCCTACCTACGGGAAAGGAGGGGAAGGTTGCTCGCTAGGATATCGCATCCTATGCCTACGTACTTTCATACAACATGAAAGATCAGAGCAAACGTAGTTCGGGCTACGGAAGACGCAAGCTTGTCTGAATGTTTTTATCTCCTTATGAAAGGGTTTTTCTTGATTAAGAGTCCAAGCGGACAAAAATGACACTTTGATGTTTGTTTTCAGTCTTTTACGCAAGAACTGTTTTTATGGTGTTTACAATCTCTGACGCACTAGAGACTATGATTTGAGAGTGACTACGTCGTATGTCATCCTAAGGGTAACACACTAAGCAATCAGATTACTGAAGAGTGACCCTTCAGCAACCTTTCTCAAATAGCTTAAGGCTCGTAGCGTACAACATCGATTATCTTTATTATTGTGTCTTGAATTGTTCTGAGATGGAAGAGAAAGAAGTCTAAAAAACCTAGGGTTTGTAATGGGAATCAAAACTACCCTAATGTTGTCATGCATGGATTACAACCTAATGTCTGTCATATTTCTCTCTTGCACAGAGAGAAACAGAGATCCTAGGGGATAAACGGAAAAGAAACAGCAGATATGCAGTAAACAGTAAAATGCATGAGATGCAGCAAAACAAGTGAGGCAAGGGAGAAAGCAATATGAAAGAGGAGACAAGCTCCACCTCAAACCTAGGGGTAATCTGAACAAGCCCACAAACAATATAGAAAAGGGAAAACCACACCCAACTCCAGCTCAGACAGCAACACCAGCTCCTACAGCAAGCAGTTCAGACAGCACCAGCTCTGGCAGCTACAGTTGATTAACAACACAAGGTGGACAGTAACAACTTCAAGCAAGGTCCTATCTTCCCTTTCCAATGATTTTCAAACTTCAGATAAGCTCTTATCTTCCATAATCTTCAGCTTTGGCAAGCACTGAACTCTAATAAGCAGATAGCTTCAATCAGCAACAAAACCCTAATCCTCAGCAGGTATCTAGCTTTGACAGGCACAAGCTTCATCTTCTCTAGTCTTCAATGCACTTCATCTTCAATATGCTTCCATCTTCAAGGCCAACACTCACAGGGGAGAACCAACTTAATAGAAGAAGTGGGAATGTTAAGAGGCTTAGTGAAAACCCAGGGAAATCACTAAGATCTTAACACAGCTAGTGAAAGTTATCCTCAAGCTTCTACCTAATCAAAGTATGCTCTACATCCCTCCTAAGGAGAGATGGAACTCTTTTAGGGGACCTGGTGTCATAGGATGGAATAGAGGTACAAGAAGCTCTCTATGTTTGACAGAAGAAGTCAGTCTACTCTAGAGCTCTCCCTACATCTCCTATCTCCTAAGTCTTCATCAAGCAATCTTCAAGCACAAGCAACTTAAGATCCAAGCATCATTATTTGTCTTCAATCATCCTCAAAGTCTTTATACAATCCTAAAGCCAAGCACAAGCCCCAACACCCAAAGAAAAAGCCCAAAACTCAACAAACAAAGCAACTTCCCAAGAGGGAAACACACCAATATCAATCAACTTGCAAAAATCAAATATAATGGAAATATTCCTCATAAAATATTAGATTAATTTCTAAGGGATCCTAACTATGTACCCTATACCCCACATAAGCCCCAAGGACTAAATCAAACTAAAAACCCCAAACTATGTGTTGAAATGCACCTATGTCAAGTTGAAACCCTAATTCTAGCACACTAAAGTTCCTTATTCAAAACTAACTAAAATTAAATCAAAAAAATGTGACAAAATTCCAGGGGGAACCTAATACTATACTCTAATCATAGCAAAAATAATTACATCAAAAATCCAAGTCAAATGATCATACTAAATTCAGCAAGTAACATGTATCAAATGAAAATGAAGAAAAAAGCCATTAAAAGTAAAAATAAACCAAAAATAGAAAAATGCATGAAATGACATTTTTATTCTTTTATAATTTTCTTGATGTCTTGATGAAAATGGGGAAAAAACTCCCATCTAAAAATATTAATTTTCCAATTAGTTATGATTTTTTCAATTAACCTAATAAAATGAAGAAAATAAAATGAAAAATGTGAGAAAATGTAAAACATGTGTGTTGAATAGCAATAAAAATCAATGTAAAAGCAAACTGGGCCCAGAGAGGGGGTGGGGATAGCAACGCGCCTAAGCCCAAGATATCAGAAATTAAATGAAGAAAATAGAAAGAAAATAGAAAGAAAATAAAAAGAACAACGATACGAATAGCAATGAAAATCAGTGTAATTACTAGTGGGCCTCTAAAGTGGGGTGTGGATATCAACTTAACCTAAGCCCACCCAATTGCCATTAAGTGAAACAGAGCGTTTTGATCTTCAGAGTCCCCTTCATAAACTGAAACTCAACCACAGCCATTAGATCTCGTTTTGGTCAAAGGTCTTGTTCTAATCTAAGGGTGCGGAGGTTATCTTCAACCTTCAAACTCTGAAAGGAGGGAAACGCCATGGATTGAACAGAGTTTGAACTTCATCTTCCCCAATTCGTACTCCCTCAAATCTTCATCAAAAATCACAAATGAAAACCCTAACTTGCTCCATTTTTTTCACTGAATTCAACCATGGTAATTAAACATATTGAAACATCTTCCTCCTCAAAACGCGATTGAAATCTCAGAAATTGGTCAATCACTAAAACTCACCAAACTTGAAATTGAGTAGCTCAATCTCTTCACCACTTCACCCTGGTCAATTCTAACTATCAACCTAAGGTTCTACCACAAGATTCATCAAGATAATCGCCTGAACAGAAATGGTGCCACTCAACTAATTGTATCTAAATCGATCCTAAAGCTACCAGAAAGCTTCTACTAGTCACCTACAATCATTCTAACCTAACAAAATCTATTGAAACTACTTAAATTAAGTTGTGGATTGAAAAGTGCATACCTGCAAAATCTTGATGCACAGAGGTATGAAATCTTCAAATCAAGCTTTGGGAACTTCCAGACACCTTTAATGAGTCATAATCTTGCTTCTGTATGCAAAAGAATTGGTTGAATCCTCTTGAATCTTGGAACCCGATAGTGAGTTGCAGGTGATGAAATTCAAATGCTAACACTCGATTCTTCACCAATCTTGCTCAATTCTCCATCTGGAATCATTCACCAATGCTAGAGCAAGCTTTTTTAATCAAAAGAATGGATGGAAAGTGGCTGAAACCTTGTAACAGAACTCTGTTTGCAAATGGAAAAGTGAAACTGCAAACTCTCCAATCTCCCTCAATTCTCTCCAACTCTTGCTCTGAACCTCTTCTGAATCTTATATAGAATGTGTTTGAAGACCCTAGAAAGTTCTAGATTGATCCAATGAGAAAATCAACTTCTCATGCCATGGAAATCTCATCTCATGCTATGCACATACCATCTCATGATTTGGCTTGCAATTCACTTTGTTCTGAGTTTAACTTCTCTCCATATGAGATTTTGGAGGTGTATGGATGGAAAGGAGCCTTACATTTGCTTGGAAGTGTGGTTTTGCAATTGTTACTTATGATTCAAGTAACCCATTTACAAAGCATGTCATTCAAATAACCCTCAATTCAAAATTGTGGAAATGTCAATGTTCTCAAAATTCATTTTACAATCAAATTGGTATGTCATATGGCTTGGTTTGGTTTTGTAGATCAAAAACCCTAATTTCCAACTTTGATTCATTTAAAATTCACCTTCATTTTAGGACATTTTTATGATTTTGTGAAGCAAGCCATTCCAAACTCTCATGACCTTTTATCTAGCCTAAAAACATCATTTTGAACACATCTCATGTTGAACATTTTTTCATTTGAGGAGTGGAAGATGGAGATTTGGACCTATGTTGAAAAATGACCTGTAATTCAACTTTCCCAAAATACCCTTGGGTTGCCAAGACCATAACTTGAGTTCTACAAATCCTCTTGAGGACTTATAGTACTAAAATTAAAGCTAAGATCAAGATCTGCAACTCTTATGTTGGACAAGAATCCATTTGAAAACTCCTTGATGTGCAAACGTTGCTTGGAAGTCAAGTGACTTTCACAGATAAATTTCAATGTCCTCTGGGGACCCATAACTTGCAAGAACCATAACTTGAGTTCTACAAATCTTCTTGAAGACTTATAGTACTCAAATTAAATCTATTTAGAAGCCCTACAAGTTTCATGTTGACCAAGAACTCATTTGAAGCTTGCATTTTGACTTATCTGGCTTGGAAGATAGGCCTAAATTAGGGTTTTTTTACACTGAAACCCTGATTTAGTAACTCCTCTTCTTCTTGATTCCTTTTGATTTATCCTTGGCACAATACCACACATGTATCCACATATCAATTCATGAATCCCACATCCTTCAACCAAGCCTTGATTCTCTTCAATCACTCATTTGACCTAGGGTTGACCTAGGGTTGACCCAGATGAAACCCTAGTTGACTGTACTTCAACTCTGGCTCTTGTACTTGTATCAATGACTTGTCTCATCTTCAAAATGACCCTCTAGGTATTCTATGATCTTTTCTATACCCTCAGTCATAGCTCATACTCCTATTGATGATCTTCACCATACCTCAAATTAGGAGAGAAATCCACTAGTTGACCTTCAAACTTTTCAAAGCTTCAACTCATCTCTTGATTACTTGGATGGTTTTGAACTTGAATAAAACCCCTTGATGGGCCTCTTTCTGATAAGAATGGCACTTGGTCCCTTGCTAGATGACTTGTTATGCTATGTTATGCAAATGATTAGACTATGTACATGACTTAGTATGCAAATGACAATGCAATTGAAACATAAACCAGATGAAATAGGTTGAGTAAATTTTGGGGTGCAACAGCTGCCCCTATCCAAACGGCTTGGACCCGACTGGGTGAAGAGCGAACTACCTTCAAGCATTCGAGGTACGAGACGGTTGAATACTAATAAAACCCGGAAATTTGCCAATCGCAGAAATAAACTGCACAACTGTTTGGGGAATAAAATCCATCAATTGAACCTGATTGTTACGATAACCACTGATCAACCACCTGATACAGATCTGATTTCCACACTACCTGCCTGTACAACACCAAACTTGTCAATATAGGAATATCCTGGACAACTTCACTGGGGAAGTACTTCTGTCAACAAAACGTGGCCCTGCCAACGATACAGGAAAATAACTCCGCCATCACTACGGGAAATCACTCTGCCACCACTACGGGAAATAATATGGGAAAATAACACCGCCATCACTACGGGTAAACAACACCGCCATCGCTAAGGGTAATACTTTGCCATCACTACAGGAAAATAACACCGCCATCACTACGGGTAATACTCTCTGTCACCACTACAGGAAAATAACACCGCCATCGCTACGAGTAATAACTCTCTGCCACCACTATAGGAAAATAACACCGCCATCGCTACGGGTAATAACTCTCTGCCACCACTACAGGAAAATAACACCGCCATCGCTACAGGTAATACTCTCTGCCACCACTACAGGAAAATAACACCGCCATCGCTACGGGTAATACTCTTTGTCACCACTACAGGAAAATAACACCGCCATCGCTACGGGTAATACTCTCTGTCACCACTACAGGAAAATAACACCGCCATCGCTACGGGTAATAACTCTCTGCCACCACTACAGGAAAATAACACCGCCATCGCTACGGGTAATAACTCTCGAATGCAGCTCCTCTGCCTATCTTTGCAGTAGCTAACTCCATCAGTCACATGGGTAACACAATACGAGTCCAGTCTTTAATGTCGATACGGTAATAAACCTGAGAAGGACTCTACGGGGGATTTTCTGAAATATATATTACAAACTACAAGAATTCTTATAGAGTGTGATGTCTCCCTCTCCACCGTTTTTACCCGACGTTCTCATCGTCGAGGTCTTATCCCTTCTTGATGTGAAATCTATTCTTCAATTCAGATGTGTTAGCAAGTTTTGGGACACTCTCATTACCGATCCCACCTTCGTGAAATCGCATCTCAAGAAATCAGCTAAACGAAATACTCACTTCTTACTCATCACCCAACACGTCACTCGTATCCCAGGCGAGTCATCCAATGGTAGTGATAATAAATATATGCGTGATTATGGTGTCGTTCCCTACTCCATATGTAGTTTACTCGAGAATCCGTCTTTCACCCTTTCTGTCGACTCTTATTACTTGGTGCAACACAAAGGATGCTCTAATATAGTTGGTTCCTGCAACGGATTGATCTGTTTGGTTGATAGATCCATCACAAGGGACTACTATGAGTACTCGTTCCGATTATGGAACCCAGCCATCAGGATGACATCTCCAAAATTAGGGTTCTTACGTTTATTTCACAATCGTCCTGACTGCCCTTCCTCTGCTGCTGATGATGGCATTTACAAATTCAAATTTGGTTATGATAATTCTACATGCACTTATAAGGCAGTGGCCTCCCGGTACAATAGACGTGAACTGAGAAGTGAGGTAAGAATCCTAAGTATGGGTGATAATGTTTGGAGAGATATTGAAAGTTTCCCGATTGATCCTTTACATTTTGGAGTTGATTCAGAACTTTCTGAGGATAATTGTGGTGTGTATTTCAAGAGCAGTATTAACTGGTTGGATATTCAAAATAAATTATGCTATAGCCGCCGAGATATTAAGGATATTATAGTTGAGCAATTTTTTATTGTTTCACTTGATTTGGGAACAAATATGTGTTTCTGACCTTGTTTGATCAATGCTAATTCATTAGTTATGATCTGAATTTGTGGCTAAAAAGGGGGAGAAGTAGTAGAAACAGTAGGTTTAGTTATATGTGGTATCTAAGTAGTAGAAACAGCAGGCTTAGTTGTATGTGCCTCAGCGGGTGTGCTGATGATATGCTGCTGCTCTGAGTTGATTTATAGGTGTGCTGATGTGTTAAGGTTCATCTCTTGTTGTGAGTAGGATGTTTCTCCTGTGTGTTTGGTTATTGTTGTTACTGTTAAGTGTGTGTGTGTGTGTGTGTGTGTGTGTGTGTGTGTGTGTGTGTGTGTGTGTTCCTGAGTGGAACTTAGTAGTATCCTAGTTGTTGGTGGTAGTGTGTGTTTCTGCAGGTGGCTGGTCTGTTGTGTTTGGATGATGTAACATGGTTTGTTATGACACAATTGAGGGGGAGAATCTCAGGATGTTCCACTAAAAGTTGTGACATATGTAGTCAGTACTAGCAGGTGGTATTTTTGTGTTGTGGAACAGGTGCTTTTCAGGATGTCAACCTAGATGTCTTGACATCCATAATCCAGAACATAATGTATGATTGTGTGTGATGGTAGTACAACAGGTCTAGTTGATTGGTAGAATTTTAGCTACTCTGCATGATTGGTTGTGTGTATTTTTTTCTGCTGCATGTGTTCTCTGATTTGGTGACATATTCTTTTAGCAAAATATTTTCCAAAGGGGGAGTTTGTAGATGTTCTTGATTGGCTGCATTTAATGATAAAACACTGTTGTATGTGTAGATGTCTTGACTGATGTCATGACATGCTTGTGTAGTGTACTGCAGGGTAAGTTTGGTTAGCTAGAAAAGAGTGTTGTGGATGTCATGCTGAATGTTATGACATCAGGTAGCTACCAACAAGGGTGCGTGTTTGTTTTTCTAGTGTAATGCATGAGTTAGCTCATGCTAGATTTCAGGGAACTTGTTATGGTTCCTTAGTTATCTCAGGTGAGATTCTAGGCAGTGTTAAGCATAACATGAAACGCCTATGACCTATTTGAAAGCACCTTGAATTATGGAAAGTGGTTTAACTTGGTTAAACCTAATTTAACTTGGTTAAACCTAACTTGGTAAAACCTAATTTATGTTATGTCTCTTGATTGAAACTGTGAAGCAAGATCAAGATTTGTTTGAAGTGTGTCTTCTTTTTAATTTGTAACTTAATTGGTTGATATCACTGCTGTAATTGAGGGGGAGTGAGTAGGAACTCAGGTCTAGATTTAGATTGAAATTGCATTGGGTAGGTCTTAAGTAAGGAGTGCAAACTAGTAGTTTGGCTCTAAATTAACACTGCTTATAGTGGACTTCCTCCCTGGCTTGGTAGCCCCCAGAGTAGGTGTGATTTACGCCGAACTGGGTCAACAATTCTCTGTGTTATTTACTGCTTTCATTTCCTGTTTACTGTTAAGTTTAAGAGTATGTTAAGTAGTGGATGTCATAACATCCGTTATAACATCGACTGTCTGTTACTAGAATTTCAGTATTTTCAGTATTTTTTGTTTTCTCCTTCTTTTCATTCTTTTCATGTTACTCTAGGCTTAGAAGCACTTGTTCATGCACTTGCAGCTTTCCAAACAATGTTGTGAGATCCAAAATTGTGAGGTCGTTGGCTTCTTTGATGGAGGTTACCTTCGGTTCCCATTCCCTGTTAAGACATATCAAAATTTTGTTAGTAGCAACATCATTGGCAACTGGCCTACCTAGTGAATGCAATCTATTGATGAGATGAGTGAATCTCTTTTGCATGTCAGTAATGGTTTCCCCTTGCTCCATGTAAAAGAGATTGAAATATTGTGTTAGCGTATTAATTCTTGCTAGCTTAACATCATTAGTTCCCTCATCGGTAACTTGCAATGAGTCCCACATAGCTTTAGGCGTTAAATAATGAGAAACCCTATAATATTCCTCAACTCTTAATGAGGAGATCAAAATATTTTTGGCTTTCCAATCGTAATTATATTTCTTCTCGTCATCATCAGACCATTGTGCTTCGGGCTTAGGCACAATCATGTTATTCTCATCGATCATAGTTATTTCAATTGGACCGTTAAGAATAACATTCCACACTTTCCTATCAATGGAATTAATGTGCACCCGCATACAGTCTTTCCAGTAACTATAATTTTTTCCATTAAAAACATGAGCTCTATTATAGGCCCCTTTAGGTTCGTTAGTCATTTTCTACTTAGTTGTACTTGAAGCACGGATTAATCGGTGCTCCTGATACCACTTGTTAGACAATGGCACAGATCTAGAAGGGGGGTTGAATAGATCCCTTATTTAAAAAATGAGTTGGCGCTACCAATAAAATTGGTTTTAAAAGTTTATTTAATTTGCGGAAGCGACCGTGGAAAAATACCGTCTATAACGAACAGTTACTAGAAAACCGGATATGCGTTTTAGCCAATGGAATCGGATAACGAGTAATGAGAATCACTACGCTAGTCACACTATCAACTAGATTTAAATCACTACTTGGTATTACTAGTTCCAATGCCTTAAAATGCCAACAAATTGAATGGACGACACACAATGATTTTGGTTTAGACAATTTATCAAACACTTGGCGTGCGAAGCACTTCAAGTGAGTTCCGCTTTGAGTGAGTTGCTCTAGTTTCCTTGTACAATTAACTATTGTACTAGAGTCAAAATTAGTTCAGCACTTACTCAAAACAGTCCCAAATTTGATATAATTGCTTGTACGAAAATCACACAAATATTAAGCAAATGTAAAAGTGTAAGGTAAAAGACACAAGGATTTGTTGAGACAGTTCCCCCGCCGTCCTCGCTTCAAGGTACGTCTACCCTCAATTCTAACAATAGAATTGAGCTCTTATAATATAAATTTAACCTGTTGTAGAATCGTATATACAAGAATAAAATAGCAATCAAACCAACAAACAAACACCCTTGTTTTTGTAGAAGTTATCTCCTCTTGCCCCTTGATTCGAGTCGAATCAAGTCCTTCGATGACTTGTGAATGAACCTTTAATTACAGCTCTATGTTTGAACAACCTTTCGTTTTCAAACCCCAGCCCGGATGATCTTAAACACTCGCTTGTCGAACCCGAGCCTCTCCTTCACAATTCACTGATTACCGCTACTAGATCGACGGAATCCACCGCTCCTCAATCACCTTCGCTCAGCTGAATATGTATTGAGAAGACTCGTACAAAAACCCCCCAAATTCAGAGAATCTTGGAGGACAAAACCCTAGAGGTTTTATTCAAGAAAAACCTACCAATTCCTCAACCCGAACCGAATTCCCAATCAACGACTTCGGATGTTATCACTTCAAACAATCTATAATGCACAACAACTATTATTATGTGTGATTGTTGTGGTATGAAATGTAGAAGATGAAGATGATGAGACCTTGAATTGACACCTCTTTCACTTTTCTTGTTTTCTAATTGATTCAATTAATATGAAATGAAATGAGCAACTTTCTATTTATATCAGACCAAAAATAACTGATAAAACCACTTTTCAAAAATGATAGACAGGCCAAAACTATGCAGCAAACAGTGAACGGTCGACCCATGCAGAGAGAAGGGTCGACCTGAGCTACCCCAAGCAAAATAGACTATGCAAAATAATCAACTACGCGTCGACCGGAACAAGACTATGCGTCGACACAAAGCCTGAATTCTTTGACAAACACAAATGACAACAGTATGTGTCGACCGGTAGGTCGACCATACCTACCCCAAAGATTTTGCAAGATTTAGACACTTGTTATGAGTCGACCGGAGCAGAGGTGTGGTCGACTCAAACACTTATATTTTTAGAGATTTCCTAATCTTGATGTTTTTAACTTACTTAGATGATACCTATGAAGACCAATGAGATTTTAACTCGTATGACGCATATTTTAACAATACTAAGTGCAGTACTATAGATGCATTGTGCAAGCAAATGAAACATGACAAACATGGTATGCTTATGCATTACGGTGATAACGCCAAACATCTCTTCTTCCATTCGACTAAGTTTTGACATCATCGAAACCCGAATATCTAGTATATGAGACTTTGCCCTCACAGGATGCATTCCTTTTCTGCAGCAGGTATCAACTTGGTTCTAAGGAATGGTTAGTTTACCACTCCTCCCCTCAACAAAGCCAAAATTTCACCAACGTACATCAGTATGGTCCTATGGAAGGGTTTGTTTTTCATTTCCTCCGAAGAGCCATATTCCACAAGCATTGACTTGTTTGCTTTTCCCCAAAAGAAGCAGAATTTCTTGCAGCACCCCAACAAATCGAAACTTTCATTCCACAACGGTGATGGTTCTTCATTTTGATCATCTTGACTTTTTCCTCCCCAAGAAGAGTTGGTTAGATGAAGATCAGCCATGACTTCTTCATTCGCCAGCCAGGGTCAGCTATGGTTAGAAAGTTCATTTTTCTCCAGCATCAGTGTTGACAATAGTTTGAAAGTATGAGATTTCTAAGCTCTTTCCCCAGCAACATCGTCAGGTTCCTCAGTTGAGGATGTCGAGTTTGTTTTGCTACAATCTCTATCCGCCGGAGAAACCACACCTTGAACCTTTGTCGCTGCATAGCACGATATCAAGCATCATGTTGAACATCATAGCATATGCATCATGGCATACTCCCCTTTGATTGATATATCTCCCCCAGCGGATCTCAGCCAAACCTTGCTCTTGAGCATCTTTATCTTTTTCCCATCAGTCGCCGTCAGCCAAATCTTTCGAGCTACTCTTTTGTTTAATCCTCTTCCACCTTGAATAATCAAAGAGCTAGCGCAATTTGAACATTCAGATCCAAGATTAAATAGGGGCAGCTATCGTACCCCGAAATTGGACCTCCTTTTTCCCTTTTGTATAAGCATGTGCCTTCGCATCGCTGACATACACATTAGTACTTTTTCTTTGTGATTTTTTGTTGCAGGAATTTCAAGTTTTGCAAACCCGATTAATCACATCCTCTCAAAGATATTACATTATCAAAACAAGCACAAAATGAAGGTTTCCACGCCTATTCATTAGATGAAAAGGTCGAAAACTAGAACTGCGGCCACAACACCATTTTTCAAGCAAATATGCAAATTTTTCCTGAAGTAACCGGTTACCCAGTTTCTAGGCAAAACCAAGTAACCGATTACTCTGTGTAAAAATGCAGATTTTGCTGCATTTTTGTGACATCCACTTTTCTCTCTACATTTTGGGGGTCCACTTGGTTCTAGCATTGTGTGGAACATTTTAGACATTTCTAGACAATTCTAGAGGCTTTGAGAACATTCAAGACACTTAAAGGCATATGCTCCAATACATCATTTCCAATCAAGACCACCATACACTTATGCTTCCAAGCATGTGAACCATTGGATTTTCAACTTGCATTGGGATGATTACCGAGTCAACTACCTAACTAACTGAGTTAACCTCCAACTCAGTGAGTTAAGCCTAACTAACTCCGAGGCTAGTTCCGAGACTACATCCAAAGCTCACTCTGAACCTAGCGACTCCGAAGCAAAACTCTATATAAGAAAATCACCTCCATTTCACAAGGGGGTTGAATCATTGTCATTTCGCAGGGGCTTGAACAACTTTCAATCATTCCTTCCAAATTCTCCATTGATCACTATCAATCCTCTCACATTCTCTCTGAATTTTCTGCAACCTTTGCACATTCATCTCCATCATCTTCCCAAAACCTCACTAAAGCTCAAATCCTCCATTAAAGAGTAGTAACTTCTTCATTGGGAGTGATTTCTCTTGAGCTTAGCCATCATCATCTTGTGATTTTACCCTATTTTGTGGAGTTTTATTGGCTTTTAATTCATCTCAAGTGATTATTTCAAGCTTATTCGGTGCAATTTCGCATTTGGAGATTTCATCGCAATTTGCTCGGTTTCGCTATGGTTCGGCTGCAAATTCTAAATTCTATGGTTTTCTTTTCTCCTTCTCATCATATATCAATATCAATAACATCTAAGGCAAGTATCAACCTTGTAGGTTGGTTATCTTTCACTCGATTTACCGTTACGATCTATTTCGCGCATTTACGGTGTAGTTCGATCGTTTTTTCAATTTTTGCTTAATCATGTGATTTCTTGATCTTTGCTCTCCATGTTTAATGCTTTCCACTGATTATTAAGTGATGTTTAAGTGCTTTTGAACTTCATTTTTCATGCACAAATGTCAAGCATAGCATGTGGAAGATTGGGGAAAGCTTTTGGTTGAAAATACTAATTTTAAAAAGTTGTTTTTGCCACTGTTACAGTGGTAACCGGTTACTCTTTATAGGGTAACCAATTACTCTGCACAATTTTAGCCTATTTTCTCCATTTTGATCAAGTAACTGGTTACCCACTTCAAGTAACCGGTTACTCAAAGGTAGAATGTCATTTTTTGCCCGTTTTCAAGCTCGTTTGTTATTCTTTTCCCATATAACTTCCATGGCTTGATATGCTTGATATTTATGGATGTTTTATGAGTTATTCACCTATTCTTTGAAGCATCTATATAACATTTCAATATATCATTTGTCAATTCTCGATTATGTGCATTTTCGACACGTTGATCACGATCATTCTTGCATATCTCTTTGATCACTTGCTACATGGTTTGTGATGCATGCTAATTATTTTGGTACTGCTTTTTCACTTTTATTCATGTTTGCATTGAGTTTTTTCCTCTTTGGAATGAACTCAATCTCATATAATCAATAAATTACCCTTTTGCCTTAATGGTTTTTCATCCCTTTGAAAAATTGTTGGCATCATCCCCTTTTTGATTGATAAATTGAAACTTCATTTTGATTAGTCGATCCTTCTCTCTTTCTTCTCCTTTAGATCTTCTAGATCTTTGCCCTTCCCTCTTCCCTAGTAGAGTTGAAGATTCGCAACGCATCGGAGCTTTGTACAAACTTGGCATCGTTATGCCGTCTGTTCTTGCACCGCACTTTGGTGTCAAAAAAGGAATGAGAATGGAGAATTCCTACACTCATTCTGACCATTTTGGGTAGGGGAAAAATGACCCTGTGCCTGGAATAGTCATCTCTACCTCCTTATTGTGGTATCCCTCTTTCTCAAGTCAAGTCGATCTTTGATCACTTGCACCCTTACCTCCTCTTCGGAAGTAGCTTCTTCCTTTCAAGCCAACACCCTTTTCTCTCTCGGCCAATCACCATTCTTGGTTTCCCCAGAGATTTGTAATCACTCTTTTCCTTGGTTGATAAACTATCCTTCAGTTTAAACCAATTACCTTCTTCCTCAGCTAAGTCAATATTTCTTCTATTGGTTTACACAACCTTCTCTTGGTTCTTTCCCCTTCTTGTTTGGGTCATCACTGTTTAACAGTTAACACCAACATCCTCTTTTCTCCAGTTAATCACAGTCTGTCTATTAATACTAAGATTTTCTTTGGGTTAATCTCCTTCTTCCAGCTAATCACCCTATCTTTGGTTGATCACGGTCCGCCCGTTAAAACCAGCTTTTCTTTGGGTTAATTTCCTTCTCCCGGCTAATCACCCTATCTTTGGTTGATCACGGTCCGCCCGTTAAAACCAGATTTTTCTTTGGGTTAATCAACTTCTCTTGGTTAATCACCCGCTTTTTGGTCAATCACAGTCTGCCTGTTTGAACCAATAACCCTTTTCCTCAGTTAACCATAGTCCTTCTGTTAAAATACTGAATTTCTTTTGGGTTAATCACTCATTCTTTTCGGTTAATCACAGTTCGCCTGTTAAACACCGAACCCCCGCAGTTAGCAACCTTTCTTTGGTTCAAATACTGTCAGCTTTAGGTCAGTAACCTTCATTTGGTTCTAATAACCTTTCTTCTAGTCTAGTACTGCTTGTTCAGTCAATGTACCGTTCTTTAGGTCACAACCTTCGCTTGGTTCTACACCTGTCTCTTGGGTCACAACTTTTGCTTGGTTCCACACCCGTCTTTTGGTTGATCACAATTTATCGGTTAAAACTAGCTCCTTTATCCTTTCGGTTAACCATAGTTTATTAGTTAATATACTGATTTCCCCACCGAGTCAAAAACCTCCCTTTGGTTCAGTACTCTCTTTCTTTTGTTTCGTCGCAGTCCGTCTGTTGACACCTAACCTTTTACTCTCCCCACAAAGCTTCTCAAGTTTCTCCAATTAATCACTGCTTGCAGTTAATACACTAAGTCCCCCGTAGATCTCACCTTTATTTCGATTCTTATCCTTTACTCCTTTTCCTCGGCTCCGTCGTCATTCTCTCGTTTTATCCCCTGTGGAGTTATCCCTTTTCTTCTGCATGTCCCCACAGAGTTCTTGTCTTACTTCTCTGTTTCTTAGCAGAGTTGTCTTGGTTTTGACACCCTTCCTTTTGCAGTCCCCCGGTTGGGTCTTGCTTTCCCTTTTTTTCTTGGCTTTAACGCCATCTCTTCCCTTTTTCTTCCCCAGTAGTAGTTCCCCGAACTACGTAGGCTCTGATTTCCTCATTGCACTATGAGGGTACGTAGGCAAAATATTGCGAAATTTTAGCGAGCTACCTTCCTCCGTCTTCTCCCATTCTTCTGTCTCTCTGATCCGTCCAGATCCTTCTTTTCCTTGGTTCCTTGAACTACGGAGCTCTGACCTCCTCATTGCACCATGAGGGTACGTAGGCACGAGGACCCCAATCCTCCTCGAGCACTTTCTTTCACTTTCTTTTCTTTCTTCCTTTGCTTTCCCTCTCCTTTTCTTTTCTTTAGCTAGAAGCCTTTAGATAGATAACTCATCTAAGCCTAGAAGTAAGCGAAATGGTTCCTGTCGGGTACGACGGATGCTTAAGGTGCTAGTACCTTCCTTTCGCATAACCGACCCCCTTTCCCATTTCTCTTTCCCCTGGGTTTTATCGATATTTTCCCTGTCCTTTGGGACTAAATAAAGTTCGGTGGCGACTATGTTGTATCCTTAAGTTTGCGATTCACTCAGGTATAATCCCGCTAGCTTCAGGTAGGGGGATATCCTTAGTCCCCGATAGGTTTTTCTCTATTTTTCTTCATTGTTGTATGTTTGATGAGATGAATTAAATTGGTTTGATAATATGATGTAATTGATGTAAATGTTATGATTTTCGTGCACTTATTTAAACACGAATTTTGCGTGCCTATGTTTGTGAATACCAATTGAGTATGTGCTCATGTGAGTGATATGATTTTGATGAAAAATACATGATTTTGTTGATGCCAATCTATGATATATTATAAATTTGTTGTTTTAATCATTAGATAATTGTTTTATGTTGAATTCTGAGATCGAGGCTATTTACAGAATCAAAACCGGAGGTCAAGAAGGCCTCCAATGGTGAAAAATAAGTTACGAGGTATTTTTTTTGCGCCTGTAATCGGTCACGTACTAAGAGTAATTGGTTACCACTATTTGCAGTGGAAAAATGCAGAATTGAAAATGGCGTATTGGGAGTTCTGTAACTCAATTTGACGCGCGGTTTAAAGCATTGGAAAGCTAACGCGTAATCCCGTCTCATGGTGATGCCTTAAGAAGCTAAATATACACTTAAGGATGTGAATATACTATTTTACTTAAGATGCAATGATAGTGGTTGCGTTTCTAGCTAATGAGTTAGGTTTTCTGTGTTGTTCTGTCGTGCGATTCATGTTAACTATTGTTGGGCATATTTGGTGAGTTTAATTAATTAAATGAGTAGTTAAATTATGTTATTAAGTGTTAATAATTGATTTAAAATTATTCAGTTGTTATAATTAAATCAATTATTCTATTTGATGATGTTATGTGATTAATGAAAGATTATGTTTTCTATGCATAATTATGGTTGCTATGTTGTGTTGGATTATTATCAATGTTGGATAATAATTGAATTATTGATTGATGTTGTTGTAATTTTTTTTTATAATAGTTCAAATGAGGGGACTATTATTGTGTTGTCAAAATATATTTTCATCTCCAAAATAATGTATATGTTACTAGAAATAAATATTAATTTTTTAAAGTTAATTTTTATACTACTTTTTAAAAAATAACTTTAAAAATATATACCTTTAGATTTAATTGAATACCAATACTTTCACTCAATGAACAATAATATTTAATTTTATATTATATATTAATATTATTATTTTATTTAAGATAAATTATAATTTTAAATTTATTTGCCCTAAAAAATCTGTATCCAACCATAATTAATAAATATCAGAGAATTTACACTAAAATTATCAGTACCTAATAAAAAACAATAGGTACAAAAAATTAAACAAAAAAAATCTATTTTTTTAAGAGAAGGCTAAAACACATACTGTTTGGATCTCATTTTTTCACTACAGCCTCTAAAGAATAAGTTGTGTTCCAATACAACCACATCTCCGCTCTTCCAGTGAAAATGGCGTATCGGGAGTTCCGTAACTCCGTTTGATGCGCAATTTGAAGCAATAGAAAGCTAATGCATAATGACATCTCACAGTGATGCCTTCAGAGGCATAATATACACTTAAGGATATGATTATATGTTGCTTTACTTAAGATGCAATGTTAGTGATTGTGTTTCTAGCTAATGAGTTAGATTTTCTATGTTATTTTGTTGTGCGGTTCATGTTAATTGTTGTTGGGCATATTTGGTGATTTTAATTAATTAAATGAGTGGTTAAATTATGTTGTTGAATTTCCATAATTGATTTAAAAAGTATTCAGTTATTAGAATTAAATCGATTATGCTATTTGGTGATGTTATGTGATTAATGAAAGATTATGTTTTGTATGCATAATTATGGTTTTTATGTTGTGTTGGATTATAATTAATGTTGAATAATAATTTAGCTATTGATTGATTGATTGTTGTTGTTGTTCTTGTGATCCTTAGATAATGGTTTAGATGAAGGGACTATTATTGTGTTGTCAATGCATGATTGTTTATGGTCAGAAGGGGGACCTTAAAAATAGTTGTTATTGTTGTTGCATTGAGTTGTATGACATGCATCATTACGTCGTTGTTGAAAGAGACAAGTTGCAAGTCTATAATGGTGGACTAGTGACTTGTCTCAAACTTAGATGGGTGGGTTCGAGGTCTAGAAAGGTGGACCCGGTTCGTATGAAAAACCTTTGTTGATTGGTACCACATACATTGAGTTGAGTCGTTGTTTGGATTTGCATTTACATGAATGTGTTTTTGAATGAGTTATTGAGTTGTTTTGATTAACGTGAATAAATTATGTTGAAATGATGTGAATAAGATATGTAGGTATAGATGTTGTTTTAGACTACCCTTGCGTACTTTTGCACCATTATATATTTTGAGCGTATTCTCACCCTTTTGTTATTTGTGTGGTTTTGTGCTCCTTCTTGGGGTACAAACGAGCAGGTAAACAAATAGCTGCTTAGAAACTGAAGGATGACATTGAGGCTATTCTTCTTTTCCCGTTTTATGCGATAATTAGATTTCGTTGCTCTGATCTGTAATACTGGGCGGACAAATATTATGTTTTATTGTTTATTTTTTTTATGTTGTTGTTGCGAGAGTTAAATATTATAACTCATCATGTTATTCATTGTTTGATGTTGAATGAATTTTGACATAACCAAGCTTTATGTTTAAAAAACGAGTTATTATGAGACTTAATTAATTGTTGAGTGGTTATGTGATTAATTTCGTTGCGATGAGCCTGTGTGCAGGCGAGCATGTGATGACAAATATTTATATTATTATTTGTTGTATTTAACACGTTATAGAGCAGGTTTATGTTGTGTTTACGTGAAATCCTATGTGTATAGTTGTGTAAATTTGTATTATTACGCATTGGAATTTTAGGCTGTTACATGAACCACTAGTCAAACATTGCTAAATTATTGTCTTTTAATATGAAATTATAGTCTTCCTACTTGTCAACTCTTATCTTCTTCGTGTCTTCTTTAATATCCATGTTTTAAATCATTGGGATAACACTAGAAATTGAACAACCCAATAATGAGGGATCCTTTATGAATTTGTTGTTTGGATAGAAATATTGCTATGATAGCATGCTTACATTCTTTTTTACCTTCCACTTTGTCTTCACCATCAAACAAAGAAATCACCATATGCATCTTGAGCATTATCTTTTGCAGGTTGTTGATATTTTGATCGACGTTGCCTTGATCTTTGTGTAAGTTATCTACCTGAACCTGCTTATGTTTAATGTTATCGCTTCCTTTTAATGTATTTTGTGGTATACATAATAATACTCTGTGTCACAAGTTAATCGATCATTCTATTATTTTTGTCTGAATTCTAAAAAGAAGAAACTTGTTTATGACATGACACTAAGCATGGTTCAACCTAAATATATACTTGCAATTTTGAAAATTAAAAGATTTAAAAGTGTCTCAAATATTAGGCACATGTATAATATTCACACTCGAAACACTAAGGCAATGAGAGGTCCAAAGTCTAAAATGCAATAATTGTTGAAGTAGTCTGATGATGATGATCATTATGTATATGTGTGTGGATGAAAAAACTCTTCGGGATATATTTTGGACTCGTCCTGATTCTATCAAGTTGTTTAACAAGTTTTTAACAGTACTGATAATTGATTCAACATATAAGATCAAGTATATGTTTCCACGTATGGAAATTATTGATGTTACTTCTATATAGGTGAATTTTATAGTTGAATTTACACTTTTGGAAAGTGAAAAAGAGGATAATATTATGTGGGCTTTATAAGCGTTTCAAACTATGTTGAAAGATCAAAAAAGTATGCCACATGTGGTTGTCACCGATCACGATACCTCACTGATGAATTTGATTGCAAAGGTATTTCCTACATCATATGCTTTATTGTCTATGTATCATATAACAAAAAATGCCAGAGGTAAACTTAAGACTATAGCATTCACCACACAAATCAAGGGTGGAGACAAGAAAATGGTCAAACCTAGTGTGATATCGAAAAGCATAATGGATACCTGGAATATCTGGATTTCTGGAAATATGTTGAAAGAACAATTTTAGGCAAGGTGAAAGAGAATATTGTTTGTGCTTGGAATGAACATGCTAAACACTTCGAAAATACTACAACTTATACAGTTGAATATGCTAATGCTATATTGAAGAATTGATTGGGAAATAGTAAAAGGGGATTTGTGTAAGGATTAATAATTTGTGAACTAAGTGATTTAAAATTAACAAAAAGAGATGCAAACATCATTTGGTAGCAACATCACAATGTTAGAACATAAATTTAGAGACAAAATTATGTATTCACAATCGGTCGACAATATATTTCAAACAAGATTCATCTTTATTTATTAGGAGGCCATATGAGCAAATAAAACATGTACAAACAGCTCCAAGTCGGGTTGTACACTTAGAAGAACATACGGTCTTCCATGTGCTTGTTTATTTTCGAAAAATATGAAAATTTATAGACTTGTATGTATGGATGAGGTTTACATGTACTAGAAATGACTCTAGTTTAATGATGTCGGTGTGGTCAAGAAAATTAAATCAAATATATCTATTTTGACACAATGGGAATGATTCAAGAGAGATTTCTGAAATTTGATTATAACATAAAATAACACATCAAAGAGTAATTGAGGAAGATAGCCTATATAAAAACCATAATATGAAACCACCCAGGGAATTGATAAAAACAAAGGTTGCTCCTAAGAAGGTCAACGACTCTTTTCCTGCTCCTTAAATAGAGAAGGAAAAGATTCGTTGGAGAACTTGCACAAGAGAGTGTTTAAGAAGCTTGAATAGAAACATTGCGATTTTTCTTCAAATATTTAATGTCGTTAAAAGCTTGTTTGAAATTCCTTTGCTACAAAAGGAATTATCAGTTGCGTCCCAGCTGACTCAAAGAGAAAATAGAGTTTTAGGTCTTAACGTGACAAAGTAGACTCAGATGTGAACATTGACCTATCAGAGTCACATTGGTCCTTGTGCTTTGACTGACTCAGATTGCGATATTCAAAAGCAGACTTATTCAATGTCTAGTCTTTAGAAGCCGACTCACTCTGACTCTGACCTTCAGACGTTGACCTTTTTAGAAGTTGACTTCTTCAGAGTCTGGACTTCTACTTCTGATCCATCCGATTTTATTCTTTAAGCTTCTCTTTATATGTTCATAGTCAAAACCAATACTTTGATTCATCATGAAATTTTAGTCTATGTTCTTGCGCACTTGAATAAATATTAGTATACCCAATTTTTCCTTAAATACTTTGTTATCATCAAAACTTAAGGGATATGGGACAAACTAATTTTGTTCCAACATAATCATTAAACTCTTTAAAAATTGGATATAAATGGATATTTTCGAATATGCTAAAATAATAGAGTTGATTGTAAACAATTTGGATACATTTTTAAAATATCTTCTTTATTTGCAATAGAATCTTTTGAATATTCTTTTGACTAGACAGTATATTTTGATTAAATTATTGAATGATATTTTTGTATATACAAATAATTAAAATAAAATACATAATATTTTGAATTTAATTCACAAATAGTATACAAATATTTTACACAATTAACCATAAGTGTTAAGGAATTTGATAATATTTAATTTTAATTTTAATCAATTATAAAATAACACAAATAAATGATATGGATTGACAGTGTAAAACTTTTTTTTATATTGATATTGCATAATAATTACACTCATAAATTTTATGAGATTAATTGATATGTACTGTCGTGTATAATATTTTACGAAGCATTACAACAATTCATAATTGATATTTTAGATCAAAGAAAAATGTAAAAATTTAACGGTTATGATTAATTGAAAGTGAAAAATATTGGTGCATATCAATTAAATTACATTTATATATATATATATATATATATTTATATATATATATATATATATATATATATATATATATATATATATATATATATATATATAGATAGATATATATATATACAGACACACACACACACACACACACACACACACACACACACACCAAAATAATCCATTTTTCAATTAATTTCCAAAGTAACCCCACGTTGGGGGTGTGATAGAGAGGGGGCGCCATGTCAATTGGCGGCTGCTTATTGGACCTAAGTGGTGTCGCCAATTGGATTGGAGACACCATATGGTGTTGCCAATCCAATTGGAGACACGGTGTTAAACCTTCTATGGTGTTGCCAATGCATTTAGAGGCAGGGTGCATTGTGTAATTTTATTAATAACAATATATAACATTAATAACTAATTAAAAATAATATTACTTAAATTAATGTTGGTGACCGAGTTCGTCATACCGCCCATCGGTTTTACATCTCCTAGGAACCCTCACTCGTTGCACTCGTTCCCCTCGTTGTCGATTCACTCCAAGTGTTTGAGGAGTTGGAGTCTCAGGAACATTTCCAGCTGATTCTCTAAGAATTTCTTGCATTTCTATGAGGTCTTCGTTGGTGAAAGGTTGAAATGGTATTTGTGTTTGAAAGCCATAAGGTTGTGGGGATATTTGTATGTGTAGGCTAGAGTATGATGTCTGAGTGATTTGGTTATGGAAAGATGTTTGGGCGTTATGGCTATGATATGATGTACCTTCATTTTGGTTATATCTTGATGTTATGTTTGGGGCATAGCCATATTGGGTTTCTTGAAAGTAGCCATTTTGTTGGAGATGGTATGAGGGACGCTCTTGGTATTATGGTTAGGTGTTTGGCATGTTTGGATGGTGGATTTGTGTGTTAGTGGGTTGGTAATTCTGTTGGGTAGGGGGTTGTGAGTAACATGGCCGATAATTTCTCGGTGGGTTAGATGTTGAAACTTCCTGTGTGTAGATGGTTTATCGTGGGTCGTATAGATACCTCTCTTTAAAGACAAACCTAGTTGCAACCGATTTGTACCAAGCCATATAAGTATTAGTTGGTATAGACGGGGTTTCCATCACCGAGTCAAGCAATACATGGGTGCAACGGTTCGTCCATTTACGACGCTCAGATTTAGCAAAATCCTTCCAGTCGGGATAATGTCTCTCGACACTTCTTATTCCCCCCTCCCCCCCCTTAAAAATCTCTCATTCTAACCATTGATGCAGCGCCCTCTTTAGTTGGTTGAAACTTTGAATGTTCCAAAACAGCATGCCCATCAGAGGCTTTTCTCTCTCTCTCTCTCTCTCTCTCTCTCTCTCTCTCTCTCTCTCTCTCTCTCTCTCTCTCTCTAGAATAGATGACTTTTCCGTAGCGGCAATGATACATGTTAGCAGTAATACAAAGATATGAGATGAGCTGTGGAAATAAATAATAAGAACACCTCTATTTATAGAAAAAAAATTCACTTTCAAGCATGTCTCCAGTTGTATTGACGACACCCTTGTAGCTTTTACACTAGGTTGCCAATTGAATTGGAAACACCGTGTGTTGTCTCCAATCCAATTGGCGACAACACATATCCTTTGTGAAAGGTCGCCCATTCATTTAGCGCCTACTTTTAATCAGTACCCCAAAGTGTGTTACTTTGGGAAATAATGTGAAAAATGAATTATTTTGGTATTTAATTTAAAAAGGTTAATGACCTGAATCTATTTGATTTGGTGCATGTTGTTGCACCCTAAAATTTGCTCAACCTATTTCACCTGGTTTATGTTTTAATTGCATTATCATTTGCATAGTCACATCATGTACATGGTCCAATCATTTGCATATTATAACATAACAAGTCATCTAACAGGGGATCAAGTGCCATCCTTATCTAAAGAAGCACATCAAGGGGCCTTATTCAAGCTGAAGAACATCCAAGTCATCAAGGAATGGGTTGAAGCTTTGAGGAGATTTGAGTGTCAACAGGTGGATTTCTCTCCTAACTTGAGGTGTATTGAAGATCATCAACATGTAATTATGAATTTGAGGTGTGTATGGATCCCATGGGAGGCTAGAGAGCCCTATTTAAGCTTAGACAAGTCATGGTATCAAGTTCAAGAACCACAGTTGAGGTGTGTACAAGTAGGGTTTCATCTAGGCAACCCTAGGTCAAGGAGAGCAAAGAAAGGGCATCAAAACCTAGCTCTAGGTCATGGAAGTCATGGATTGATATGTTGAAGCATGTTTATGGATGAGTCAAGATCAAGTTCAAGAGAATCAAGAGTGGTTGGAGGTGTTTGAGACAGGGTTCCTAGGGTAAAATCCCTTGTATAGCACTGGACTTCCAAGCCACATAAGTAAAAATAAAAGTTTCAAATGGATTCTTGTCCAACATGAAACTTTTAGGGATTCTCAATAGCTTTAATTTGAGTACTATAAGTCTTCAAGAAGATTTGTAGAACTCAAGTTATGGTTCTTGCAAGTTATGGGTCACCAGAGGACACTGAAATTTATCTGTGAAAGTCACTTGACTTCCAAGCAACTTTTGCCTATCATGGAGTTTTCAAATGGATTCTTGGCCAACATAATAATTGTAGGGCTTGATCTTACCTTTAATTTTAGTACTAGAAGTCCTCAAGAAGATTTGTGGAACTCAAGTTATGATCTTGGCAATCCAGGGGTATTTTGGGAAAGTTGAATTATAGGTCATTTTTCAACATAGGTCAAAATCTCCATCTTCCACTCCTCAAATGAAAAAATGTTCAACATGAGATGTGCTTAGAATGGTGTTTTTAGTTTATACATGAATTCATGGTGAGATGGATTGGCTTATTTCACAAAGTGCCCCAAAATGGCCTAAAATGGGAGATTTTTCAAATGATTCAAGAGGAAAAATGGTTTTTGACTTGCAAGGCATAAACATGGCATATGGGTAGTCATTTTGAATGAAAATTGAATTTCAAACACATTGGCAATGTCACAATTTTGAGATGATCTATTGTTTTGTGAGTTGCTTTGGAAAATGCTTTCTTACATCATAAGTAACATTTGCAAAACACTCCTTTAGATCAAATCCATGGCCCTAACCCTTACCAATCCATTCAAAATATCATTTGGAGAGAATTTGGATCAGAATCAAGGTATTGAAGCAAGCTAAAACTTAGCTTCCATGTATGAACTTCTCATGATAATTTCAAGTGCAAGAGATATTGGATATCTCACATAGATCATTCCTGAAGTTTCTAGAGCATTCCTACAGGTTCTATATAAGGTTTATGACTGATTCAAGGCATTGGTTGGTGAAGATTGAGAGATAATTGAGAGATAGAATTCTGATTTTGCACCTTGCAAAACAGAATTGGTTACACCAATTGAAGCCATCTCAAAGCAAGATAGTGCATTCAGAAGCTCAATCTTGAGTTTGTGAGTGAGTTTGGATAGATTTCTGGCCAAGATTGTTGAAGAATCAAGAAGGAGCATCGTGAGTTTCAAGCTTGCAATTGAAAATCGTATTTGGTGATTCAAGAGGATTCAACACAATTGATTGCATACAGAAGCTTTATCAAGCATCATTGATCATATCTGGAAGGTTTTGGAGTGTGCCTTGAAGGATTCATCACTCTGTTCATCAGATTTTTGTAGGTTAGTAAACTTCATCGTGTAGCTTGATATAGATAGAATTGCTAGGTTTTAAATGGTTAGATGCAATGTAGATCATGGCTAGGTCGTTTCTGGTAAAGAATTTTGAGGTTTAGAGATGAAATCTTAGGTGACCAATTTTCTTGTGATGGACTGTTCTTGCTAATCTTGATGACTTGAGCTTAGTTAGATAGTGGTAATTACTCAGTGTAGCGTGGTGATGATGTTGGGCACCTTAATTTTGAGATTGGTGAGGATTAATTTTTGAACTCGCTCTGAATTTTTCTTCGTGTTTTGAGATGGAGAGACTTTCAGTGAGAATGGAGAGCATGGTTAGGTTCAGTGTGAAAAAACGAGCATGATGATGTGTTTAGGTGTAGGATTTGGTGAAGATTAGTGATGTTCACATTTGGGGACGACGGTGGCGCCACCTCCGGCCACCGTCCTGTGTGTTTCCCTCCCAGACTTTCAAATTGTAGAAGATGATGATCTCACCATTAATTGCCTAGTGGACTTTGACTAGAAGCCTCATCCAACATCCAGGATTTGTTTCAATTTTGTGAGGGAGTCTGAGAAGAGCCTCAACGCACCGTTTCACTTAATGCGTGGCTTTGGGCTTATGAGTACATTGCTATCCACACCCCATTTTGAAGCCCATTTGAAATTAACACGTGATTTACTTGCTATTCAACACACACATTTTCCATTTTCCTTTCATTTTCCTTCTTATTTTCTGTTAATTGTTTTGGGCTTATGGGAACTTGATAAGTGATAACACGAAATCATATATATATATATTGATGCATAATTCAACTGATGTTTGACTGTTTTCGATTCGATTTCGGGTTCTTTCCATGTTATTTGTCTGATATTTTGCCGGTATTTGATGATCATGTCTAAACAAGGCAATATGAAGAAAAGAAGCAATTACAGATGAAATATGGACGAAAACCGGATGAAAACAACATGAAAAACGCAGAATGCATATTTTGCTGCTGTGACGACCGTCACAGCTCCATGACGACCGTCACACGGGTGACGACCGTCACACACCGTGACGACCGTCATGCAGGCAAAAACGCCCAACTTCAAATGAACGTGCAAAATGCAGTTCCAAGTCCCAAATAGTGGACCACTACTCCTTGATATTTCTTCCTCTAAGTCCACCTTCTTCAAGTTATAACCGTTAGAATTCTATTTCTATAAAAAGGGAAGGAGGGGAGCTGAGAAAGGGAGCCGCATTCAGACAACAAAGTGCTGCCAATTTATCTTCAGAGCAACCTTTCCAGTTTTTCTATTCTTATTTGTTTCTCTTTTCTTTTTCTGCATTTCTTTGATATTCTGTAATTCCTATTTCCCTTGTACGATCAATTGGCACAAAGACCAGAATCCTGCCAACATTTATGAAGGATCTGCCCAAAGGCCAATTGGAATATTTACAGGTTCTAAATTTTAATCGTAATTTCAGTTTTCATTATGATGCATGTTATTATTCACTGTTTTTATTTATGTTTTACCTTTCCCAAATCCATGTCTAGCTAAATCAGAGTAATCGATATGTAATAATAATTCAGACGGGATTTGATAATAACCGGTTGAAAACTTTCTTTTTCAAAAGTTGTTTATGGTCTGAGTGTTTAAATTTATTTACTGAATAAACTTCGTCGCGAAAGCGAGAACTTATTTAAAAGTAGTTTTGCCATGAAAGTGGGAAATTAATTAAGGTACGAACCAACAAGCGAAAGCTGCGGTAAGACCAGATAGTAAACACTAGTCATTTGTTTTAATAACAACGAAAGCACTTTAAAATGTATTAGAACTTAGAGATTTCCAAAAAATAGTTTTAACCCCGAATGGGACACGAAAGCGTACATTTGGCCCTTAGAATTATGACTAGCGTCAACAACCATCGTGAGACGAAAGTCTTCAGATCACTATTTTCTGCTTAAATAAATTCTGAAAAATATTTCATACACCGGTAACTTGTCAAATCCCCGAAGAACACAATTACTGCATATCGATTCACGTAATTATAATTCAAGTAAACTTTCTAGTTTCCTTTAGTGACAAAAATTATTTCCCTTAAATATTATCTACCTAGCTAAACATAGTAACTCCCGAGAACACTAGTTTGATTATGAGTCCCTGTGGGATCGATATCTTTTATTACTACGCGATAGACTGTGCACTTGCAGTTAAGTTGTATTAGACATAGAAAGTCGCGATCAAGTTTTTGTCGTCGTTGCCGGGGATCCGTTTAGTCAATAGTGTAACCTTCTGTTACGCTGTATAGACTAGGTTAACAATTTCATTTTTTCTTTACTAGTGCTGTTGATTGTATGCCAAGTAATCGCCCACAAGGCGATATCTTAAAACCTTCAGTCGCAGAACTAGAGCGCTTCTTACATTTAAGAAGTCGAATCATTGAGTACCAACTCAAACATAACATTCCCGATCCTCTCACTCCCATTCCCAAATCCGAAGAAGAATCAAAGATGGCTGAAGCACCTCAAAACAAACCGCTGAAGGCATACGCTACACCCTCTCAGATGGAGCCTAGAAGTAGCATTGCTGCCCCAGCTATTACTCGAAACGATTTTGAGTTGAAACCCTCATTGCTGTCAGCTGTACAACAAAACCAATTCTTAGGAAATGCAACTGAGGATCCAAACGAACATTTAATGAAGTTTGTACAATACGCAGACACAGTGAAAGCAAATGGAGTAACTCCAGACGCAATAAGACTTCGTCTTTTCCCTTTCTCTCTTAGAGACAGAGCGTGGACATGGTTACAATCCTTACCATCCAACTCCGTTACAACGTGGGAACAGTTGAACAACGTCTTCTTAGCGAGATATTTTCCGCCAAGCAAAACTGCTATGCTTAGAGCTCAAATCAACGAATTTCGACAAAAAGATACTGAATCTCTTTACGAAGCATGGGAACGATTCAAAGATATGATGAGAGCATGTCCTCATCATGGTCTAGAAGACTGGGTGACAATCCATACTTTCTATAATGGGCTTTTATATGGGGTATTGGGTATAGGGTTAGGTTCCCTTAGAAATTTACCTAGGATTTTATGGTGAGTTTTAGCATTTTACTTGATTTTTGCAATTTGAGTGGTGATTGTGTGTTTTCCCCTTGGGCATTTGGTTTGTTTGTTTGGTTTGGGGTATTTTAATTGAGCTTTGGGCTTGGGCTTTGCTTGTTGGAGCTTCTGAAGGCTTGGAGGATGATTGGAAACAAAGGATGGAGCTTGGGGCATGAGGACTCTTCTCCTTGAAGGCTGCTTTTGAAGGCTTAGGAGATAGGAAATGTAGGAAGAGCTCTAGATTAGATTGATTTCTTCTTGCAAACATAGAAAGCATCTTGTGCTTCTATTCTTCCCTATGACACAAGGTCCTTCTAAGGTATTCATATCCCTCCTTTGGAGTGATGAGTGACATGCTTTAGAAGTAGAACTTTGAGGGAACATTTCTCCTACAATGCTAGGTGCTTATAGGCTTCCTTTGGTTGTCAATAAGCTGTTTAGCATTTCAACTTCATCTACTAATTAATTCTCTTCTGGAGTGATTGCATGGAAGATGGAAACCTATTGAAGATGAAGTTCATTGAAGATTGGTGAAGATGAAGCTTGTACCTGTCAAAGCTGATTGTCTGTTGAAGCTAGGGTTTTGCTGCTTTTTTTGTGAAGCTGTTTACTGGTTGAGGTTCATGTTTGCTAAAGCTGGATTATTTTTGAAGATAGGAGTTTACCTAAAATTTGAAGGTCATTGAAGATTGAAGATGGGGTCTTGCTTGAAGTTGTTGCTGTCATTTGCTGTTAATCAACTGTAGCTGTCAGAGTTGTTGCTACTTGTGCTGCTCACTGTAGGAGCTGGATTGTTGCTGTCAGAGCTGGTGCTAGTGTTGTTTTCTTTTGTTGTATTGTTTGTTGGCTTGTACAGCTTTCCCCCTAGGCTTGAAGTGAATTTTGATTCACTTTGCCTGTTGTTTTCCCAGGTTCGAGGTTGAGTGGGACTCCCTTGCCTCGCTTGTATTGCTGCATTGCATGCATTTTACTGTATATGTCTGTTTCTTTTGCTGTTTGTCCCCCAGGATCTCTGTTTCTCTCTGTGCAAGAGAGAAATATGACAGACATTAGGGTGTTTATCCATGCATGACAACTTTAGGGTAGTTTTGCTTCCCCTTTTAAACCTTAGGTTTTTAGAGTGTCGTCCCTCTTCTCATCTTGAAACAATCAAAAACACAATAATATTTCAAACATCATAAAAGACAGTTCTTGCGTAAAAGACTAGAAACAAACCTCAAAACGTCATTTTTGTCCGCTTGGACTCATAATCAGAAGAAAACCTTTTTCAGAAGGATAAAAGATAAAAAACAGTCAGACAAGCTTGTGTCTTCCGTAGCCCGAACTACGTTTGCTCTGATCTTTCATGCTGTATGAAAGTACGTAGGCATAGGATGTCGTATCCTAGCGAGCAACCTTCCCCTCCTTTCCCGTAGGTAGGCGAACTACGTTGACTCTGATTTCTCGTTCCAGACGGGAATACGTAGGCATAAAGTGCGATACTTTGCCGAGTCATTTTATTTTCTTTTTAACCCTGACCTGTAAAGTAGATAGAATAACAATCCGTACAAGAAAACAAGCGTGGATCCCGTCGAGTACGAAGGACGTGAGGGGTGCTAATACCTTCCCCTTACGTAACCGACTCCCGAATCCAGGAATTTGGTTGCGACGACCATTCCTTTCCCGTTTTGCGTTAGGTTTACTCTGAGCGTTTCCTTTCCCTCCTTTGGGATAAATAACGCACGGTGGCGACTCTTCTGTCATAGTCGGCGCCGATTTTCGCAGTAGCGACACATGCATGTTGAAAGTATGTTAATTTGGTAATTAATTTGAAAAATATGTTATTTTGGTATTTAATTTGAATTAACAGGTTATTTAAAAATATTTCTATTCTTGAAGGAGGGAGGAAAAAAGGGAGGATAAACTAAAAAAAATTATAATTTTTGTTTGTCCAACTTAAAGAAAGTGAATATGCGAATGAGAGTATATATCACAGAGTTTATTACATAAAGGTTTAATTGCAATTTTGATCCTCCTACTTTTATTATTTTTTAGTTTTGATCTCCCTATTTAAAATCCGAAATTTTTGTCCCTCTAATTTTCAATTTTTTTTAGTTTTGGTTCCTCTATTTTAAAATCCAAAATTTTTGTCCATTTATTTTCATTTTTTTTATAGTTTTGGTCCCTTTATTTTTATTTTTTTAACTTTTAATTCTCATATTAAATTAGTTTTAAATTGAAAAGAGGACTAAAATCTAAATAAAACTTAAAATAGGGGATCAAAACTAAAAAAATAAAAATAGAGGCACTGAAATTTTGCATTTTGAAATAGGAGGACAAAAACAAAAACAAAAAAAACAAAAAAAAATGAACAAAAAATCCGTATTTTAAAATAGAAGGATTAAAATTCATAGAAAATAAAAATAGAGGGACTAAAATTGAAATTAAACCTTACATAAATAAGTTAAATTAAAATTAAAATTTAAATTAAATAAAAATATCTATTAATATTTTAAGATGTAAGTAATAAAAGAGACAACCAGATACTTATTGGTTTTGACGCTTCTAATATAAAAAAATAATAATAACAACATAAACTTATTAAAAATGATCTCAAAAACGAAGTTACACAAATATGGTTCCATCGCCGATGTTTATCCCCGACAATCTCATCGGCGAGATCTTCTCCTCTCTTCCCGTGAAATCATTTCTTCGATTCAAATGTGTTAGCAAGTATTGCGATAACCTTGTTTCCGATCCCGATTTTGTAAAATTTCATCTCAAGAGATCACCAACCGTAAATTCGCATTTCATACTAAAGACCGATCACAGCATAAAAATCTTATGTGAGTCCCCCTATGGCAATGACGATGAATATGACGTGGATGAAGCTTTCATTCCCTACTCTGTGAGTAGTTTGATCAAGAATCCCTCTTTCTCCGTTGAAGTCGATCCTTACTACATGGTGAAAAACTATGAATACTGTTTAGTTGGTTCCTGCAATGGATTGGTTGAATTGGAACATGATGTTGGACGAATTGGTTGACCTGAATGAAGAAAGGCGTAATGTAATGCCTTTGAATTGCTAAGAAGGCATAAAATAAGTGTAGAGAAATCGTATAACAAGAAGGTTAAGGTGAAATTGTTTTTTCCAGAGGAATTGTTTTGGAAAGTAATTTCGCCTATGGATCGAAAAGATAGAGCCTTGGGTAAGTGGTCCCCTAAATGGAAAGGACATTTTTAAGTTATACAGGTCTTTTCTAATGGCGCATATGAGATTGGAGAATTAGATAAAAATCAAAGAATCTTGAAGGTAAATGGGAAATATTTGAAAAAATATAAGCCTGCACTTTGAGAGGTAAAGATAACTAAAGAATAATCATGCAAGAAAAATAAAGTTAAGATGGTAAATAAATGTGCCAAAATGGCTTAATGTCATTACATAAAAGGCCACAAAGGGCCAAAAGTCGTGATTTGCAAAAGAAGAAAAAATGCTACAGATTAATTTTAGAAGGGGAGAGAGCCCTTCATCCTTTCATACTTCGACCTTTGAAGCATCAGGCGGTGTTCGCAAAGTGTCTTGTGGGTTGAAAGAATTTTAATGTCTTTCCCAAGTTGTTAAGCCTTTTCAAGATGTTGAAGGCCAGCTTGGATCTCTTTCGCCACTTCATCTTCGACAGAGCTGAGCAGATTGGTCTTGCGTTTCTTGGCCTGAGAGATTTTTTTTTGTTGCAAAACAACAATATGTCTCTCCCATTCTGCAATGTTCTTGTCACATTTTCGACCTCCTTTTTATTCTTCTTGGAAAGCTTCTCGAGTGTCGAGACTTTTTTAGTAGATGCTGAGACAACCTCCCATGCAACTTTTTGGTTGCTAGTTTTTGTGAGTACATATCAATTAAATTCAAATATTATTAATCGAAAGTGTAAAATATTTTTATATTATGACTGCATGTCAATTAAATTCAAATTTTATATAATAATTAGATTTATATATAAAAAAATAATAATAATAGTACCATAAATTTATTAAAAATAGCATCGTCCAATAATATCTTCCAAATCTTAAAAGTGAAGTTAGAAAAATATGATTCTGTCGTCGATGTTTATCCCCAACGATCTCATCAGCGAGATCTTCTCTCCTCTTCCCGTGAAATATATTCTCCGATTCAAATGCGTTAGCAAGTATTGCGATAACCTAGTTTTCGATCCCGATTTTATAAAATTTCATTTCACCTCTTTGGAGTTCCAAGTTGATGCACTCGGTCAAGATACGCTCGCGGTGAGTAGTGTGTACTCGGTGAAATGGCCTGCTGGTCCCCGATGTTCTCGGGAGTCGTGGGGTCTATCTTCTCTTCTTTTGTCCCTGCCGCATCAGGGAGCAATAGACTATTCGTGTTTAGAGACTTTGACACTCTCTTGAATCCGCAAGTTGCGGGCGCTATTGGCGACCTCCTTCTCCTCATATTAGATGTAGACCTGGGCCTTGTGAAGGAATCTGTCTAACTTTTGGGCCTTTCGATACCAACCGCCTTGGAGAAATCGCTGCAGGGTCGCAGCCCTTGCTCGATTAGGCATCTCTTCATACTGTCTATCGTGGATACCTAGACAGTCTCTCGATTGAATCTCTCTAAATAGTCCCAGAGAGATTCTTCCTTCCCCTAACTAATATCCTCCAGGGATGCTTCCGTCTTCGGATGTCGCCGAGAGGCAGTGAAATGTCTGGAGAACTGTCTCTTTAGCTCTTTTCAGGATGTGATGGATTCAGGTTCGAAGCTCTTGTACCATGCCATCACGCCCTTCCTAAGGGTCGTTGGGAAGAGTCTGCATTTCATGGCTGCCCGGACGTTGCAGTAGTCGAGAATTGCATCGATTCTCTCAATGTTCGTCTGGGTCAGTCATGCCATCCTAGGTGGCCAGACTCGATGGTTTCTCCATCCCGACGGGGAGGCGAGTCTCCATGATGGCTCTGGGCAGCGGAGTGCGGGGGTCGTCTTTGTCGCTTCTGGTGTGTGATTGTGACGGGGAAGAGTCGTATTGAGGGCTTCTACCGCGGCGTGGAGAGCTCCTCAGTCGACTCTTCAGTTTCCCTGTCTTCCCGTCAACTTTGCTTATCTTGGGAGCTGGGGAGCATCACTCCTTCCGGGGAGGGTTCTGGTTGCGCTTATGGGCCGCTATGGGCGGAGGCCTTTCGATCCGCGGGCGACGTCTAGGTTTCTGCGACAAGGGGCTTTGAGATTTGTCCCGTTAATGTCTCCGTGAGGGATAAATGAGACGTGTTTCTCGTCGCCTAAGGGACGGGCTGCGAGAAATTGGGCGCCTGTGTCTCCGCGGGGGAGAGTGTGATTGTCGTTCCTTTTTCAGCATCCCGATTTGTTCGCTCTATTAGAACATTATCAGGTTTGTTTTGGTAAATCGTCGCGAACAAGGCCGCCATGGTTGGGTCGGCGTTGGGCGGCACGAGAATGGGTTGGAAAACAGTTGGACTGTCGAATCATTGGACAGTATTGTCGGTCGCATCGTTGGAGGAGGGAGAGGCAGTGTACCCTTCCCTAGGGTCACCCTCCCTGGCAGGGTCATCCATGTCGGGATCATGGTCGTCGTCGTTGGTGAAGGTGGTAAAAGAAATTTCGTGGAGGTTATCGTCAACGCGTGGGCTAACCATGATCGATGGAAGTTGAGATATGCTTTGGTTCTTTGATTTCTGAGGAAGAAAGAACAGGGAAGTAAGAGTTTCCCACATACGGCGTCACTGATCTTACCGGACCAGAAAGAGATCAACAGCAAGCAACGCGTCCTGAGTTCCTAGTTCATCGGTGATGGAGAAGAGGAGATGTTGTACCTGAAAGAAACTCCGATGCCAAAATGAGAAAAAGGAAGAGTGAGAAAGTACAAAAGCAAGTGAGTTTAGAATATCTGACCCTCTTGTACAAGAGGGTAGTTATAATGTGCCCTCAGCGCTAGGACAACAGTTGTCTGTACTTGGTTGAATCTTCAAGCCCAATACGGATAACCAGTGTTTTAAAAACCGGACCGGTCATCGAACCGGTGAGGGTATTGGGTCACTGGTTTATCGGTCGAACCACTGGGTCACTGGTCGAACCGCATGACTAAACCGGATTAAACCGGATAACTCGGTTGAATAGACCTGTCATTATATAGATATAAAATCGGTCGAACCGGATGATTCAGTTTCTAAAAAAATATAACTAGTAATTAAATTTTTTGAAAATATCATATCATAAATTCACAAGTTCATAATTTAAATTCAAATTTTAAACAAATGTATCACACATAACAAAATAATACAAATTACAAAATCTAATTGCAATATAATATAATTGAATAATTTATAACAAAATAACTCTAATGTCTACGTAAAACTATTTCAAAACAATCAAAACAAATTTTTTTTTTTAATTTTTATAACTTTTGCATTTAAATTTTAATTAAAAAATAAAAAATGCATTAGAACCGGTCCGACCCTAAACTCGGTTTTTCCCAGTCCAATCCGATTTTTCCCGGTTTTCACCGGTTTGATGACACAGACGATCGAACTAGTAAATCAGACCGGTTAATAGGCCGGTTCCCGGTTCGACCGGTCCGACCGGCCGGTTCGGTCCGGTTTTTAAAACACTGCGGATAACTGTCAGGATCTACGTGGCGTAGGGAAGACCAACACGTGATCTTCGTCCTGAGTCAACTGTCCCGTGATCTTCGAAAAGTGGGTGACCTATTCTTTCGGACGCGGGTAGTTGCCTGATTACGTGTTCCCGCATGAAGAGCACGTGGAGCCCATGGAAAATACGTGTGAGCGCTCTCCAAGTAAATTGAGAGATTGAACTTTCCTGAACCCTCCCTGACGAGAAGTTGGGTCGTACAACACAGTGGGATAGCATTTGACCAAATTCAAACAATATATAATAATAAATTTATTAACAATATCATCTTCCAATACTATCTTCCGAATCTCCAAATCGAAGATAGACCAATATGGTTCCGTCGCCGATGTTTATCCCCGACGATCTCATCGGCGAGATCTTCTCCGCTCTTCCAGTAAAATCTATTCTTCGATTCAAATGCGTTAGCAAGTATTGCGATAACCTTATTTCCGATCCCGATTTTGTAAAATTTCATCTGAAGAGATCACCAACAGTAAATCCGCATTTCATACTAAAGACCGATCACACCATAAAAATCCTATGTGAGTCCCCCTATGGAAATGACGATGAATATGACGTGGATGAAGCTTTCATTCCCTACTCTGTGAGCAGTTTGATCGAGAATCCCTCTTTCTCCGTTGAAGTCGATCCTTACTACATGGTGAAAAATTACGAATACCGTTTAGTTGGTTCCTGCAATGGATTGATCTGTTTTGTTGGTGAAAATCTCACAAGCCAGTACTATGAGTTCTGGCTCCGTTTATGGAACCCAGCCACCAGAACAAAATCTTCAAACTTAGGGTTCTTAAGCTTCTTTCATAATCGTTCCGGCTCCGTTAATGATGGTTATTACAAATTCAACTTTGGTTATGATGATTCTACAGGAACTTATAAGGCAGTGGCCTTGCGCTACAATAAACGTGAACTGCGAAGTAATGTTAGAATTCTAAGTTTGGGTGAAGATGTTTGGAGAAATATTGGAAGTTTCCCTGTTGATCCTATGTATTTGAACTCAGCTTATCAAACTTCTGACGTTGGTGTGTATTTCAAAAGCACTATTAACTGGTTGGCTATTCGAAATCGTTTTTCTTATGATTCTAACAATATCAAGGATATTAGTGTTGAACAATTTGTTATTGTTTCGCTTGATTTGAGGACTGAGACATACAATCAGTACTTATTGCCTCGTGATTTTGATGAGGTGCCTCCTCTAGCTCCTATCATCAGTGTGTTGGGGGATTGTCTTTGTTTTTCTTATTGTTACAAGGAAACTGATTTTGTTATATGGAAGATGAAGAAATTTGGAGTTCAAGATTCTTGGACTCAATTCCTTAAAATTAGTTTTCACAGTCTTCAAATTGGTTATGACTATAGTGACGAAAATTTAAAGTACCATTTTGAATTGGTTCCGTTATTTCTTTCTAAGGATAGTGATACACTTGTACTTAAAAGCAGTCAAGAATACCAGGAAATTCTCTATAATTGGAGAAGTAATAGAGTAGTGCGAACAAATATTACTGCAAGAAAAGCTATTACCGATGATAGAACCATCGATTTTGTGTCATGCTCGGCCATTGGATATTTTGAAAGCTTACTTCCAGTGATTTGAGTGTAAGTTCCTCTTCCATGGTTTACATGTTTGTATTTATGTTGATCTGTATTTGTTGTTTTCACAATTATCCATTATTTAGATTGATTGTATTTTATTGAATGACTATCTTATAGCTATCAACAAATATTTGAAGTTCGAGTATTTCATAACATTGAGTGGAACCTAGATACCTGAACTTTAGAAGAAATAGATACAAGAAAAAGAATAAATCTGATATGAAATTCATAAGTAGCAACAGATCTGATGAGCATTGTCATGTGGAGTTAGCTGAATAGGACTTAATTGTATGAAATGAATTACAACATGTAATCGTGTAATCTCTTCTAGGCTCTGATATCGTGTGTGTGTCTCTAAATCAATATATTTTCTTTCTAAAAGTTATACTAATTTGATTTTTAATAGACAATCTCGATATAAAGTTAAACCGTATTGAAAACTTTGTAAGTCGCTGTTCTGCAGGCTACTTTAAATTGCATTATCTTTCACTACACTTTTTTGCCCTTCGTAAACTAGCATTTATGTAGGGTATTTGTACTTTGAAATTACTCATTCTTATTTCCTTTTTTTTAGAAGAATGATATACACTTGATAATTACCATATGGCTTCTCCTTAATATATTTTGTTAAGCATTATAACATATCGTGTGATGTAGCTGCAATTGAATTTGTTGTAGATATTATTTTTAGTTGCTTAAAGGATAAAGGACTGCATGGGGATGTTTCCATCATTCATATCAGAAGGAAGCTGAACTCTGATCTACACAACCTTTTGGTTATGGGTACAAAATATATTTCCAAGTTTCAACCACTTTAGCATCTCTTTTCAGACACTTTTGTTAGCATCAATTTTTATGACAATTTCAGAACTATGTACAGGTTTATGTTTGATTGTGTTGTCAAATTACTAACTTATACTATAAACCATGTTAATAGATAGAAACTGCTAAATAAACACAAGATAGAGGTTGTTCTTTGTTAAATTGAGTTCATGCACCTCTCCTCTTCTATAATAATGTTAACTGAGTGAATGTCAATGGAAATTGAATGAAGATTCGATTACTATATCTGTTAGGGATGCTCAAGGTTAGTTTTATCACATAACCGGTTCATATCCAATATAAAACCATTTATCTTAACCGGTTATTATAACCGATCCATATAATTGCTTTTTTTTTTATTTTATAAAACCAATTATAAACTGGTTATATTCATAACCAAAATTTATAACCAGTTATATATTTCATAACCGGTTTTAGAGTTTATATCCGACTTTCAACTTAAAACCAGATTAGATATAAAAATCCAGTTTTTAAAACTGGATATTCATTTTACAACTGGTTTTAAAGCTAAAACCGGTTTTTTGACTTAAAAATTCAGTTTTTATAAATGAATTTTACACAATATTTTTTTCTCAAATATTTCCAACATGTTCATTAAAATATAAGCTGCAATGTTAAACACATGTCGAAGTTGATATATACAATGATGTATGTAGCAAAACAAAACACAAAAGTTGAAGTTGATTTCAGCGTAATAAGCATCCTTCTCAATCCCTTCTTGTATCATAATAATACCAAAATAAGCATCCTGCACATAATATTAAAAAAAAAGATGAGTTACTACCCCAACACTCTTTAATAATGCTAGTGAGATTAAAGTTTTTCCATTAGGTAGTAGCTTCCTGCACATTTTATTCAAATCAATTTCAGATAAACACGAGAATCCTTATAGAGAGAAATATATAAATTAATGAATAGATACGATTCTTCTACTCTAACAATAGAAATTCAAATCAAGATATCAGAATTTCAAAAACATAAAAATAATCGCAGGATTTTCAATGAGTAGGATTTTCAATGAGTAGGATTTTCAATGAAATCTATGCAAATATTAGCAACAGTTAGAATTTTCACCTTCTGTTCGATCTCAGGAACCTTAAGCACCAACAAATTCACTTCTCTTTTTCTGTTATCAAGGAATCAATCAAATCAAATAATCACAAAGAACAAAGAACAAGGTGGAATCATATTATCAGAATGAAATATAGACTTTTAAAAAAAAAATACCCCATGTTGAAATTATTAATACCAAAATACCCTATTTTAAAAATAAAAATAAATGAGAGAGATGTCCTACACAAGGTACCTGCTCGTCCAATGGGTGAGCGAGCATGTGAAGGGATTTTGGACCGTGTAGGTGTTCCTCTAATGGGTGGACGAGCATGTGAAGGAGATCTTTTTATTTATTTATATATTTATTTTATTTAATAAAATCTTTAATAATTTTAATAATAAAAATTATATTATAAAATATATTAAAAATTTTAATTATAAAATATTTTCACCGTCATACGACGACCGCTCAACTGCCGAAATTCCGTGTTAATTGCTGCAACCACGGTTCTGAAATTCCACTGCGGATCTAGATAAACACTGATTTTTTTTTCTTATCCATAAAAAACAAGAGCTTGGACAGACATTTTTAAAACACGGGTCACTGGACACGAATGATATGTGCTGATGCGCAATACGTCTATTTATAAAAAAAAAGGTTACATTTGAACTCGGTCATTCAATGACCGAGACTCTGTAAAAACTTCACACCTTCATGTACGAACATCAGTCATTCTTTTTTAATACATGACAGAAAGAAAAATGATATTAATATATCATTCACATTATTTTTCTATTTAATATAACATAATATAATTAAATTAATTTAATATAACATAATATATAATTAAATTAAAAGTAATATAATTAAATATAATTAAAATTATTAATATATTTTATAATATGATTTTTATTATTAAATTTATTAAAGATTTTATTAAATAAATAAAATAAAATAAAAAAGGTCCCCTTCACATGCTCGTCCATCCATTGGACGAGCACCTACACGGCCCAAAATTCCTTCACATGCTCGTCCACCCATTGGACGAGCATGTACCTTGTGTAGGGCATCTTTGTCATTTTTTTTCTTCAAAATGGGGTATTTTGGTATTAATGATTTCAACATGGAGTATTTTGGTATTAATGATTTCAACATGGGGTATTTTTGTAAAAAAGTCTGAAATATATCATCTCTCATCTCGAAATAGCATATATTCTGATAACAATTTATATTCCAAGAGAAAGTAGATTGCAAAAAATATTCTTAAAAAAAAGGTAGCTATATGAAATAAATACCATTATTTAATCAACCTTGTTCAATTTATTACTAAATTTAACCTTACCTCGCTCAATCTTCTCAAACTCTTCAACATCATCTTGTGTGGGAAATGGTGAAGGTGATCCGTCAAGCCAATCTTCTGTGTATATAAGTGCTTCCACAAATTTAGCAATTAGGCGATTGCGATACTCATCGAGCACCCTTCCTTCGGTACTGAAGGTAGACTCAGATGCCACCATTGAGGCGCGTATAGCTAACAACTCCCTCACGATGTTAGATAGGATTGGAAGTCGACTTGAATACACCTTTCACCAATTTAAGATATTGAAGTTAGGAATATCATCTTCTAACCCATCTTTTAGGTACTTTGTTAATTCAGATTTCACTCCACTTGGTTTAACACCACTTGATTGCAAAAATACCCCATAATAATAGTCGAGATTTCTAATTCGTCCAACTAATACTGGTGGTTCTGCAGAGTCACTTTGAGATCCACCTGCCCCACCACCATTATACTCCTCAAATATGATTTTCAAATTCAGTTCTAATTTATCCTTCAAAAGATCAGCCTCTTTTTTGACAAACTTTTTTGCGACAAACCAACGAGCATACACCATTTTCTTCCTAAGATCTAAGACAAAAGAAATTAACAACGACATGTTCAATTTGTCAGGACTTCCCCAAAACTTATCATATTTCTCCTTCATTTTTAAAGCTATATTTTTTGTATGAGTTAAAGATAGATCCTTAGACGAACACATGTCTTTTATAGCCAAACCAATTGAAAATACCTCTGCCAAGTACATATTACTTGTCACATGTTGAACCCGATATGCGCAAAGTGGTAGCCTTAAAAACTTTCAAAAATTGAGCGACCTCACGTGTTTTCTCCCAATATAAAGGAGTAGGAATGTCACTCCCACTCTCGAGTTCTTGACAATATTTTGTATCAATAATACCAAGCTCAACAAATGCCATTTCAAGTTGTAGAGTGTGAGATGTTGGATCGAACTTTCGTATGGTCGAAGTCTGTTCGCGAGTAATGCATGTTGTAGTCAAAGTCTGTTCTAACATGTATTAGTCAATATTGCTAGGGTTGTTAGCATGTTGAATTGAGTCTTTCTTGTAAGCCCAGTTGTTTAAGTTAGCTTGTACCCTAAGTTAGCTTGTAATGGGTAACTGTTAAAAAACCCATTAGGTTAGTGTGTTATTTTATTATAAATAGGATGCTAGTTTCTCAATCTTGGCATAAGGAAAAATAGGAAGATAAAATCCTAATTTCAAGAGAGAGAGGTTATTTTTTTATTCTTGTATACTTGTAATCTTGTTCTAAGAGAAAGGAAAGAATAATAGTTTAATAACCAATCCTTGTTGTTTTCTTCTTTATTAACCCTAACCCTTGTGTGTTTTTTGCTAAGAAACCATTTATACTTTGTTTAAAGGTATCTGATTCACAACAAATTGGTGCGGTGAGCGTGGAGAAGATTCCTTCAACAAAGTATGAGATTGAAAAATTCACCGGAGTGAACGAATTCGGTCTGTGGCGCTTGAAGATGAAAGCCCTATTGGTTCAATAGGGTTGTTTGGAAGCGTTGAAGGGTGAGGCAGCCATGGACGCTGCGTTAACGGCAAAAGAAAAGACGGGAATGATCGAGAAAGCCCACAACGCAATATTGTTGAGCCTTGGTGATAAGGTTCTTCGACAGGTATCAAAGGAGACTACAACATCAGGATTATGGGTGAAACTTGAAAGTTTGTACATGACCAAATCTCTGGTGAATCGATTCTACCTGAAGCAAGCTTTATATTCATTCAAGATGAGTGAAGACAAAGTGTTGGCTGAGCAGTTGGATATGTTCAACAAGTTGATTCTTGATCTTGAAAATATTGATGTGAAGATCGACGATGAAGATCAAGCACTGTTGTTGCTGTGTGCTTTGCCTAGATCACATGACCACTTCAAAGAAACTCTCTTTTATGGAAGGGAGTCCCTGACCTTTGAAGAAGTTCAATCAGCTTTGTACTCTAAGGACTTGAATGAACGAAAGGAATATAAACCTTCGACGGTGGGCGAAGGTTTGGCCGTTAAGGGAAATTTCTTGCGAAAGGATGGTAAGTTTGACAAGAAGAAAGGTAAAAGTCAACAGAAGTCTTATAGTGGTGAAACATCTAGTATTCGATGTTATCACTGTAAGAAGAAGGGTCACATGAGAAAGGTGTGCCCTGAACGCCTGAAAGATCATGGAGGTAATGGCAATGCAGCCATTGTTCAAGATGACTTCGACTCATCTAATGTTCTTGTGGTTTCAAGTGGCGACTCAAGGAAAGAGTGGATTATGGATTCAGGTTGCACTTGGCACATGACTCCAAACAGAGAATTGTTCAAGGAGCTATGTAATCAAGATGGTGGATCTGTTATGCTGGGAAACAACAAATCTTGCAAAATTGCAGGTACTGGATCTATGAGATTCAAGCTCCATGATGAGTCAATAAGGTTATTGACTGAAGTCAGGTACGTACCTGACTTGAAGAGAAATTTGATTTCTCTTGGTGAATTCGACAGAAAAGGATACGTTTTTCAAGGAGAGAAAAGTATCCTAAGAGTCATGAAGGGGTCGAAGGAAGTCTTGAGAGGCGTGAAGAAACAAGGCTTGTATACCCTTGAGGCTGAGGTTGTAAGTGGTTCGATAAATGTTGCATCCACGAAACTTATGTCGAAGACATAATTATGGCACATGAGATTGGGCCATGTCAGCGAAAGAGGTCTGGTCGAATTGGGGAAGCAGAACCTGCTAGGAGGTGACAAAGTCAAAAAGTTGGAATTTTGTGAATCTTATGTATTTGGTAAATTATGTAGGGCGAAGTTTAACAAAGGCAAGCAAATAACACATGGATCCCTGGATTACATTCATGCTGATCTTTAGGGGCCTGCAAGGAATCCTTCACACTCAGGTTCAAGGTATTTTCTATCCATCGTTGATGACTATTCCAGAAAGCTATGGGTATTCATTCAGAAGACGAAGGATGAAACTTTTGAGAATTTCAAAAGTTGGAAGATTCTGGTCAAAACTCATACTGACAGAAAGGTTAAGAGGTTGAAAACCGACAATGGCCTTGAATTCTGCAACGAAGCATTCAACAGTTACTGTGTTGAGTCTGGGATTGCAAGGCACAAGACTGTAGCAGGTACTCCTTAAAAAAATGTCTTAGCTGAGAGATTCAATTGAACAATCCTTGAAAGGGTCAGATGTATGTTGGTTAGTGCTGGATTGAAGAAGGTGTTTTGGGCGGAAGCTGTTTCGATAGTAGCTTACCTGATAAATAGATGTCCCTCGACTGCCTTGGGAATGAAGACACCTGAAGAAGTTTGGTCGGGACATCCACCTAGTCTCGACAGACTGAGAGAATTTGGTTGTGTGACCTATGCTCATATTAGGCAAGACAAGGTCGAGCCTAGAGCTCTGAAGTGCATGTTCATGGGATACCCTGAAGGAGTCAAAGCTTATAGGCTATGGTGCCTAGTGTAACGCCCCGATTCTGAATTCCCATTAATTGTTGAGTCTTTTAATTTATTTAATTGATGTTTGTTTAAATTGAGAAATTATATATTGCTATGTGGTGTTTTGCTTATTTTATCTATTTTTACCGATTCAGAGAGTTTTCGGGGAATTAGAGTAAAAAGGGCATTTTAGACATTTAGCACTTAGTGTGAGAATTGATTGATAAGTGTTGGAAAGAATTTGAGAGGAAAGAAATAGAGATAGAAATAGAATAAGAGAGGAAAAGGAAGAAAGATAGTAACATAAGAAAAAAAAAGCAAGAGAAAGAAAAGAGGAGAAGAGAAAGAGAAGAGAAAGTGGAGAGGAAAACCTAGAATCATCAAGGAATCATCACCAAAGCTTGCAATCGATCGGTAAGGGTGTGAAACTCCATCATCTCTTTAATGTGTATGATTGTATGTGTATGTGTGTGGATTTTGTAGAGTTTCTACTCTTTTTCCACTTAGGTTAGAAGTTGGTTTTGTGAGTAGAATGAGGTTTTAATCGGTTAGAAATCGGATTAGACGATGTAGTTTAGTCGGGTGATGGTTGGGTTGTGCTACTGTGACTGGTTTGGATTTAATCGGTTGGTTGTGTGGAGTTTGGGCTTTGAGACAGCCATGGAGGTTCTGTCTTCGCAAGTTCGCCAGGCGAATGGCAGCGAAGCTTCGCCAGGCGAAGCCCAGCGAGCTGTAGCGAAGCAAGTCAGAAGCTAATACCCTGTATTCGCTGGCAAGTTCGCCAGGCGAGGTGAGTTGGCGAAGGTTCGCCAGGCGAGTGGGTAGCGAGCCTCAGCGAGTAATTCCAGAATTACTCCCAGTGGACTTCGCTGGGGAGTTCGCCAGCGAGCATTCGCTGCGTGGCTTCGCCAGGCGAAGGTTGGCGAACCTGGCAGTGTTATTTGTTTTGCTGTTTGTTCATGGCATGATGTTTGATTGATTCAATTATGATTAATGCCTATATGAATGATTGATGTGTGAACTGTTTCAACATGTTGTGCTGTGGGTGGCCGAAAGGCGTGAATCCTAGATTGTAGAGTAAATGATAAATCTTGAATATTTGATAATCTTGCGTATTTGCTCGAATTGAATAGAAATGCATTGATAGGCTGATATGTGTGTAAACCATGTGTGGAATGGTGTATAATGTGAATGCATGATAGATATATGCTATGTATATGATAAATGCAATGAATATGTTTGTGAGCATAGTATGCATTTTTGTGTCGATTGATCCCTCGGAGGATTTGCAGAACCTCGTATGATACGATGGTTATATTTGATTCCTTGGAGAATCGGTTGCATTGTGTGATTCCTCGGAGAATCGGTCATAACATGTAATCCCGTGGAGGATTGGTTAGAGTATTTGATTCCGTGGAGAATCTGCTGAGTACTTGATCCCGTGGAGGATCTGCTGAATATTCGATTCCGTGGAGAATCTGATGAATATTTGATTCCGTGGAGAATCTGCTGAGTACTTGATCCCGTGGAGGATCTGCTGAATACTCGATTCCTTAGGGAATTTGTTGAATGAGTCGGTACCGCATTTGCATCTGCATAAGGTCGTGTGTCGGTCTCTATGAGTTGCATGAGTCATCTGTGTATGATGCATTGGTTGTGTGAATATAACTGTGTATGTTATATGTGATTGTTTGGAGGAAATATAGTGAATGTTCATGTGTATGTGTAGAGACATGATTATTTGTATATGCTTAATGTGGTGAGAACATAATTTGAGTATAACTTGTACCAATATGAGTATATGTATATATACAATTTTATGCATCAACTGTTATGATGTTGTTTCTCACCCTTCTGCTGTTTTATAATGCTCTATGAGGCATTGCAGAGTAGGAAGCTGGAGGTTCTTTTGTGAAGCGATGTCTTCATTCTTTTTGGTCAATGGCTCTGATATGTAACATCTGGGTAGTTAGGAAGTCTTTGACTCTTTTGGAGTTACATTTGTTTTGATTCTTTTGTGATACATATGTGTATGTATCTGCTGTGGATATGTTGTAAAGCATGAATTAACTAATGGTTGTATATACTTTTATGAATGAGATCGATTCAATATTTGGATGTTTCCGCTTTATTCTAAATATTGAGATGTGGGTTACCCATTGTTGCATATCTATTTTGAGCAGGTATCGTATGTGTTTAATTTCATGATAATGTGATGCGCCTCTTTTATACCATGTTTTAATTAAACTCTGATGAAATAAATTTTCTAAGTGCCTAATTGATTTATTTAATTTATTTGGGGGTATAAAAAGGGGGTGTTACATTAAGTGGTATCAGAGCCAGTGTTGAGTCAGTCGTGTCTGTCTTGTTGTTGTGTTGGTTGAACGGTTGTTTAACCTTGTTGTTATTTTTGGGAATCCTCAGAATATGGCAGGTCGTAATGACAATGCTATGGCAGCGGCGTTAGAGGCTATGGCCAGAGCTGTGCAGGGTGCACCTAACGTGAATGCGAATGATGAGTTCAGGAAGAACCAACCACCGGTGTTTAAAGGGAGATTTGATCCGGATGGTGCTCAGATATGGTTAAAGGAAATTGAGAGAATTTTTAGGGTGATGGATTGTGCTGAAGGGAATAAGGTGAGACTAGGGACTCACATGCTGAGAGAAGAGGCCGATGACTGGTGGGTCAGCATGAGGCAAGTTCTTGAGGTCGACGACGAGGAGATTACGTGGGATTTATTTCGTGCTGAGTTTCTAAGGAAGTATTATCCCGAAAGTGTTAAAGGGAAGAGAGAAATGGAATTTATGGAGTTGAAACAAGGTAATATGTCGGTGGTGGACTACACCGCTAAGTTTACTGAGTTAGTGAGGTTTCACCCTCACTATGATGCGGTTACGGCGGAATTTTCCAAATGTATCAAGTATGAGAATGGCTTGCGTCCGGAGATAAAGCAAGCGGTGGGTTATCAAAGGATACGAAGATTTTCGGATTTGACTGAGTGTTGTAGAATTTATGAAGGAGATAGTAGAGCTCGTTCTACTCATTATAAGGGTTTGAGCGAGAGGAGAGGAAAGCAGCAAGTACGAAGCGGACCTTATGTGACGCCTGCTGATAAGGGCAAACATAGGGGAAACTTTGATAGGAGACCCGGAGGAGGTTCCGGTGCGATCAAATGTTTTAAGTGTGGCGTGATGGGCCACAAGTCTTATGATTGTGGAAAGTTCAAGGCGAAGTGTTCCAACTGTGGACTCTTTGGTCATGATGCAGCAGAGTGTAGAAAGAATGCTGTGAAGTGTTTTAATTGTGGCGAGGTGGGTCACATTAGCCCGAATTGTACCAAACCGAAGCAAGCTCCGGCGGGCGGAAAAGTATTCGCATTAGCAGGTTCAGACGCCACTAATGCGGCAGATCGTTTGATTAAAGGTACATGCTTTATTAATGATATGCCTTTAGTTGCTATTATTGATACTGGAGCGACTCACTCGTTCATTTCTCTTGCGTGTGCTAAGCGGTTGGATTTGTGTATGGTTTCTTTGAGTAGTGGTATGGTTATTGGGACTCCCGCTTCGGGGTCGGTAACTACTTCTTTGGTGTGTGCAAGTTGTCCTTTGACCATGTATGGTAAGGACTTCGTTATGGATTTAGTGTGTTTGCCGTTGGAAGGTTTGGACGTAATCTTGGGTATGAATTGGTTGCAATTTAATAGAGTTCATTTGGATTGCTATCACAAGTTGGTAAGGTTTCCTTCTTTGGAAGATGGTGAAAACGAGAGTTTTCTTTCCACTAAAGAGTTGAAGAAACTTTTAGCGGACGAAGCTCAGTTGTTTGGTTTGTTTGCATCGTTGTCAGTGGAGAGCAAAGTTGAGCTCGACGTGTTTCCTGTGGTTTGTGAATTTCCTGAAGTGTTTCCGGAAGATGTTGCGGATGTGCCGCCAAAGAGAGAGGTTGAATTTTCTATTGATCTAGTTCAGGGTACTAGACCGATTTCGATGGCCCCGTATCGGATGTCGGCATCGGAGTTGGTGGAATTGAAGAAGCAGTTGAATGATTTGTTGGATAAGAGATTTGTAAGACCAAGTGTCTCTCCTTGGGGTGCGCCGGTATTGTTGGTAAAGAAGAAGGATGGTAGTATGCGATTGTGTATTGATTATCGGCAGTTGAATAAGGTAACAATTAAGAACAAGTATCCGCTTCCAAGAATTGATGATCTGATGGATCAATTGGTTGGAGCCCGTGTTTTTAGTAAGATTGATTTAAGATCCGGTTATCACCAGATTCGGGTTAAGGAAGAAGATATTTCGAAGACGGCTTTTAGAACACGATATGGTCACTACGAGTATACGGTGATGCCATTCGGAGTTTCTAATGCGCCGGGTGTTTTCATGGAATATATGAACCGTATCTTCCACGAGCAGTTGGATCGTTTTGTGGTGGTGTTTATCGATGACATTTTGATTTATTCTAAGTCTCGAGAGGAACACGAAGAACATTTAAGGATTGTGTTGCGGATTTTGAAAGAGAAGAAGTTGTATGCAAAGTTGTCTAAGTGTGAGTTTTGGTTGTCGGAGGTGAGTTTTCTTGGACATATTATTTCCGGCAATGGTATTAGTATGGATCCATCCAAGATCGATGCGGTAATGCAATGGGAGACTCCAAGATCGGTTACGGAAATTCGAAGCTTTTTGGGCTTGGCCGGTTACTACCGGAGGTTTATCGAAGGATTTTCAAAGTTAGCACTCCCGTTAACGCAGTTGACTTGTAAAGGAAAGGCCTTTATTTGGGATGTTAATTGTGAAGAGAGTTTCATGGAATTAAAGAGAAGGTTAACGTCAGCGCCAGTTTTGATTTTGCCGAATCCTACGGAACCTTTTGTGGTTTACTGCGATGCTTCTTTGTCAGGATTGGGTGGTGTATTAATGCAAGATGGGAAGGTCGTGGCGTATGCTTCTAGGCAGTTGAGAGTGCATGAAAAGAATTACCCTACTCATGATTTGGAGTTAGCGGCCGTGGTGTTCGTTTTGAAAATTTGGAGGCACTATCTTTATGGTGCAAGATTTGAAGTTTTTAGCGATCACAAGAGTTTGAAGTATTTGTTTGATCAAAAGGAATTGAATATGAGGCAAAGGAGATGGCTAGAACTTTTGAAGGACTATGATTTTGGTTTAAATTATCATCCGGGTAAGGCGAATGTGGTAGCCGATGCCTTAAGTCGGAAGTCGTTGCACGTGTCTACTTTGATGGTTAGAGAGTGGGAACTCTTGGAGAACTTTAGAGATTTGAGTTTGGTTTGTGAGTTAACGCCGAGTAGTGTGAAGCTTGGTATGTTGCATGTCACGAATGATTTCCTTACTACAGTGTGTGAAAAGCAAAAGTTGGATTTGAAATTTGTGGATTTGATGACGAATGGAAATGAAGATTTCAACGTTGATGAATTAGGAGTTTTGAGGTTTCGAGGTCGTATTTGTATTCCCGATGACGCGGATTTGAAAAAGATGATATTAGAAGAGGGACATCGGAGTAACTTAAGTATTCATCCGGGAGCGAATAAGATGTATCAGGATTTGAAGAAGATCTTTTGGTGGTCTGGATTGAAAAGCGAGGTTGCTCGTTTTGTGTACTCGTGTTTGACTTGTCAGAAGTCTAAGGTGGAGCATCAGAAGCCTAGTGGATTGATGCAACCGTTGGATATTCCGGAATGGAAATGGGATAGTATATCGATGGATTTTGTTACGGGATTGCCGAATACGCAAAGGGGACATAATGCTATTTGGGTGATTGTTGATAGGCTTACTAAATCGGCTCACTTTATTCCGATTGATATTACTTATTCTTTGGAAAGGTTGGCCGAGATTTATGTTGGCACTATTGTGAAGCTTCATGGAGTTCCTAAGAGTATTGTGTCGGATAGAGATCCTAGATTTACTTCAAGATTTTGGGAGAGTTTGCAAGGTGCCTTGGGTTCTAAGTTGAGATTGAGTTCAGCATATCATCCGCAAACGGATGGTCAAACCGAGAGGACGATTCAATCGTTAGAAGATCTGTTGCGTGCTTGTGTGCTTGAACAAGGTGGTGCGTGGGACGGTTATTTAGCGTTGATTGAGTTCACCTATAATAACAGTTTCCATTCGAGTATCGGTATGGCGCCATTTGAGGCTTTATATGGTCGGAGATGTCGAACACCTCTGTGTTGGCATGAGACAGGTGAAAAGTCGGTAGTTGGTCCTGAAATGGTACAGCAAACGACGGAAAAGGTGAAATTTATTCGGGAAAAGATGAAAGCTTCTCAGAATAGACAGAAAAGTTATCATGATAAAAGGAGAAAGGATCTCGAGTTTCAAGAGGGCGACCATGTGTTTTTGAGAGTTACACCGGTTACGGGTGTGGGTCGTGCCTTGAAGTCGAGAAAGTTGACTTCTCGTTTTATTGGTCCGTATCAGATTGTCGCACGAGTTGGTGCTGTGGCTTATCGTGTGGCGTTGCCTCCGACTCTTTCGAATTTGCATGATGTATTCCATGTCTCGCAACTTCGGAAGTATGTTCCGGATCCGTCACATGTTATTCCAATGGATGAAGTGGAAGTAAAAGATAACCTTACAGTTGAAGTTTTACCGGTTAGTATTTTGGACCGTGAAGTTAAGAAACTAAGAGGCAAGGATATTGCGCTTGTGAAAGTGTCCTGGGGAGGTGCCGCGGAAGGCAACATGACTTGGGAATTGGAAAGCAAGATGCGAGAATCGCATCCAGAGTTGTTTGAATCAGGTGATATTTTCGAGGACGAAAATTTCTAAAGTGGGGGAGAGTTGTAACGCCCCGATTCTGAATTCCCATTAATTGTTGAGTCTTTTAATTTATTTAATTGATGTTTGTTTAAATTGAGAAATTATATATTGCTATGTGGTGTTTTGCTTATTTTATCTATTTTTACCGATTCGGAGAGTTTTCGGGGAATTAGAGTAAAAAGGGCATTTTAGACATTTAGCACTTAGTGTGAGAATTGATTGATAAGTGTTGGAAAGAATTTGAGAGGAAAGAAATAGAGATAGAAATAGAATAAGAGAGGAAAAGGAAGAAAGATAGTAACATAAGAAAAAAAAAAGCAAGAGAAAGAAAAGAGGAGAAGAGAAAGAGAAGAGAAAGTGGAGAGGAAAACCTAGAATCATCAAGGAATCATCACCAAAGCTTGCAATCGATCGGTAAGGGTGTGAAACTCCATCATCTCTTTAATGTGTATGATTGTATGTGTATGTGTGTGGATTTTGTAGAGTTTCTACTCTTTTTCCACTTAGGTTAGAAGTTGGTTTTGTGAGTAGAATGAGGTTTTAATCGGTTAGAAATCGGATTAGACGATGTAGTTTAGTCGGGTGATGGTTGGGTTGTGCTACTGTGACTGGTTTGGATTTAATCGGTTGGTTGTGTGGAGTTTGGGCTTTGAGACAGCCATGGAGGTTCTGTCTTCGCAAGTTCGCCAGGCGAATGGCAGCTAAGCTTCGCCAGGCGAAGCCCAGCGAGCTGTAGCGAAGCAAGTCAGAAGCTAATACCCTGTATTCGCTGGCAAGTTCGCCAGGCGAGGTGAGTTGGCGAAGGTTCGCCAGGCGAGTGGGTAGCGAGCCTCAGCGAGTAATTCCAGAATTACTCCCAGTGGACTTCGCTGGGGAGTTCGCCAGGCGAAGGCCAGCGAGCATTCGCTGCGTGGCTTCGCCAGGCGAAGGTTGGCGAACCTGGCAGTGTTATTTGTTTTGCTGTTTGTTCATGGCATGATGTTTGATTGATTTAATTATGATTAATGCCTATATGAATGATTGATGTGTGAACTGTTTCAACATGTTGTGCTGTGGGTGGCCGTAAGGCGTGAATCCTAGATTGTAGAGTAAATGATAAATCTTGAATATTTGATAATCTTGCGTATTTGCTCGAATTGAATAGAAATGCATTGATAGGCTGATATGTGTGTAAACCATGTGTGGAATGGTGTATAATGTGAATGCATGATAGATATATGCTATGTATATGATAAATGCAATGAATATGTTTGTGAGCATAGTATGCATTTTTGTGTCGATTGATCCCTCGGAGGATTTGCAGAACCTCGTATGATACGATGGTTATATTTGATTCCTTGGAGAATCGGTTGCATTGTGTGATTCCTCGGAGAATCGGTCATAACATGTAATCCCGTGGAGGATTGGTTAGAGTATTTGATTCCGTGGAGAATCTGCTGAGTACTTGATCCCGTGGAGGATCTGCTGAATATTCGATTCCGTGGAGAATCTGATGAATATTTGATTCCGTGGAGAATCTGCTGAGTACTTGATCCCGTGGAGGATCTGCTGAATACTCGATTCCTTAGGGAATTTGTTGAATGAGTCGGTACCGCATTTGCATCTGCATAGGGTCGTGTGTCGGTCTCTATGAGTTGCATGAGTCATCTGTGTATGATGCATTGGTTGTGTGAATATAACTGTGTATGTTATATGTGATTGTTTGGAGGAAATATAGTGAATGTTCATGTGTATGTGTAGAGACATGATTATTTGTATATGCTTAATGTGGTGAGAACATAATTTGAGTATAACTTGTACCAATATGAGTATATGTATATATACAATTTTATGCATCAACTGTTATGATGTTGTTTCTCACCCTTCTGCTGTTTTATAATGCTCTATGAGGCATTGCAGAGTAGGAAGCTGGAGGTTCTTTTGTGAAGCGATGTCTTCATTCTTTTTGGTCAATGGCTCTGATATGTAACATCTGGGTAGTTAGGAAGTCTTTGACTCTTTTGGAGTTACATTTGTTTTGATTCTTTTGTGATACATATGTGTATGTATCTGCTGTGGATATGTTGTAAAGCATGAATTAACTAATGGTTGTATATACTTTTATGAATGAGATCGATTCAATATTTGGATGTTTCCGCTTTATTCTAAATATTGAGATGTGGGTTACCCATTGTTGCATATCTATTTTGAGCAGGTATCGTATGTGTTTAATTTCATGATAATGTGATGCGCCTCTTTTATACCATGTTTTAATTAAACTCTGATGAAATAAATTTTCTAAGTGCCTAATTGATTTATTTAATTTATTTGGGGGTATAAAAAGGGGGTGTTACACCTAGAGCCAGGTCACAGGAGGTGTATCACCAGTCGAGATATAGTTTTTAATGAAGCAGAGATGGCTTTCAAGAAAACTGATGATGTTGACGAAGAGCTGGAATAGGGAGAGATTCCTGTTGAGGTGGAGCATGTTGATGATGAATTGCTTACTCCAGATGAAGTCGAAGAAGACGCAGAAGATGTTGTCTAAGGTGAGGAGATTGATAATGACTACCTGCTAGCAAGAGACAGGTCGAGGAGAGTCATCAAGCCACCTCAGAGACTTGGGTATGCAGATCTTATAGCTTATGCCTTAATCTCTGCTAGTGAGGTTCTAGATAAAGAACCTAGAGACTATAAGGAAGTTATGAGGAGTCGAAAGAATACTGAATGGCTGAAGGCCATGGATGATGAGATGAAATCTCTTCATGATAACAACACCTGGGAACTGATCAAGAAACCTGCTGGAGCTAGGTTAGTCAGGTGTAAATGGATTTTCAAAGTTAAGGAAGGAATCGAAGGAGAAACGTCGAAGAGATACAAGGCAAAATTGGTTGCTAGGGGGTTCACTCAGAAAGAAGGTATCGACTTCAATGATGTTTTCTCTCCTGTTGTGAAGCACAGATCCATTCGAATGTTGCTTGCCATGGTGGCCCAGTTCGACCTTGAACTGGAACAGATGGATGTGAAAACTGCGTTCTTGTATGGTGATCTAGATGAAACAATCCTGATGAGGCAACCTGAAGGGTATGTCGAAAGGGGGAAGGAAGATTATGTGTGCAAACTGAATAGATCTTTATATGGACTGAAACAATCTCCTCGACAGTGGAATAAGAGATTCAACAAGTTCATGGCACACATAAGTTTCATCAGAAGCCAGTTTGACCACTGTGTTTACTTCATATTTCGACCGGGTGATTCATTAGTTATTTTGTTGCTCTGTGTTGATGATATTCTAATAGCAAGCAACAATGTCGGAGAGGTAATGAGGGTGAAGGCTGAACTCAATAAAGAGTTCGTCATGAAGAATTTGGGAGCTGCGTCCAGGATTCTTGGGATTGACTTCCGGAGAGATAGAAAGCATTCGAAATTATGCTTATCTCAAGAGGCATACCTACAGAAGATTCTCGAAAAGTTTGGTATGTTGAATTCAAAGCCTGTTGTGACTCCGACAAACCCTCAATTTAAGCTGAGTATAGATCAGTGTCCCAACACTGATATTGAAAGAAATTATATGAATATCATTCTATATGCTAACACAGTAGGTTCTTTGATGTATGTTATAGTCTGTACTAGACCCGACATAGCATATGCAGTAAGTCTTGTAAGAAGGTACATGGCGAATCCTGGAAAGGCTCACTGGCAAGCATTAAAGTGGATTTTAAGGTACATAAATGGGTCTCTGAATAGAGTCCTAATTTATGGTGGAGACTTGGGTGAAGATAGTAAAGCAGAAATCGAAGGATATGTCGACTCTGATTATGCAGGTTGTATGGATTCTAAAAAATCTATCTCTGGATATGTGTTCACTATGTTTGGGACAACAATCAGTTGGAAAGCAACACTTCAAAAGGTCGTTGCCTTATCAACCACTGAAGCGAAGTATATTGCTCTAACTGAAGCTGTGAAGGAAGCATTGTGGCTTGAAGGTTTTGCAAAGGAGCTAAAACTTCAAGGTCAAGTTATCACTGTTAAATGTGATAGTCAAAGTGCAATACACCTGTCGAAGAATTCAGCCTATCATGAGCGAACCAAACACATTGATGTGAGGCTGCATTTCATCAGAGGGGTAATCGAGCGTGGAGAAGTCCAAGTGCTGAAGGTTTCGACAGATCATAATGCTGCTGATATGATCACCAAGACGTTGTCCAGTTGCAAGTTTTTCCACTGTATGCAGTTAATAAAGCTGCATGAAGAAAGCTAGTTTCTTGATGTTATAGAGTTAGATCCAAGGTGGAGATTTGTGAGATGTTGGATCGAACTCTAGTATGGTCGAAGTCTATTCGCGAGTAATGCATGTTGTAGTCGAAGTCTGTTCTAACATGCATTAGTCAATATTGCTAGGGTTGTTAGCATGTTGAATTAGGCCTTTCTTGTAAGCCCAATTGTTTAAGTTAGCTTGTACCCTAAGTTAGCTTGTAATGGGTAACTGTTAAAAATCCCATTAGGTTAGTGTGCTATTTTATTATAAATAGGATGCTAGTTTCTCAATCTTGGCATAAGGAAAAATAGGAAGATAAAATCCTAATTTCAAGAGAGAAAGGTTATTTTGTTATTCTTGTATACTTGTAATCTTGTTCTAAGAGAAAGGAAAGAATAACAGTTTAATAACCCAACCTTGTTGTTTTCTTCTTTATTAACCCTACCCTCGTGTGTTTCTTGCTAAGAAACCGTTTATACTTTGTTTAAAGGTATCCGATTCACAACATAGAGCAGCCTTTAACATGTCGTATGTTGAATTCCATTGAGTTTCACAATCAAATTGAACACTATCTTTGTATTCATTTTGTCTACTTCTAACACATGCTAAAAACTTATGTTCTCGACCAGGAGAAGACTTAACATACTTAACAGCACCTCTGATTCTAGAAACAGAAATGTCAATTTCTTTTAGACCCTTTTTAACCACTAAATCCATGACATGTGCACAACATATTGTAGGAAAGTAATCTCCATTCAAAATCAAATACTTCCTTAACCTTATCCTCCTTTTCAGATTTTCAATCCCACGGTCGTTTGACGCCGCATTATCAACAGTCACACTCAAAATATTGTTCAACCCCAATTGTCCAAGCATTTTGCAACTGTATTTGCTATTAGCTCTCTTGAATGGCTTAAGACCCTAACAAAACTCAAAATCTTTTTGTGTAATTTCCAGTTGTTGTCTATAAAATGTGTTGTTATGCACATGTAACTCATGTTTTAATATAAGGTCCAACCATTTGTGGTCAAGCACACGCTTCGAAATTGCTGGAAAAGAAAGCTTTTCAATTTTCCTTTTCAAAATCCCACAAAGCCAAAACATCACGTGCTACTGTGCTTCGGAAGATTGGAATAAATCTTGGCTGCAATACACTCATAGAATGACGAAAAGCTTTATGATCTACATGCATATACAGAAGCTCCATTTCCACAATCATGTCAACCACTGCCTTCCTACATTTCTCTTGATCAAATTTTCCTAACACAACTGTTGAAGGAGAAGTCACATTTTTTTGTTGATGAAGGGGTTATTTTTAATCTCTTATTTGCTTCACTATTTGGGTTACTCTTGCAAATCTTTGAATGTGCGGCCATGTAAGTCGTTCCATTATTGACTTTAGTTTGGAGTCATAGTAGTTACATCTACTATCCCAATTAAATATGGATCAAGAGTGAAGTGAGTCCAAACAGAAGATTTATTTATTCAATGGGGTGGTGTCTAAGTAAAAGTAGTTTCCAATTTTTGTGTTGTCTCAGTCGTCGTAAAATTATGTTTAGGCATTTCCTGCTTTTGATAGACCAACCAAATATTAAATTAACTCAAAGAAATAAGAAACTAATAATTATCATTATTTACCATAAAACAACACACAAACAAAAGAAAAACAACTATGACAATGATGCTGCAATCTTGTCAAAATGACAGTGTTGAAATTATTGCAAAATTCATTCTCTGCATGCTAAGTTCAATCATTTAAAAGAACATAATTTTCCTGAAATTTGTAAGGACCTTGATAACCAAAAAAAGCAAAGTAACGTTGCTGAATTTTGTTCTTTATTTCTGGCAGAACAAAGTAGTACACACTGGTTAATGCCTTGCTATCAGCATCATGTGTCTTTAATTAGCATCATAGTAAATATAATATTTCCAACAAAACAACACAACATTCAAGTTTCAATGTGGTCTTGGTTCTACTCCTTCTAGTTATACTCCTCATTACATTACACACGTGACGTACGCGTGCTAATCTACCGAACATGCACATTACAATATTCACATTGATTCACTTTGTCAACCAAACTGCTCTTACAAACACAGTGCCGTCATGTTTGTGTGTTCAAAATAGGAAAATGATATTTTTACACTAATTTTTAACATTACACCGTATTAGTACATCCTACAATCTACTGATTCAATTTTTTAAATAATTTATTTAACTTTGATTTCCGTGCATTGCATTTTCTTTTGTTGGTTTATATGGTGTAAAATACAGGTGTAGAAAAAGTGGTGTTAAAATAGCATAATTGTTCAAAATATATTAACTTGTGTTACCATGTCTACTTTGAGACTGAATGTCCCATATCAATATTGTGCAAAGACAAAGAATGCGGATTCAACCCGCACCATATACCTTATGCTAATAGATTCAAAATATAAACGGTAGATTATCAATGTAAGAAACACAAGTCATGAGACACAACCAGGGACAATTTAACATGAATTCTACTACAACATAATACAGTGAAGAAATCATTCACAAACAAACAAATTCACATCTAAGAAGGCTGTTTTGCGATTTATAGTATGAAGAGAGGAAATTATCTAATGATATGCTAATCTGGGATCTCCCATGTTCAAACTAAGTCATTGTCAATAGGTGTTAGTGATAAAACATTACTAAATAGTTAAAAAGAAATAAGAAAAAAAAATTGCACAACACGTGAATGTACAACTGTTCCTTTTTCAGTTTCAATTCTAATACCCAGATTATAATATAGTAGGTTCCATTGATAAATCATTTGTTACTATCTAATATAAAACTATACACTAGTTGAATAATTTTCATGAGTTGCTAAAATAAAGTAGAAATGAGACACCTGATTAATAAAGTGTCTAAGGTTTCTTCTAAACGTTTGTTGAGGTGAAATTTTCAGAATGAACTTGCAATAAAACTCTTGAAAATAAAACTGAATTGAAAACGGAACACAATCAAACATAAAATCAAAAAATGGAACAGTTGACATATAAGTAACAAAATCGAAAATGGAACACATATCAAACATAAAATTCAAAAAACGGAACAATTGAAATACAAGGAACGTAAATGCATTTACCTGAGTTGAAAAGGAAGATGATCATTTACGTTAGGGTTTTCCAACGAGATTGACAGAAGAAGAAAGAATAAATCGATTGAGATTGAGAGAGAGGAACAAAGAATACATCGATTGAGAGAGAAGAACTGAGACTCGTTTATATTAAAATTAAGGTTTCACAATGAGATTGAGATTGAAAGAGAAGCACAATATCTTCGACCAAAGAGAAGAAGAGAATATTGCAATTGAGATTTTTTTGGTTTTTTATTTGGCTGTGGTTATCCATCCAATTGGATATGGGTGTCCAACTAATTTTAAAAATGGATTGGTTGAAAAACTAAAATAAATTTAGCCGGTTTTTGAAAGCCGGATTCGGATATGGTTATGGATAAACTATCAAACCGATAAATTTGAGCATCTCTATCTAAAACTCACAAACAAATTCAAATCATTTTCATCCTTCGGGATCATTTGTCAAATCATTTTTAGAAAGAGTACGTTATTTTTCCGTTCTATCGCAAACAACATCGACCCTAACAGTTAAAATGGAAACTTAACGTCGCTCATAAAAAACACTAAGTAAACCGTGGTGAGCCGAACTACGACTGCTTTGATTTCTCATTTCAGATGACAATACGTAAGCACAAGACAACAATGTCTTGGCGAGCAACCTTCCCTTTTTCACCTGTAATTTTCCGAACTACATTGACTCTGACTTTCCCATTTTACGAGGGAACACGTAGGCATAAGATATTGATGTCTTATCGAGTCTCTTTTTCTTTTCTTCTTCTTTCTCATTTTTGTTTAGCAGTAGGCTTTAGATGACACACTATTTTGATTAGACAATAAGCGTTGATCCCGTTTAGTACAATGGACGTGAGGGGGTGATAATATCTTCCTCTCGCGTAATTGACTCCCGAACCCAAGATTTAGTTGCGATGACCTTGTCTTCTCCCTTATTTTTAGGTTTTCTTCGATTGTTTCCTTTCACCGCGTTGACATAAATAACGTTTGGTGACGACTCTTTTGCTTTTTACGCCAGGTGTTTTTCGCAGTTGTGACAATATCCTGTTATCCCGACTCTTGATTGGTATCTTTTGGTTTTATCCTCGATCTATTTTTTCCCAACTTTTGGTTGGTACATTCTACTTTATCCTAACTTTTGGTTAGTATACCCCTTGTTCGATCCCAACTCTTGGTTGATATCCTATGCGGTGAATTCGCCTTCAATCGATATTATCCTTTTGTTTATCCTAACTCTTGGTTAATATCATGTTATCCCGAGTCTTGGTCAGTATCTTTTGGTTAAATCCCAACTCTTGGTTGGTATCCTCTATTTTATCCCAACTTTTGGTTGGTACCTTCTATTTTATCCTAACTTTTGGTTAGTAAACCTTGTTGTATCCCAACTCTTGGTTGGTATCCGCTATTGTATCTTAACTCTTAGTTAGTATCTTGTCATTCCGACTCTTGTTTGGTATCTTTTGATGTGATTTCTCCTTTGGTCGGCGTTCTTGGTTGGGGTCAGTACCTTGTTGTTTTGCAACTCTTGGTTGGTATCCTTTGTTGCATCCCAACTCTTTGTTGGTACCCTTTGGTTGATTTCTAACTTTTGGTTAGTATCATGTTATCCCAACTCTGTGTTGGTATCCTCGGTTTGAATTCTAACTCTTGGTTTGTATCTTTTGATGTGAGTTCGACTTTGGTCGGCATTTTTCCTTTGTTAACTCCTAGATTTTGGTTAGTATCCTTTGTTCCAACTTTTGGTTGGCATCTTGCATCATTATCTTTGTTACTCCCCACAGTTTGTAAATTTTTGGGTTTTTTTTGTATTCAATCACCTTACACCTCGAATGTTTGAAAGTTGATGCTATCATACCTTCAAGTTTTCGTTTTTTTTATCGTAACTGGCTTATGTTTCGTTTATTTTTGCATGATCATTATCAATATCATGGCATTGGTTATTGAGATATGGGATCAAGTTGTTTCTATGGCTCAAGGATTTCTTTTATTACAAGTTAATAGACAACAAGCATCAGAGGATTCAACATTTATTTTGTTTAGCAAAAAGATACCGAATTATATTTTTCAGCAGGTTATTTTGAACATAGGAGACATTTCATAGTTTCAGGTGTTATATAGGTGCAATATCAAAATACAAGTTTTAGAGGCCAAACTATACTCATAATAGATGGCAACATACAATTCTGCACGTTTCCCTCATTATGGTGCCAAAATTTGAATTTTCAAAGGCGTTAACCGGTTAACCATTTGCTAGGAAAATTTGGTTAACCGGTTAACCAAAGAAAATTTGCCCAAATTGTTTCACTTTGTAGCGCTGCAATAGGGGGTTCCAATTTCAGTTACCAATTCAATTATTCACACCAGTAGAAGGATCTAGAAGTGGTTTCCAATTTGATTTATTTTCCAATTAATTCAAATTCCCTCCAATTTTCAACATTTTCCATTCCTAATTTCACTCCTAATTTTCATTCCTCACACTAACCCACACTCCAAACCACATTTATTTCCAAACCTAAATCATACTTAAATGAATTCACTCCAAACCTCTCATAACTCACTCATCTTCTGAATTTTCTACACATCTCACTTCAATTCTCTCAACTTTTCTCTCATTCCAAAATCCTCACAAGAGCTCCATAGCCAAAAGCTTCACAAATCTTACATTACAATTTATGAATTATTGAGTTAAACCTCCATTTCATCATCATTCTTGGTTCAATTCTGGTTTTGGAATTCATTTGGATCTTGAATTAAGTTGGTGGAATCACTTTTGGAAGAGCTTTTGCTTATTTATGGATTATTGCTTGGATCTTCAATTTTTCTTGCTAGAGATTCATATATCCTTGGATTTCTTGCTTGGATCTGTTAATTGCCACTTAACAACACTCAGCAAAGCAAATCTCAACTTTATAGGTTGTAAATTCTAGATCTAGTTTTGATTTTGCTTAATCTTGCATTTCACAATGTAGATCCTTGGCGTGTTGTTGATTTTTGATTCGTTGCTTGTTTTAATTATTGATTTTGGTGTTTGTTGAATCCAATGGATGTTTAAATACTGCAACTTAACATAAATTTTGTGCATAATTGATTGCTTATTCATTTGGATGGTTGGATAATTGAGTTCATACTGAAAAGTGCTTTTAGATGCTGAATTTTTGATTCTGCTCTAGTGTTAATCGGTTAACCTCCTGGTGTTAACCGATTAACACAACATTGCTGCATTTTTTGGCTTGTTTTCATAGTGTTAACCGGTCAACACCAGGAGGTTAATCAATTAACATTGTTGCAGAATGACATTTTCTTGCATTTAAAGCTTGTTTGGATCCCTTTCCATCCTTAAACCTTATGGATTAATACGATGTATATTTGTGGACTGTTTTTGAGTTGTTTCATCATTCTTTATATCATGCTTGAGTTTCTTCGACATACGACTTTCGGTTTTCAATGATGCATGTATATGATTGTTGTGTTGCATTCTTGGTGTGATGATCATGTTGCATAATCATTTGTACCATGAAAATTGCTGGCATAATCATTTGTACCATGAAAATTGCTGGTTATTGATGCTTATCTTGCTGGATGTATATCACACGCTCATTGTTTGTTTCCAATTCTTTAAACACATGATTGTTTGATTGATTAATTGGTGTTGGATATGCATGATATTCTTGACGAATGATTCGTTGTGCGTCGAACTTGCTTTGTGCTTAAGTGTTAATACATGTTGATGATTGATTCTTACCATGTCATATGCTTTCGTTGCAATGTTCATGTATGCATGCTGCCTGAATTTTCACACCTGTTGTTCTGAACTTTAGCATGCTGTTAATTGCACATCCATTTTGCCTGCTGCTTTTTACACCTATTATGTGCTGATACATGAGCTGTCAAATACTGTTGTGCTTATTTTTTGGGGTTTTTATAGTTGTTCTGAAGCTGAAGCGGTGTTGTAGCTGCTGTTTTTGTTTCGTTTTGCTCTTGCATGCTCCCCTAAGGCCTTCTAGTCCAACTTAATTTTTGATTAAGCTTGGAGTAGGATATACATTAGGAGTTAATCCATGCATGATAACAATATGTTAGCCCCTTTTAACCTCAACCTTAGATCCACTTTTGCATGCTAACATTAAGATAGAATTTTCTTTCGCATCCTGACCTTAAGGCCATTTTGCATGACAACGTTAGGACTGAGTTTTTTCTTAGACCTTCCATGCGTATTTCTCTTCTTCTCTCTCAAAATAAAGTCAAAACACTTAATAAAGATAATGTGCATCGTATGCCACGAGTCTTAAGTACATGAGAAAAGATGAGCAAATGAATTTCTAACCTCATCTTAGGATACTTTGTGCGCGAGACGCTTGGGTCATTAGCGCGAAATATTCTATCTTATGTCATAGACTTTAGTGCGATGCATATTCTAAATAAAGTCAATTCACTTCTCTAAAACTCACAAACAAATTCAAATCATTTTCATCCTTTGAAATTGTTTGTCCAAACTATTTTCAGAAAGAGTACGTTATTTTTCCGTTCTACCGCAAACATGCATCGATCCTAACTGCTAGAACGAAAACTTAACGTCGCTCATAAAAAATACTAAGCAACTCGTGGTGAGCCGAACTACGGTTGCTCTGATTTCTCATACTATATGAGGATACGTAGGTACAAGAGAGCGTTGGCAAGCAACCTTCCCCCCTTTCACCCGTAGTCTTTCGAACTACGTCGACTCTGACTCTTCCATTGCACGAGGGAATACGTAGGCATAAGACGTCGAAGTCCTATCGAGTCTCATTTTTCTTTTTCCTTTCTCGTTTCCGTTTAGCAGTAGGCTTTAGATAACACACCCTTTGATTAGACAACAATCATGGATCCCGTTGAGTACAACGGACGCGAGGGGGTGCTAATACCTTTCTCTCGCGTAATCGACTCCCGAACCTAGGATTTGGTTGCGAGAGCTTGTCTTCTCCCTTTTTGAGGTTTTCTTCGATCGTTTCCTTTTCCCCGATGGGATAAATAACATTCAGTGGCGACTCTTTCATTTTTCCACCGAATATCTTTCGCAGTTGCGACACTCGCCACATCTCAACTATTTCAGTTTATCCAACGATCCCTTGCATCTAGCGTCAGTCCTCTAGTAACGATTCTTACGACCTTTCTTACTCTTACTACCTTTCTTATATAATTGTCACGTTGCGCAATACTAAAGTACAAGTAATTACACACTTATAAGTTCCATCTGTCTAACTTTTCAGACTTAGATGTCGGAATGTTAATATTCACTCTCTCATTTTGAAGATCTAGATCTATTGTAATGATCTTCACCAATTTACTACCTCTTTTATGTTCATCACCAAAATAATAATTAATAATAAATTATATTTATTCAACTGATATAGTAGACTAAAAAAGTGTTTTTAAAACTATGAAGCCTATTTTTTATTTTTTTTTATCAAAATAGGCATCTAAAAGACTTTTTAGACTTTTCTATTTTATAAAGATTAAGTTGTTGACATATTTTCACATCTATTAATTAAAGAGAAAAATTAAAAAGAGAAAAAAGAGAAAATAGTTTTAGAATAATTTTAAAAAATCAGAATTTTAATAAAAGGATAATCATGATCTTTAATATTTTCAAGCAAGTTAATAAATATTTCTCTAAGTAAGTTTTGTTTTATTTTTTAAAAAGTCTTATATAATAATTTATTTAACTTTTTGATTGAACAATGCTTTTAATTAAAAATAATAATAATAATATTTCATAAAAATAAATTATATATAGATACAAACTTCAATATGGAAATGGATTTACTAACTTCCAATTTCCTAATTTTAGGTGACTTTAGGCAATTTATAGAGAGAGGTAGAGGGCAATTGCTTTCAAAAAGTCAGAGAATCCCTACCCTATAGAATATACAATCATGCCCGCCGTTTTTCCCCAACTTCTCATTGTGGAAGTGTTATCCCTCCTATAATCATAGGCATATTAAGGATGTTACAGTTAAGCAATTTATTATTGTTTCACTTGATTTGGGAAAAGAGATATATCATCTATACCTACCGCCTAGTGGCTTTGATGAAGTGCCGCCTACTGAACCAAATGTTGGTGTGTTGGGGGCTGCCTTTCTTTTTCTTATTGTTACAAGCAAACTCATTTTATTATATGGCAGCTGAAGAAATTTGGAGTTCAAGATTCTTGGACTCAATTTCTTAAAATTAGTTATCATAGTCTTCAAATTGATTATGCCTATAGTGACGAATATATGAAGTATTGTTTTGATATTGTTCCATTGTTTCTTTTTGAAGACGGTGATACACTAATACTTCATTGCAATCAGGAGGTATTCCAAGATATTCTCTATAATTGGAGAAAGGACAAAGTAGAGCGAACAAAAATTACTGCAAGAAAAACAATTATGAATACTTTTTTTTATGATTGGTTAGATTGATTTTATTTTCTAGATGATTTCAAAACAGCATTATATACATTATCGTATATAGTAACAGACCCGGTGAGCATTGTCACATTGAATTATTTAAAAAGGAATAATTTGTTGGAATGTATTGCAACTGGTAGACCTTTCATCACAGAATGGCTTTTACTTAATGCTTGTTATTCAATTTTACAATTTTGGTGATGGAGGAACTATAGGAGTAAAATTATATTCTTTGATGTAATGAAAACAATGAGAGTATTTTCAATGTGTATTACATCCATTTGATATTAACATGCAAAATGTTATTTTCGTGCTTGCGATTGCAGAATTAGGATAACCACCTAGAGCTAATATAGTGTGGGAGTTTAAAGCTTAGAGGAACGGCAGATAAAGCATTGTCGGAAGAGGAAGAATTCGGAGGAACGTGGTTTGAATTAGTTAGGATTTTCGAATGAAATTTGTCCAGGTACTGTTATGGACATGATTTTTTCATGTACTTTGTTATAAACCTCTTTTTTTCAACTATGTTTCCAACATTCATTTGTTGGTTTTTCATCTTGGTTTGCACAATCAAAAGCTTTTGTTAAAGGCTGAGGCATATCATAATTACTGCATTGCAATGTTTATTACTTATTTGTTTCGGTTTAAGCCTTTGTGAGAAAAGTGCATAACGGTTATTGACTTGTACTTATTGTGTTTTATATCCGCAACACAGGTGACACTTTCGTCTATTCTTGTTAGTATTTCTTGTTCATTTATGTACTAACAAGTGTTAAAGTCACCGTGTTCCTTTGGCTCAAGTAAATCCGTTAACAATAGGCCTCCTATCGTGTGATAGCGGATGTATTATTATAAATAGTAGGTAGAAAATAATTAGAAACTTAATCTTAAGCTTTTGGTCAGACAGAACTAACTGGTTTTGGATGTACATTGAAGGGTGCATATATGAGAGACAAACATTTTAGAATACTTAATTTATCCTTGAATGGTTTTGGCAAGAAACAATGATTGCAGCATCAGTTTTGGAATGCCAGTGTCACTTATATGAGAAGGCAGCTTCTTTTCTGTTATTTCAACTTCATTGTTTCTTACAAATTATTTGGTTATATTTCTCTTGCAGTTATATTACTCCAGATGCCCATAAGTAAGGATTACCACAGCTAGCATATATTTTTAGTTAGGTCTTTCAAATGTTTGAATATTTGATTAATGATATCAACTGGTTAATTATATTTTGATCATCTGAGTTTAGCCAAGTCATGAGTGGCTATTATTCATATGGTACTAACTCTGTTGGGAAGCTATACTTTGTATTTATATCTATCTATTCATTCATGGTGATTAGTTAAGAATTTTATATTATATCATATGATTGGTTTTAGTTAAGATTACTATATAATTACTCCAATAATGAAATATTACTGCAACTATAATCAAGATTCCGTTGTCGTCACTCTGGGTTGCGGTGAAACCTCCATTCTCGGAGTTGCTGTCGAGGTGACCGATCACAGGGATGGGAAGCACGCGTCTCCACCCTCCAACAATGTGAAGCTTCACGTCCAGAGTTTCGATCACGTCTACGAGTCAATCCTCGTCCTTCAAGATGTTGACCCCTGCACTGCGACACTCATCGCCGCCCTTAACAAATCCAACTACTTGCTTTTCCAGCAATGGAAAAAGATCCACATGCTGGAGAACACCCTTGGAGAACGACCTCCCCCGCGGAGATCCCTCAGTCCATCTCCCCGGTCTCGCACCCCTCTTTAGAAACGTCGGTGAGACAAGTCTAGAAGCATCTCCCCAGTCAAAGAACGGTCCAAGTCGGAGAAACATGGACACAGGTTCACCAGAAGACGAAATCGTACCCCTCCCTGGAGGTATAGGCGCTCTCCAGCTCCCAAAAGGACCAGGCCTTCAGAAAGGCCTCATGAAGAGCATCGTAGTCGGCATAGGCACTCTCCTCAACACAGCAGGAGTCGTGAACATAGCTATTCTCATAGCAGGTCGTCGAGCAGGAGCGACGAGGACAACGTCCATGGACCTCTATCCCAAGAGATCATGGACACCTGCATTCCTCGCGGGATGGAGAAGCCTCCCCCTGGCTCTCTATGATGGTACCACAGATCCTGGCGACCATATAGAGAACAATGAGGTCATGCTGCATTACCATGACGTAAATGGGGGGAGCAAATGCAGGTTATTCCCCATCACCCTCAAGAAGGGGGCTATGACATGATATAAGAGTCTTCCTCGGGGGTCACCTCGTGGAAAAACTTGAAGGAGCAGTTTTCCCGATATTTCACTGCCTCCAGGCGTCACCCAAAATCTGAGGCCACGCTCGAAGGTATCATACAGGACAAGGATAAGCCTCTCTGTGATTACATCGACAAGTTTAACAAGGAAGCAGTCGAGATTCGCACGACTGACCACATGAAGAAGTACCTTCTAGAAAAGGGACTGAGGCCGAAGAGTGTCTTTTACAAAGCAATAGGGGTCGATCCTCCTTGTTCTCTAGCCGAACTCCTCCGCAGGGCACAATCCTACATTCAATACGAGGAAAAGGAAGCCTCGTATAAAGCCAGAGAGTTCCAGAGCTTCGAAGAAGGACGATGCAGAAAATTCCAGGCGCCGCAGAGATAGGCGACGAGACGATCGTCCCCGTGATCATAATGGGCATGTTGGTCGCTTTACTGAATACATCCTGCTGACTACTCCCCGCGAGCGTATCCTTTCCAAATGGGGAAGCAAACAAGGATCTCGTTCAAATCTAAAAACATTATTTTAACTACGAGATCCCTTGAACTTCTTCATATGGACCTCTTTGGACCATCTAGAATTAAGAGTCTACGTGGTAACTACTATGGTTTTGTGATAGTCGATGATTTCTCTAGATTTTGCTGGACTATCTTCTTGGCTAGCAAGAACAATACTTTTTCCGCCTTTGAAAAATTTGTCAAACTTTCTCAAAACAAGTTGAACACAAATATTATATCAATTAGAAGTGATCATGGAGGTGAGTTTGAAAATCATCTCTTTGATGAATATTGTGGTAGGTATGGAATTGATCATAATTTTTCTGCGTCGCATACCCCTCAACAAAACGGGGTTGTGGAACGTAAAAATCAAATTTAGGAAGAATTAGGAAGAACTATGATCAATGAAAGTGGCCTTCCTAAATATTTTTGTGTCAACGCCATTAGTACGACTTGTTATGTTTTGAATAGGATGCTCATCCGTCCTATTCTTAACAAAACTCCGTATGAACTTTTGAAAGGGAGGAAGCCCGATGTATATCACCTTCATGTATTCAACTGTAAATGTTTTGTGTTGAAAAATGGTAAAGAGAGTCTTGGTAAGTTTGACTCCAAGGCAAATAAAGGTATCTTTCTTGGATACTCCCATTCAAGTAAAGCATATAGGATATATGTAACACCCCAAATTTCGTTGAGTATATTTATTTAAATAGAACATTCGCAGTTTGAGATTTTCGGTGGTTTTGTGGAATATTGGAGATTAATGGAATTTGGGTTATTTATTTTGAATAATAATATATAATATGAATATATTAATATTATTATTAATTAAAATAAATACAAGTAAAATAAGGGCAAATTGGACAATTAAGAGGAGTTATGAGGGTAATATGGGAAAAGTCCAAATTGTGAGGCCCGAGACTAGGTTTAACAAAAAGGAAATTTGTGAAGGGATTAAGATTCATTTTGTTAGACCGTGAAAATAATTGAGGCCAGAGGGAGGAAGATTGGAGGCAAAAGTTTCGAAAGATTCCCTGAAATATTTGAGAAGGCTTTGATCGACAATTAAGGTATGGAGAGTATTACCTTCATGATTTTCCATGTGTAAATTCAATGTATTTAAGGTCGATTTAAGGTTTAGGGGTTTTGAGGGTGGATATGAGAAAAAGTGATCTTTGGCCTTCGTGGCCTAAATCTATTATTAATGAATTTAACCGTGGTCCGTTGGGGTAAAAGGAAAGTTAGGCCTTCGTGGACAAAACTATGAATTGTTATTTGTCTAACCCTGAAAGGATATGAATATTAGATAATGAGTAATTCTAATGAGTATAGATAATTGTAGGGAAATTTGTGATTTAGGGCGTGAATATGATACGAGATTGAACATATATCCCTTAAGTTTAAAGGTTTTAGGCATAATCTTAAAACAACGATTAGATGGTTTAATTGTGTTAAAATCGTAAATTTACTTGAGATGATTACAGTGTTGAATGGGTTATAATTTTCTGAGAGTTTGGATTTTTACAAAATCGAAATCAGAGGTCCAGAAGGCCTCCAACGGTGAAAAACGCAGAAAATTGCATGTTATCCGTCACGACTGTTCATATTTTCGGTCGAAATCGTTTTGGACGTAACTTTTAATTCGTAAGTACGTTTTGTCCTCCGTTCGAAGCGTTGGAAATATAATAAATAGGGCTATAACATAGTATATATAAGGGAATTGGTTTCCAAATATTTTTATATCTAATTATGTTTGAGAAGTCAATTGTGTATATGTTCTATTATTGAATCATGTTCTGGTTCAGTGATGCCTTGATATTTTGATGTTGTGATTTCTTGATGAATCACCATGAGCATGACTATTATTTCGACCTAATTAATACATGATAGTATAATGATTACCATGAGTATAATTGTGAATTCTATGTGATTAATATGTGATATTATGATTAATTACCATGAGTATGATTGTAATTTTATAAGATTAAGTATGTAACTATGTGATGAATTAATATGAGTATGACTGTGATTTCTATATGGTTAATACATGATTATATGATGATTCCTATGATGTAATAATTATGAGCTATGATGATATTTCCATGAGTTTTGATGATTCTATGATGACATGATGTA